>JBBCBC010000003.1:47744056-48247841 GCA_037126765.1 Stenogyne calaminthoides
TGAATTTTCTCACGAGGCAAAACGAATTCGAACGAATCGAATTAAAAAATCACAATTTATATGCATACATAAATATAAACATTCATCAAATACCATGACAATTGGATACCTGCAAAAAAGATCTAGCAATTCTACTATCCAATTTCAAATTTAATGAAAACGAATTAAATTATAATTTAAAACTCAGAGCCCGAAACCGAGGCTCTGATACCAGTTGTTGGGAAATTAATTGCCCGGATCTATTCGGGATGAATATTTAAATACAAATTTAATTCTAACAATTATTACTAGCATGAATTAATCCTATATTAATTCAAATAATAATTCAACACAAAGCATGCATATAAACAGTTCACATAAATCCTATGCATGCGGAAATTGCTACGGGATTACGTGAACTAACCTTTTGGAATGGCAATGGACTTCGTTGACACGAACACACCAAAAGACCTTCCCAAGTATTCCCAAGCCCTTGCTCGTCAATCCGGTGGTAGGATGCTCGCGAACGATTAACAAAAAGGAAAAAAAAATATATTTTGCACCACCTTTGTGGATTTCTAATTTTTCCAACACATGGAATTGCTCTTGGGGATGAAGAAATCATCCCCTATTTTTAGATGAGGTGGTGGTCGAAAATTTGGGGAAAAATAATATGGGAAAATCTTTTTCTTGATCTCCAAGAAATCTTGAATATATCTCATATATTATTTTCTCCATAATTAAAATATTCCACAAAAATCCCATCTCCTCTTGTTATGGGATATTTCGAAAAAATAAGGAAAAAGAAAACAAGATTTGGATCTTCTTGAACTTATGAGATATTCTTGTATTCCAAAAAATACATATCTTCCATAATACCTTTTCAAGAAAATCAAGAAAATCTTTCCTTCCTTTATTTCTTCAAAATTTTCGAAAATCTCAAATAAATAACCAAGTGGGAGATTTCTTGAATTTAATGAGATAATCTTGTATTCCAAGAATACTTATCTTCATTCCATAACAAAATTCAAAGAAAATCTTTCTCCCTCTATTATTTATTATTTTCGAAATTTATAGGAAAATTAGGCAACAAAATTTATTTTATTTTTAAACATCTTTTTCAGTTATTGGACTTTATGTTTGGGCTACTTGATGGGACTTTAGGAGAATTAAGATTGGACCTTCCAATGGATCTTGAATTATCAATATTGAGCCACAATATTATTCAAGCCCATAAATATTAATTAATCCCACTACATAATTAATACTGCATTATCCATCTTAACCCATATTATTGTTAATATGACTCCCGATTATTATTTCTCGTGTTTAAGATTATCTAGCCCATTAATTAATTCAAGCCACTGAAATAGCTTTCCATTAATTAATATCTTTTTGTCCTTGGTCAAGGAACGGTTCAACATTATTATCCACACCGGAAACTAATTCCACTTGCAAGATTTGGTATGATAAATCTTATGAACCTCCCAAGGGGGCAAATCGAACAAGCGTACTTGCACACGATTCTTCGTATTAAATCTTAGCAATCGCATGTGACCAATAATATTGCCCAAGATATAAGGTATTGAATCTCATTGATTCTCTACCCCGCCATAAGTCAAAGCAATAATTACTAACCACACACGATCCTATTTAAGGGACGAAGATTAAGAAATAACGAACCACTGAGGTCTAATTCTTCCTAGTTCAGTGCTGAAGAATTTATCCTCCTGTAGGTCATATTCAGTGCATCAGTCATGCACTAGTGTAATCTATTGGTCAAGACAAGCCAATCTGAGCCTTACACTTCAACCTTTCATGATGGATTGTTCATTTCCATCTAGGTCGTGAACGGTGTACTTTTAGTTACAAGGAACTGTTAATTTAATCTTCTGTGATCTGGTATCACTAAATTAACTACAATGTAACACGTACTATTTATTGAATAGTTATGCAGTAAATATATGTAACATTCAATGATATTTAAAGCATCAGTGATAAATAATTTATTTCAGTAAACAAGACAGAAATTCAGTTTGGTTATACAAAGTAAAAGCATATTTTCCAGTATAACCCCAACAACGATGTGTAAGAATAAGGGCCCGGGTCGATTTCAACAAACTCCTCTGCCGCTGCCCCCATTCAGTCCCGCAACAAGGGTCAGGTTACTGGTGGCAAAGCCTCCCTAATGACAGATCCTAACTTTCAATCGGGCAGGGAAAAAGCCGGCAAGGGTGATAAAGTCAAAACCGATGCGGCAAAAAAACTCAAGATGACTCCTAATGAAAAATCCCACCATGACTCCCCTCCAGTTATCCCAGCGGCGGCGGTTGGCGATGCCCAGCCCCGCCGAGACCCGTGATCGTCGTATCTTGGAATGCTCGCGGCCTCAGGGGACAACGAGCATTCCAAAATCTCCAAAGACTTGTTGTGGAGTCTTCCCCAGATTTGCTTTTCATTTCCGAGTCTCATGTTTCTATGTTTGTTGCCTCTAATTGGCATTGTCGTTTAAATTTTAGTAACTGTTTTTGTGTTGATGCGATCGGTCGAAGTGGCGGCCTGATTCTCTTTTGGAATGGAAATGTCGAAGTCTCTATTTTGTCGTATTCCATCGGTTATATTGATTGTTGTATTTCTTATTCCAACTACAAGTGCTATTTCACTGGTTTTTATGGAAATCCCATGCAAAACCTTCGAACTCTGTCATGGGATTTAATCACTAGAATTGCCACAACTCATTCTAATGTGGATTATGGTTGGTTTGTAGGAGGGGACTTCAACGAAATCCTGTACAATAATGAAAAACAAGGCGGAGTTCCTCGTCCCCAAAGCCAACTCAATGCATTCAGAGATGTGTTAGATACGAACAATTTACTGGACCTCTCTTCCTCCGGTCCCATTTTCACTTGGACTAATAAAAGAAAGGCTCCAACAGAATCTTGGAAAGACTTGATCTTTCTTGGCTAACCAAAGATGGATGGATTTGTTTCCGGATTTCTACGTCAAGAACATGGATTATTTTGGTTCGGATCATCGACCAATCCTGCTTGCTACAACCGCCCATGCAACCACCAGGTGCAGAGGCACCACCTTTTTCACTTTTGAGCACAAGTGGCTCCACGAGGAAGATTATGGAGAGAAAAAGGATCTTTTTTTGGAATAATCTTCCTAAGGATGCAGAGCTAGATCAGAAACTTTCCATCATAGCCGAAAAGCTCAAAAAGTGGGCTACCTAAAAAGTGGGCTGCCTCCCTAGGAAAATCAAGGAAGCACGCGCCACCCTCAATAAATGCCTCAACGTGGAAAACGAGACCTTTGATTATGAAAAAACACGCCTTGCAGAAATCAATCTCGAAAAACTTCTTTATCAAGAAGAAATCCATTGGAAAAAAACGTTCAAGAAACGAGTGGCTCGCTTCAGGAGATAGAAACACGGCTTTCTTTCATAAATCAGCTTCGGAGCGCAAAAAACGCAATAACATCGCTCGACTAAGTGATAATGCCAACCGGATCACGTCCGACCCACGGGAGATAGAAGATATTATTACGAGTTTCTATGCAGATCTCTTCACGTCGCAAAACCCCTCCAGGGAGGATGTTCGACTTGTTACTGATTCTATTACCCCGGGGGTTACTATTGAGATGAACAATTTGCTTTGCATGAACTTTACCAAACAGGAGGTCCGTAAAGCCCTCTTTGACCTCAATCCTTCCAAGGCACCGGGTTCGGATAGCTTTACCGCACTTTTCTTTCAACATGCCTGGGATTCGATTGGAGACGACTTAGCGGCCAAGATTCTTAAAGTCCTTAACGAAGGCGATTCTCTCTCTAACTGGAATCCCACAGTGGTAACCCTCATTCTGAAATCCAAAGATCCCACCTCGCTAAAAGATTATCGCCCCATTAGCTTGTGCAACGTCAAGTACAAAATTGTGGCTCGCGCCATTACCAACAGTTTCAAGTCGGTTCTTGGCAACATTATTGATCCGCACCAAAGTGCGTTCATTCCCTGACGCCTCATTACGGATAATATTATGATCAGCTTTGAATGCATGCACTGACTCAGAAATTCAAAAAATAAAAATGGCTTTGCTGCTCTCAAGCTCGACATGAGCAAAGCCTATGATAGAGTCAAATGGAATTACATCAGAGCGGTCATGGTTAAAATGGGCTTCAACAGTAGATGGATCAATCTGATTATGAATTGCGTCACTTCGGTTAAATACTCCTTCAAAGTCAATGGTAATGTGGTCGGCAATATTCAATCCACTAGAGGGCTCAGGCAAGGCGATCCTCTTTCTCCGTACCTGTTTGTTCTTTGTGCTCAAGGATTCTCTTCCACCATTAACACCTACGCCGAAACCAACAAGATCCAAGGGATTAAAATTGCTAGAGGCAGTCCGACCATCACCTACCTCTTTTTTGCAGACGACAGTCTCATTTTCTTCAAAGCCACCGAAGAAAACTGTGATAACATCAAACATTATCTCTCCTCATATGAAAAGGCTTCGGGGCAATTGATTAACTTTGATAAGTCGGCCATCACCTTCAACAACCTCACCCTCCACGATCATATCTAGTATATTAAGGACAATCTCCATCTCCAAGTCTGCCAAGGCCACGATCTCTATTTGGGCCTGCCCACGTTCTCAACCCGCAGTAAAAAACACCAATTTGGGTACCTCAGAGATAGAGCTGCAAATAAGCTTGATGGGTGGAAACACAAATTCTTCTCCGAGGGAGGGAGAGAAGTTCACCTTAAATCAGTCATCCAGGCTATACCAACCTATGCTATGTCATGCTTTAGGATCCCTACTACCATTTGTGGGGATATTGAAAGCATGTGTGCTAATTTTTGGTGGGGAGCACGAACGGGTGAGAAGAAAATTCACTGGAAAGAATGGAAGGCCCTTACTAAACCAAAAGCTGAAGGGGGTTTGGGATTCAGAGACTTGGTCACTTTCAACAAGGCCCTCCTGGCCAAACAAATTTGGAGAATGATCAAAAACCCCGATTCCTTGGTCTCCAAAATCTTCAAAGCACGTTACTTCAAGCACACGGACGTCATGCTTGCAGGGCTGGGCTCTAACCCCTCCTACATCTGGAGATCTATCCTTTGGAGTAGGAGATCATCTCAAAAGGTCTCCTTTGGAAGGTGGGCAATGGGGAAACCATCAATGCAAGACAAGACCCCTGGATCCCTCGACTGGCTACCGGTAAAATATCCTCGATGGTCTCCTATGATAGTAACGTCAAAGTTAAAAATCTTTTCCTTTCTCCGGGCATTTGGGATACAGCAAAAATTCAAAACCTTTTCCTCCCCTACGAAGTTGAGGCCATCATAAGAGTCCCAATTGCTATCAACAACCCCCCTGACTCCAGATACTGGATGTTCGAAAGGAAAGGCAAATACACTGTCAAATCTGGATATTGGAACCACCGGACCCTTTACTCGGACTCCGCTCCTCAGGATTTCGGCCCTTCAACTAGCAACAATGGCATTTGGCCAAAGATTTGGGAACTACAAATCCCCCCGAAGGTCAAAATTTTCATATGGAAAATGGCTCATGATGTCATAGCAACTGAGGCTAACTTGGTCGTCCATCACGTCCCAGGAGATCCCAGGTGCACACTTTGTGGTTTTCATTGGTCTAATATTAACCATTGCATTTTTCTTTGTAGCTTTGTCAAACAGTTTGAAAAAAACACATATCGGGTGGCAAACTATCAGGAATAATCAAGACCTCCACCCGAGGGAGCTTCTCTCAACCTTGGAAGCTCAGATGAACCAACATGACTTCGAAAACTTTGCCATGAAAGCTTGGGGGGTTTGGAAAGACCGCTGCACTCTGGCTCACAAAAACATCCCAAGGGCCTTTCCCCCCCGGGCGGTTAACTTTGCCTCTTGGACGGACTCCTTCTTGGGCCACTCACAAGCATGCCCTCAATCTCTCCCGGGAACATGCTCTTCCCCACTTTGGATGTTATCACGAACCGGAAGTCCAAGCGAACTCCCCGTTCTTCATTCTTAAGGTGGATGCAGCCTTCAACGATGTTACGATGGACTATGCGGTGGGCTATGCAATCTTTGATCCGGGGGATAAACTTTGGGCCACAGGATTCAATAAAATCAGTCCACCAGGCTCTGTTCTTGCAGCCGAGTTATGGGCCATCAGGACGGGTCTTTCCTTCTGGCTCGAGCACAAATCGGGTTCTATTCATATCTTCTCCGATTCCACAGATGCAATTCACTCCCTTCAGGCGGATAATCAACATAAGGGCATCGAAGAAAATCTGATCAAAGATATTAGGCAACTCATCAGAGATTCATCAGTGAAAGATCTTTGGTATTGCCCTAGAGATAACAACACCACTGCTCATAATCTTGCTAAAATTGCCACAAGATCTTCCCCCCTCAAGCTTGGGTGGGCGATGATATTCCTAGACAATTGTTGTCTATTGCACTAGTTCATTAAGGACAACCCCTTTTCGTCTTAGAGCTCTAAAAAAAAAAATGGGGAAATGGATTTGGTGAAAGTTGGCATGAATATTTATAAAGATTCTAGTCAACTTAATTATGATTTGCTTCAAGATCGATTATCTCATGCATTTAGTTTGGCTTTTTTCTTTAAAAAAAATTAAATAGGCAAAAAATTTCTCACGATCCATGTTTTGATAAGTGTAACAATTATTATTATTATTATTATTATTATTATTATTATTATTATTATTATTATTATTATTATTATTATTATTATTATTATTATTATTATTATTTTGCCCACATAATATAGCTGTTAGGAATCTCATTCTCACCGGTCACCCACAACATGAGATTAGGTTGTCGATGGGTATAAATGTCTTTTCGACCTATGCAAGCGAATCCTATACATGGCCTATCTTCTGGCGGGAAGATTAGTTAGGGTTCAACGAGATTTTACACTTATCTTCTTAAATTCCGCAATTTTCTTCACCAAGCCATGTCTGTCAGCGAGGAATTTCAAGCTAGTGAGTATAATCCCTCTCTTCAGAATGTCAATTTGTGTTTTCTCGATTGCTATGCTATTTTTTCGAAACCCTAGTTCCTTTCTGTGGCATTTTATTGATGAATTCTCGTGATATTGTCTGAATTGATTAACATTTGAGTCATTTGAGGCATACATTAGGGAACCGGATGCGCATTCTATTCAGATATTTCTTTTTTTATGGTTTTGTTTTGGTTAAATATGTTCTGGGAACCAATTTTTTTTCTTTTTCGGGAAATTTCTGGTTCATTTGTTGTTTTGTATTATAACTTTATTGGTTTGTTGCTCAAAATAAAATCATTTATAAATTTCAGCAAAATGATATGTTTGCCTTTGTATGGGATAGTTACTAATGTTCTTCCATTTTTTGTTTATGATAGATATTGAAGCATTACCAAATATATTGCAAAGGAAATATGGCCTGTTACGGGATCTGGACAAAAGTTTACAAGGTAAGTGTCCTGAGTAAACGTAGATGGAGTTTGTTGGACTTTTGTGCTCCTTGAATCCTCTTCTTCGAAAAAATATAAGTAGATTTTAAAGTCAGTATTAAGTGGACTGAGTAGCTCTTAAGAGACTTATCTGTTTTAAGTGAACATTCTGTGATACAGAGCTTTTATATTTCATCATCAAATTGGTTTACTGCATTCTATAATATCAAATAAGCTTATTCAACCTGCCTGGCGAATAGAATGCAATTGTGATAACACTTTGGTGGAGAAGTATAATAAATTTAGGCAAGGATAAAGTGGATTATTTCTTATCCATGTTTCTGGGTTTTAAATTGTGTGCCTCTGTGTGTGGTTGGTCTTGAAAAAATCATTGTGTAAAAAGTTTAAATCTCGTAGACGTATTACTTCAGAACACCGTGCTTTCTTGTTATAACATTATTGTACTCATTACTTTGATGAACAGAAATCCAGAGGCAAAATGAACAGCGTTGTGAGCAAGAAATAGACGATATGAAGCGTGGTATAAAATCTGGTAGCATCACCCCGAATTCGTCTCTTCTCAAATTCTCAGATGATGCTCTAGATGAGCAAAAACATGCCCTCAGGATTGCTGATGAGAAAGTTGCATTGGCTACTCAGGCTTATGATTTGGTAAACATGGAAATCTCCTAAACTTGTGTTGTGATTAAATATAATCGTGCTATCTCATTCTGCTGTCCTTGTAAGATTCATCACTAATTTTTTGGATATGTTGTTCGATATATGTGATATGTCTGATTGTCGTTCTTGTTTTTTAAGAATTGGAGATACACAGGGAAAATTTGAGGGGGGGGGGGGTATGGATAATGTTTAGTTAGATTATCTTTAAGTTATAGCTTATGTGCCTTTCTTTTGATTTAAAGCAATCTGTGTATACTAAGAGATAATGCTACAAAGTGTGTGAACTTAAAGAAGAATGTGAGTTGAAGAATGGGTAGAATATAGAAAGAGCGACTAAAAGCTACTTTTCTTCGATTGCTTCAGAGGAACCTATAGCTAGTTGCACTAATGGTATGTTTGATGGATTTAAAATTCTAGTAGATTTCAATGTCTTGTTAGGATTTAACTTTATGTTAAATCGATGTGTAAGAGTGTGTGATATTGTATTATTATATTATTGTTGATTGTAATTGTAATGATTGATGATTGTGTAATAATTAACGTTGTATTGGAAGTTGCAAAAGTGAGAATAAAAGGTGTGAAAAGTGATCAATAAAATAAAAGTGTCAATAAAAAAATCATCTGGTCATTGGAGAGAGTGTGGTGTAGAAAAAAATGTTAGTTATAAGCTTTGTAGATATTTGTAGGTTGGATGTAATAGGTTTTTAAGAAACGGATTCTAAAATTCCAAAGTAGAACTGGATTTAGATTTCAAAATCTCAAATCCAGCTTTTAATTCCCAAATCAAACATAGGTGATCCATCTGTTGACTGAGTCACTGGATATGTTACTTCTCATCTTGTGATTTTCTTTTTGTTACATTTTGTGTGTGGGAAAAGGCTGAGAAAAGTGTGCCTTTTTGTCCGTACAAGTAGATAAGATAAGATTGTACCTTGTTCTTCATTAAATATTAAGATTAGATCTTTTTTCATCCCAATACTCTTTGGTGATGGGTAATCATAAGCATGTATACAGAAAATTGGTTACGCCGGTCTGCAAAGTAGGTTAGTTCTAAGGAGTACACTGAAATTCATTTAAGATCGTATCCAGTTTTCCTTCAATAATTGAAGATCTCAGTTAGAAGGGTAGCAAGGTGAGGTTAGGTTTTGGGAGGATTGCTGTGGGGTTGCTCCTTTCCTCAAACCATTGTGTTTATATGTTCAGTGTACTAATTTAAATGGTGCTCCTTTACCATAAAGTTTTAATTTCTGCATAGTTTAAATGATTTTGAAATAATTGAGTTGTTTTTCCTATTGGGTTTGTTAGAGAATGTGACTTTGGTGGGAGGGTGGTGAAGATATGAGGATGTGTGTACGGGATTCCTCGGGTTCTTTCTCATGCAAATCCTTCTTAGTCTTTTTTTCTCAAATACTACCCTCGTATTCTTTTACTTCTTTTTATTTGTTTTAGGTTATTTAGAAAGGGATGGTGCCTAAAAGGTTTAATTGTTTTATTGGCTGGTGGTTTTGGGTAAGTTATACCTGTAATGTGAATATCTTGGTCTGGTATGTTATTTCTATGGCCATTTGGTCTGGAATGTTTGTTGTGAATATCTTGCCCATAGGCTGTAATTTTTTTATTTTAGTACTTGATAGATACTTTTGGTTCCCATCAAATATATATATATACACACACACACAGAGGGTAATGATAAGATACCCACTAGCGGGTTTATTATGGAGCCAAATACACTGATGTGGCAATCCACGTCATCCACATCAACAAACTTATAATAAATAAGATAAATAAGTTTATTTTCTTTTCTTCCACAGTCTTGCCATCAGTCTCCCTCCCTCTATAATCTGCCATTATAGATTCTTCCACACCCCCCGTAAGTTTTCAAAGATGTTATTTGATGTTATGCATAAGAAGTGTCGTTGTCACTATTTATCAAGTGATTTTTTTGTAGTGACACTTTATGTCCATAACAGTGGTAGTGTGTATGCATAACAGTGACACTTGACACTTCGAATGCACAACAGTGATACTTGAAGAAAAAGAGTTCACGTGAACTTGGGTTCACAAAAGTTTTTGTCTTATTTGATTATGTGTTTGTTGATTCGTGTCCATCTTCAAAGCCATTAATGAATCTTCCTTACAAAACTGAAAAATCTATACAGTAGCGTAAACAGTACTCCACTAAAATTCAGAAGAAGCAAAAGTTTTGAATTAATTAATTTTCCTTTTTTACCGAAAAGGAAGTTCTATTTTCATTAAAACATAATGAAAACGATATTTGAATTGAAGATTTCGATTGGATTTTCATCAGAGAAATTTTAGTGGTGTTAGTCGTTCACACAAAACTAAGTTTACAATATGTGAGATTCTTCTATTTCTGAATGTAGTTCAAAAATTAAGAAATACAAGCTCTGAGAACTGCTGCAACGGTGATAGTTTGGATTTTGGAGTATCTGAAAAGAAAAAAATCTGTATTTTATTTTGTTTATATGGATATGAGAGTTTGTGATTGGGAAGAACCTATATTTTTGTGATTAGGAAAAAATCTCACTTTTACTTGCATGCTAGTTTAGCTTGGCATCTGGTGGTAAAATTTCCCATTTTATCTGTTCATAAATTACTTTGGCAGAGTGAGCTCACGATTTATTTGTTTTCCATGTAATAGGTTGACACTCACATTCAACAGCTCGATCAGTATTTGAAGAAATTTGATGAAGACCTTAAGCGAGGTATTTATCTAGTGACTTTAATATCTCTCCATATAGAATGTGCCATTTCATTAAAATAATATCTGTTTTGTTTCTCACAGTTTAATTATTTTTTTAATATGAATAGCGGAAAGAGAGAGCCTGGCTGCAGCTGGGGCTCCTCCAACTCATGATAACACTGCGAAAGCTGGAAAGTCCGGTGAAACTAGTAAAAGAGGCCGTAAAAAGTAAATCCTTACTCGGAACCCATTTTAGGAATCACATATTTGCTCTGAAATGAAATTTCTGAGACTTCACTTCTATGAATTTTAAATGGGATAAGACACATCCATGCCCCTCAACTATTACCTCATCTTCAAGTAAGCCCTTAATGTATTTTTTAATTAAAAAAAGAAACCCTTTAACTTTTTAAAATTGAAAAAATACACACTTGTATACCACCAAATTTGGCATTATTTTTTTTAATATTTTAATCCTGTGTGTTTCTTATTTATTAATGAATGTTTTTCTTGAATTTTTTGTATGTTTCCGAAGAAAAACGTGAAATTTTTATTTAAATATTAATTTATATTATTTTAATTGAAGTGTCGTTTTGTTCAATTTTTAACAGCAAAAAATACTTTTACTTGAACGTGAAAAATACCTGAGCTGTTTAAATGCACCAGAAAATTACTTTAAGGTCTTATTTGTACCTGAGGTAATACTTCAGGGGTCTGGATGTACCTTTTCCCAATTTTGCATGATGCTATAGGTTGCAGATTATCAATCTGTTGCAGTGTGGTCACATTTTAACATGAATAGTTCATCTACATCTACATTATTTGGAAGGGAAAAATATATCATAAAGAGTAGGATTATTCCATAATACATCTTAGTGAAATTCTGAACTGAAATGCCCAAATCACCCCCAACGCTTGCCCTGAAGAACAAGAGATAAAAAAAACCATGACCTGGCAGTGCTGTAATAATCCTTGGTTTCCTTTTTTATGAGGCTACATTGTGATGTGTTCTAGAATTACTTGTTAAATTATGCAGATAATAATTATCCTGGATGGCCTAGCTGGAATAATGTGTGAAAGAGTTGTTTAGATTGTGCAAATTGACTTTTTTTATGGTAAATACTTCTATGCACGGTGCAACTCAATTGCATTTTGAAATGATATT
Source organism: Stenogyne calaminthoides (assembly GCA_037126765.1). Classification (NCBI taxonomy): domain Eukaryota; kingdom Viridiplantae; phylum Streptophyta; class Magnoliopsida; order Lamiales; family Lamiaceae; genus Stenogyne; species Stenogyne calaminthoides. The sequence goes on from JBBCBC010000003.1 coordinate 47,756,043, forward strand.
AGTTGTTTTAATGAAAGATATTACTTGGCTAGTATTAGTTGTTTTCAATGAACAATATTAGTTGTTTACATTGAACAGTATTAGCCGTGCACCAGTTGCACAAATGCACCCAAGTGTGACTCTTTTAATAACGATTAGATTTCTCTTGTGCAGATAATAGTCTAACAATTGTTTTATCATATTTGTTTATTTTCCGTATCTTGGTTGAGATTTCTCTTGTAATATTTAATTCCGAATATTCCCAAGTTTAATGGGCTCAACTATATGTTCTCCACAGGACACGCCTTGCAACTGCAGCCGCCTCTGCTTCGACAACTGCAGCAGCAGCAACCTCAACTAGTATGGAGTTAGAACTCCCTGTTGATCCTAATGAACCAACTTATTGTTTCTGCAACCAAGTCAGCTATGGGGAAATGGTTGGCTGTGATAACCCTGATGTAAGTAACTATTCCTATCGGCTTCTTATTCTGTTGGAAAGAACAAAACATATTTGGGTTCCAATTTTCTTGAATTGGGCCATTTGTTTTTATTTGTAGTTTCAACTTTGTCTGATTGGGTCCTAGTACTTTTGTTTGTGAAAACTGATTGTGTACTTTTACTTGCAATAAATCGGTCCATGTACTTGGTGGATTATATAAGGGCCAGATTGTTATTCAAATGAATTTACTAGGACCTGATTCACATGTTTGTCCATATTTTATCAAACGCATGGTGTTTTACGACTTTTACTTGATTATAACCTAATCCAAAAAGACTTGAAAGTACAGTGACCTATATACAGCAATTTCTTACTTTTTTAGGTGGCTAAATGCGCCCACGAAATTTCTTGATACACCTAAAATTCCATCTAGCCAACCTTCCATATACTTACGGACGATTGTGGAGTTCAAAACGACGCACCCTTGCATTTCCTTGATATTAGCTGACTCTATTGAATTATTTTCCTGCAGTGCAAAATAGAATGGTTCCACTATGGCTGTGTTGGCCTAAAAGAACAGCCCAAAGGCAAATGGTATTGTTCGGAATGCGTGGGAAAGCAGAGGCGTAGGAAAACGAGATGACCAACTCTCAACTCTACAGTTTCAAGAATTGCTACGTACGTTTTTGCCAAATCCCTAAACTTGTATTTGGTGTAAATGGAAGTTAGTATTACAACTTTTTGGGTAAGTTCAGACCTTAGTTTTCATCTAGTGAATTCATAATAATATAAAGATGACTTGGACCTTCAGAAGTGAGTGTTACAAGAAAGCATGTCCTCCTACCCAGTTGTATCTGATCTCAAATTTAATAGTAAGAACTCAAGCATTATAATATGTATCTGATCATTTAAATACTAGCAAGGCATTTGCCACCCCATGCCTTAATGTAAGTCCGCCCCTCATTCCATGTAATAAGGTTTAGTGATAATATGTGATACAATCCTGCTCAATCTACTCCACTCATTCATCTATCTACCCTCTTTATCTCATGCCCAATTCATTACTCGTAAATGTGATACAGTATTACTTCTTTTATGAAAAAGTATTATATCTAGCTTACACTGGACAATATTACATTGTTGAACTGTTATTTTTTTCTGATTTCAACGATAACGGCAATTGTGATCAAATTAATCCCTACAAAATTGGGAATTATGAAAGTACCTAACAAGCAAGAAAAATTCATCAAAAATGAAGATTTAATTCCTGAAAATTTACTATGATTGTAAACTCCAATTAAGCCCACGATCGGCCTCATGAATTTTCCATGCTGCCAACAGTATTTTCTTCCACAAAAACCTTGCACTATCTCTGTGACAAACAGTAATAGAACTACATCGCATTATTAAACAAATGAACATACTAAGCATGAACCATAATTAATTTCCAATCACAAGGATGAAATAACTAGACTTTTTTATCTGCACATGCGAGAAGGCTGGACCTTGTATGCACCAAGTGCACAGTGAATTATATAGTGTATTTTTTAAGCATACAAGTTGTTTATACTGAAATGTACAACTTGTTTCACGAACATAGGTTGAGTGTTTTTGTGTAAATAAGTTATATGTTTCAGTGCAATAAGTTGTGTGTTTAAAATAGACATTGTGAAGTGTACGTTGCACGGTACACCTTGTGCACAGGAGAACTACACATGCAAGAATGAGCTTTTTTGGCCTTCTCTTCTGATTTAGGGATTTTATATATTTGTTTTCCTAGAGATTTGATTGAGTTTTTGGTCTTCTCTTCTGATTTAGGAATTTTATATATTTGTTTACCTAGAGATTTGATTGGGTCTATCTTTCCCTTATTGTAGATATGGTAGAGTTTTATATAATTCTCCTATTGTATTCTTTATTTTACACCATTAATAAAATATATTTTTACATCGTATTACAATATTTGACTCATGCTTAAATTTTGGGTTCGATTTGCACACTCTTTAAGTCTTATGTCTAGGGGTAGATTTCTCTTCTTAAGAGCTTGAATGTGATTCAAAATAGCATGTAAATCCGCGCAGAACAATCCTAACTATGTTAATGAAATAAAGGAAGTTATATACATCATCGGTAAAAGATGGAGAGAAGAAGAGAGAAAGTTACAATAGGCCTCATGTACACAGGTAGAGTTTCTTCTTTAAGAGCTTGAATGTGATTCAAAATACATGTAAATCCATATAGAACAATCATAACTCCGTTGATGAAATAAAGGAAGTTATGAAATCGTAAATAGACTATTACCTCTTCATTGACAAAAGATGCAAAGGAGTGGAGAGAGAAAGGTACGATAGGCCTTTTATCACGGAACAATCATTTAATCATAATTCCATTAAGGAATATTTTTCTCTTTTCTAAAAAGAGTAAAATTGAACTTTTTATCAAAGCCAAGTTTCGATCTTGGGACCTGTGAGTTATGGGCCCACCACGCTTTCACTGCACCACTCTGATTTGTTGGAAAAATTTTGTACTAATTATTATAAACCCCAATTTGATTATCAATGTAATTATAAATTCCAAATTCCTAGAACTATAAATTAAATACTTATTAATATTCCCTCCAATTCAAAATACTTGTCTTTTTAAAGAACATTTTTTTACCTCAAAATGTTTGACATTTTACACCAATCTATGAGCATTAAATATTGTACTCTAATTTTACCTCTACTCATTGTTTGTGATATTTTGCAGTAGATTAATGTATATATGACAATGAATGTAAATAAGGAGTAGGTCTCTTGCGAAATATTACAACAGTACAATATCTATATATTTAAGGAATGGACATAAAAGTCATGGATTGAAACTGGGTTAAATGGATTTTTCAAAAAAGGATAGATAGAAAAACTAGCTCTCAGGTCTGTGTAAGAAAAAATAACACATGTTTATCTTGAAAGTAATGAGTACTTTATGTACCATATGTAAAGTATTGAAAAGTTGTGTTACTATATGAGCACAAGTGTATTACTTTATGAAAAATAATGTATTACTGTGTGAACAAAATCAGTGAAAATATAAAAAAATCAGAAGATATATTAAACTTTTGATCAGTGTTTTCATAACCGAACCGATGATCGAACCGGACAGACCACCGGTCAGTGGTTCAATCGGTCGGACCAGTTCAACCGACGGTTCAACCGTTTAAATGATTTATGTCTATTTTTCTAGTATTTTTTATGTTTAATTGTTTTTTAATAATAACTAATTTATCAATTGACATGTAATATTAATATTTAAATTTAATTAATCAAACTTGAGGCATAATAATAATATAAACGTGTAGGTTTATCTTGATAAAGAAATTTTGTTTCACATTGAATAAGTATGAGATGAAATGTGAGAGAAAATAATATAAAAAGGGAAAAAATTTGTCCCACATCGAATAAGTATTAGAAAAATGTAAAATGAAGTAATATAAAAGGGAGGAACTCCTATCCCACATCGAATAAGTATTAGAAAAGATGTAAGATAGACTAATATAAAAGGGAGAGGAGGTGGACTTTATATATATTTCATCCCACATTGAATAAGTATTACTAAAGATGTGAGATGAAGTAATATAAAAGGGAGTAGAGATGAATCTAAACTCTAAGCCTATCCCACATTGAATAAATACAAAAAAGAAGTAAGATGGAGTAATATAAAAGGGGTGGGGGGTCTAGATTCTTACTTACAAGAAAGATTAGTGAAAATTTGATTGATATTAAAAATAATAATTTTTTTTACCTAAATAAATAATAGTTTAAAATTTTAAAAAAAGTTTAAAATTTATTTTTTTTTAAAAAGGAAAACCGATTTTTTCCGGTTGAACCGGTTATTGACCGGTTTTGACCAGTTCAAACCGGTTCAATCTTAAAAGCGGTTTTAGGCCTCTTTTTTTGACCGATTTACCGGCCGATTCCCGGTTCAAAATTTATTTTTAAAAAAAAAGGAAAATCGATTTTTTTCGGTTGAACCTTATTTTTTGAATGGTTTTAGGCCTCTTTTTGACCGATTTACGGCGATTCTTTGCTCAACCCTAAGCTATAAAAACACTTTGCTTTTGATACCCAAAATCTTGTCCATCATATTAAAACTTAATTCAACAAGTTAAATAAATAGATCCATTGAGCAATTCATTGAGCGAGAAAAATTAGTCATGGAGAAGGAAGAAGAAGGACAACCGAGAACGGAGGAGTGATTTTCATTTTTTAAAAGACATATTGCAAATATCTTGATTTATGCAATATTGCACACTAGAATTTACTGTAAATAAAAGGGTCAAAATGTCATTTTACACATATATTTATTATTTTTAATGACTTTCTTAATTTGTATGAAACATCCTTAAACACGACAAATATTTTGGGTTGGAGGGAGTAATATTTTTCTCACACAATTGACATAGATTTTTTTCCCACACGCAATAAATCTTCTTTTAACTCTTTGTGTTTTTTGAGTTGGGAACTGTTCATTCTATGTATAAATGCATAAATACAAGGGTGCTAAAGAATATTTTATTTAAGTAGTGACGATGAATCAAATTAATTGCAAGTGCCACTTTATATTCCGAATTGAAATTGTGAGTTGTCCATTATCTATGTATAATATGATTATATATCGATAATATATAACAATTTAGCATTGCGATTTCTCGCAAGTATAATTGTAATTTGATAACATGATGTATTTGTCCATACTTATAAATTTATAAAATTCAAAATCATATTTCATTCATTGTATTATTTATAAATTTTATATTATTATATTGTTCATTATTTTGATTTGTTATATAATTTATATATTTTTATTATAAATAAATTGAATTTAAGTAAATATTTGAAATATTTAATTTAAAATTAATAACATATTTCTTTTTACTTCCGCTAAATTGATTTTACATTTATCATTAAATATAGAAAATTCGCTACTCACACATTACAAACAAGGCAAGGACTTGTTTTCAACATTGTGCAACATGTTTTTACTGATAGAAATTATATGTTTTGTGCAATAAATTATACTACATTTTAAGAATGCATGAGTTTTAATGCAAATAAATTATACTATATTTTAGTGTAATAAATTATACTACATTTTTTAAACGCATATGAGTTTGAATATTTCAACATAAACATATTTGACTACCCACAGATTACACACCGTACATTTTATAATATATTTATAATTATACCTATTGAACTGAAATATACAGCTTTTATTATAAGAATGCTGAAATATTTTTTTAAGATGGTTCAAACAACTTTTTTAATAAAATTTGCAGAAAGAAAAATAGCAACTCTCTGGAGATGTGTAACTATATAAATACGTGCAACTATAAATATTTATATATGTTACTACAAAAACAAATATCACATACTTGTTTTATCAATAAGCATATTTATTTATAAAATCATATTCTGCAAAAAAAAAAAAAAAAAAAAAATCGACCTATGTTGCCCATGTTCTTAAAATTTCAAAACAGCCTCAAACATGAATCGATAATAATTACTTGACAGGACGATTATTCCATCCTCGAACCAATTACAAAATCTAATCCCGCAGTTAAAAACTCATATCAATATCACAGTTTCTCCTCAAAATCACAGAAATTATTTCTTTTCCCTTTCCAATAATGTACTCTCCATACTTTCCTAGTGATACATTAGTGATTTTCCTAGTAATCCATGCCGCCCATACCTCCCAATTCACCACCTCCCATCGCTGGTGCTGCACCTTCTTCTTTAGGTTGTTCGACCACGATTGCTTCTGTAGTTGTCATCAATGAAGACACACTGCAAATACAAAAAAAAAATATTATGAATATAATAGTTTTAATAAAATTATATGTTCTAGGGAGAGCTCGGTCGTCAACTTACCTAGCTGCATCTGTAAGAGCAGTTCTAATAACCTTCAATGGATCGATGATTCCAGCTTTGATCATATCAACATATTCGCCTGTTTGGGCAAACAAAACGCCCATTTTAGCGTTGCAAAAAAGAACACTTAAAATCATATTTCCTCCATTCTAGAAATTGATATTACTTCAAATTAATTCCCGTTTTAGTTATTTCTCCACATTTTCCAAATTTACCCCATCTGTAACCTTAAAAGATCTCGAAGATCAGAGATGGGGAAGGAGATAGAAGAGTGGAGAAAGAAAAACCGATTGAGGGTAGATATCTCGAAATTTTATGTTCCTTAAATTTATGTAAATTATCTAAAAGGACAAGAACTAATATGAAGCAAAGTAACATGAAGAGACCTTTAGCAGCATCATATCCGAGATCAGGATCATCCGATTCCAACAACTTGCCAACAACAACAGCACCTTCAACACCAGCATTTTGTGCAATTGTGTAAACCGGCGTCTGCATTTAGAATTACGATGTTAATATCAACATTAGTATTAGAAAATTAATATAAAAGACAATAGTTAGTTTGTTAAATATATCAGACCTTGAGTGCATTCTGAATAATTTGAACACCAATCTTCTGATCGAAGTTGGCTGTTGACAATTTGTCCAACTCTTTCGATGCATAAAGTAGAGCAACACCTCCACCTGCATAATAAAAGAAATATTTCAGCATTTCCTTTTTGGGTCTAGTCACAGCACAATTTAGGCAAGCATATCCAAGAAGTCAAAAATACCCCCTTCAGGAGGCTTTCAAGTCAACATATTTTTCATCTTTAGCTCAATTTTCTTCTAATTTTTTGTCTTGAAATTAAATAAATAACCTAGTCCTTGATACCATTTTCAAGATAAAAAGATTAGAAGAAAAACGAGATTAAAATGAAAGATCTAACTTTTATTAAGTATTAAGTGTATTATTTGAGGCGTAATTTTTTCCTTCTAGTATGTTTGACTAAATTGGACTGTTCAGGCGTGTAAGGAGATTTGACCTTCTACGACAAATTGATATCAAAGACAGTGATTAAAGCATACCTGGTACAATTCCTTCTTCAACAGCTGCTTTAGTGGCATTTAAAGCATCTGTAACCCTGTCTTTCTTCTCACCAACTTCTGCTTCACTAGCTCCTCCAATCTGAAAAATAACGGCTTAATGTTACACATTTTCTTATTTTTTGGCATATAAATACACAAAATGCATTGCTTATACGCGAGAATATGTTACACATTTTCTTATTTTTTGGCATATAAATACACAAAATGCATTGCTTATACGCTAGAATAACTAGAAGAGAAAACACACCTTCAGCACCGCAACACCACCAGAAAGCTTAGCGAGCCGTTCTTGAAACTTCTCCTTGTCATAATCAGAAGTGCTCAATTCAATTCCTGACCTAATCTGCTCACATCTTTCTTCAATGGTTTTCTTCTCACCAGCACCATCAAGTACAACAGTATCATCCTTGGATATCGTGACCTAGAAAGAGAAGGAAATCTAATCAGTCACACACTAACCATTCAAAGAAATACTGCAGTTTAAGGGGAAAATAAGTATTTTTTGTTTAATAATATATGTTTATGCATCTAATAGATGATAACAAATAAAATGCAAGTAGATTTTACCTTCTTGCATGATCCCAACATGTCCAACTCCACATCATCCAGGTTCATTCCGAGTTCCTCAGTTATGACCTATGGAAAAGAATATAATCATAAGAATGTATTTTTAAAAAAATTGTAATAAGGATGATATTCTGAATTTGAATAATGAACAAACCTGGCCTCCTGTTAAAACAGCGAGATCCTGCATGCTTGACTTCCGGTTTTCACCAAATCCTGGAGCTTTTACAGCACACACCTGGGAATGTTGAGATTTGATTATAAAGAGCTCTTAACAATACCCCCTCCTCCATTTTTAGGGTTAAAATTTTATTTCAAATTAATTCTCATTTTAACTATTTTCTCACATTTCTCCCTATTTTACCCCTATGTGTATCCCTATAAGTTTTCCATGTTATTGGAAAATATCTTTCCCACTCACACCCTCTCTCACCTCTTTTTCTAAAAGTTCTTATTGACGGAGGGTAAATTTGTCAAAAAAAGTAAAATAACAAGCACCTTTATTCCAGCTCGAAGCTTGTTCAGGATAAGAGTAGCAAGTGCATCACTCTCCACATCTTCAGCGACTATTAGAAGAGGTCTTTGCCTCTGGGAATACACGATAAAATAGAACCATCAGTACAACAAGAACATGGGCCTAAATCAGCTAAAAAATTCAAATAAAATCGAATATTTACCTTCAAAGCCAATTCTAGGACTTTAACAATAGAATTTATACTTGAGATTTTCTTCTCATGGATCAAGATCAAAGGATCTTCCAATTCCTGTCAAAAGTTCAAATCACAGTAAATATTATAATTACAAGAAAAGGAAGAGGAATTACTTATACTGAAACAGTGTGAACCATTCATGCTATTAATAGTATCAACTAATTTACTTACACATTTCTGGTTCTTCTGGTTTGTGATAAAGTACGGGGAAATATAACCCCTATCCAGCTTCATCCCTTCAACTACTTCCAATTCATTGAACAATGTCTTCCCATCCTACAAACCAAACAAGAATCAAAATTATGCCTTCAGTATACATCTCTAGAAACATTATGAAGGCACAAATAATAATTATTATAATCATTGAACAGCAGGCACGTGGTAGAAGAGTATATATACTTGAAGTACCAGATAAAAACTTCACAAGAGAATTTTTAAAAATATCATACATGAATAAATACATTTAGAAGGGCATATCCAATGGCTGATATCAAACTTCTACTACAACTTCCTACCCATTTCATTCCTCATCTCCTCTTCATAATATGACGAGGAAGCCACCAAATGGAAAAGGGGTATTTATTTAACACCATGGTTATAGACTTTTTTCCATACAATTTCATATAAGTGTTATTATGTGAAACATAACAAATAAGCTGATAACACTTGGGAGTAAAGCAGGAACAGCCCATAAAGAGACAACACTTACAAAAAAAGGATGCAATAGATACAAAGTAGGAAAAGCCTGTCCTACTCAAAAAAACAAGGAACAACATATTTACAAAGCTAAAAATAAAAAAACACTTAATAGACATGGTATAATACATACTTGAATTGTGATGACGCCCTCTTTTCCAACTTTTTCCATGGCCTTTGCAATCAGCTCACCAATTTCCCTTTCTCCATTAGCAGAAATTGTCCCAACCTACAAATTCACAAGTGCACTCTTGTGAGCTGACATAAGATCTCTTTATGTTAAGAAATTTAAAAACTGAAAGTAAGGCCAACAAACCTGAGCAATCTCCTCTGATGTACTAATCATCCTTGCTCTGCTTTTCAAGTTTGTAACCACAGCATCAACAGCCATTGTAATTCCACGTCTAAGATCCATGGCATTCATGCCAGCTGCCACAGACTTGCAGCCTTCCATGAATATTGCACGGGTGAGCACCGTGGCACAGGTGGTACCTGAAATACAAAGACATAATTAGCACAACCATCACATAATAATTTAATTGAAAGATGTTAGCAAACAATAAAATGCAACATAATTAAAATTAATAACTTACCATCACCAGCGACATCATTTGTAGCATTTGCAACCTGTTTCACAAGGCTTGCCCCAATGTTCTTAACTTTGTCCTTAAATTCAATGCTCTTCGCAACTGTAACACCATCCTTTGTCACTTTAGGGGCACCCCAGCTTTGTTCAATCACTACATTACGCCCCTATACAAATAAACCACCATTAAACTTCTCAAAACTTGATTAATAAAGCAAACAGTACTTAAGACTTATATGTAAACCATCTGATAATACAAACCCATAATACAAACCCAGGATATAACTCATAAGCCTAAAACAGAGAAAGATACATAAATCCCTACTAAATACCAACAAATTGATCTCTTCAACATTAATTCAGATAATAGATAAACAATTTAAAAGAATATAACTCAGGGGCCTAATATTCGATCAATACAAACCCAGGATATAACTCATAAGCCTAAAACAGAGAAAGATACATAAATCCCTACTAAATACCAACAAATTGATCTCTTCAACATTAATTCAGGTAATAGATAAACAATTTAAAAGAATATAACTCAGGGGCCTAATATTCGATCAATAAATCACCAGCGTCATCAAAATTGCAGTACCTTTGGACCCATAGTCACTTTAACAGCATCCGCAAGTTCTTCAACACCTTTAAGCATCAAAGCCCTAGCCTGTACTCCAAATCTAATGTCCTTCGCCGCATAATTTCTGTTCCATCCCAATCTACCACCAATCTACAACCAATTCACCAAACATACATCATCAACATACAAGCAAAAATCAAAACATATGACCTAAAATCATATAAAAGGAATCCAAATGCGATGAAGTACCTGCTTGCTACTGTTCCTAGCGACGCTGCACAGTCAAGAAGAAATGGTTTCAAATCAAACTCAGAACCAACAAAACAGCAAAACATGTTCGCAATTATCTCAAAATGGAACCGTGACACATTACCTGGCTTTGGAAGCAAGATTTGCTGCAAATCGATACATATTTCAATCAGGAAAATGAAAGTGTATGAACAAACGGGTGGTATAGAAACTCTTCCGAGAGCGAAATATGGCTTGGGGGAGGGGTTTTGGAGTGTTTAAATGAAAAAAGATGAGAAGGGTCTAGAAGCAGCAGTTTCTAGGGTTTAGGGTTTTATACTCAGGCCGGACCTTTTTTTGGGGGGTTTTAAGGTTTTATTTTACCGAAATTTGTATGTCAAAAAAATTAATTTTTCGAAATTCCTTTCGGGGAAAAAATTGTATATATTTAACGAAATTATCTAACATATGGTAATATCAGTTTTTATTTTTATTTTATCGTACAATGTTATTTATTTATGTATTTTGATAAAATAAAGTATAAAACTAAAATAATAGTATCAACTAAAGGATCTAATATGCTGTTTAAAATTAAACCGTTATCTCACTTTTTTACTGTGATTCACACTTTTGAAAAGAAAACGAAAATAGTGAAATTCACAAGTCAGTCGTTTCTTTTATTTCAGGCTTTGTGAATTATGGCTCTGAGGGAAAAATACCTTACAAAAATTAGTTACTTCTATAAGGCCCACTTTTGAGTTGGGCTCCTTCTTTTGGGCCTTTTTCGAATTTTATTTTGACCCACATTATTGCAACCCCTTTTCTAATTAATACACCCACCAATTTATTTTCTTAATTTACAAACTTGTAAAAATACAATATTACCCGTATATTAATTTAAATCAAATAAATAGTTCATTCAATCTAAATTATATGCCCACCCACTGTCGAGTCGCCACCGAAAAAACATAAAATCCAAAAAAATAATTGAAAAAGTCAAAATTTCGAAATGAAGTTATAAATTTTGAAAAAAGAATCACAATTTTGACAAAAGAATTCGAAAATTTAACAAATATACAGATATGTAAAATTGCAATCCTTAGTACCAAAATCTTGTTTAAGGCCATGGATTACGGTCCATTTCCTAGATATTTTTTTTTTTTAATATGGTTTCTTTGGGAATTTCACAATATGTAGTTTGATGTGAGTGTACTCTAATCATTTAAGTAAAATAGATAGGTGAACTAATGTTGGGTGTATTTACCAATTTCAGGGGTGCAAAAAATCGTGCAGAAAAACATACCAAATCACAGGGGTGAGAAAAAATGAAGTACAAAATAAACTTGGAGCTTTTGTTCATGGTGTTGAGATGATGCTACAATGGGCTAGTGCACCTATGAATTTTATAAAATAATGTAAAACCACCAAATGGAATAGAATTAGAGTTTATGTGTATTATACTCTGAATATTTTGTGGTTTACAATCTTAATTAAAATATTTATTGACGTATAATTTTATATTTATTTACTTAGGTTGATGAGACTCAATCATCCAAAAGAACGAAAACAAGGTCCGAGACAAAAAAAACTCTCCACAAATACTGATGTTGTTGAGGTATGCATTTCAAACATTTAATAAACCTCTTACATTTATTTTGTTGGTATTTAGTTTGGTATATAATAGTATTTTGTTGGTGTTTTGCAGATTGGTATTTTGCAGGGTATATTTTTTTATTTTTTTTCTTACTGAGTGCATATCTGCATGTGATGTCTTTTTTGGTCTGATGACTCGAACTCATGACCTCTCGACATAGGTAGTGATGCTTGAGTTATTCTAATATGTAACGTATTTATATGAACAAGCAAATAAAACATTTATATTTAGATTGGAATCATCAATGGGAAGCAAAATATATGCATATTGAAGCTTAGGGTATTTTATATATAGACTTTAATGATTGTTGATTTGAATCTTCTTGATATTTCTATCCCATTTCGAAGTTGTTCATTTAACAAGCCTACATCTATAATGCTGCAATTAACATTAGAAACATAAATTGTGCCAGAAAAATGCAATGTGTATATCACTTTTTCAACTCTAACCTTAAGCAAATAACTTATGCTTGACTCCAAAACCATATGTATTCACTATTCAGTATATATAATATACTACACACAATTGATTTTCCTATATCATTTAGGCTTCAATAACAAACACACATTTCAAAATATAAATTCGAGCATCTGTATATCAATTACTCTCCAGATGATTAACTCAAAACCAAATAAACTAATAAACAGTGAGATAACTCCATGAACTACTAGAGAAAGAATACCATTGGTTTATACATAGTTGAAATATTAAATAAATCTAAAATATCAACCTATCATCCTATAACTCAGGTTGTTAGAACCATTTTAAATCATAATACATCTCATCTTAATCAAGTAGAAGCATGCCCAAAACACCACAACCATCGTTTGTCTTCTTACTTCTTTTGTTTCTTTCATCTCCAACTTTAGTAATCTTTGTTTTTCCTCCAACTTACAATTAGCACTCTGCAAAATCCTGGTCATCTCTTCAAGTTTATCAACCTGAGTCTCAAGGTTTTTAGTCTTCAATTTTGTTCATTCAACTTTCGCAATAATCTAGGAATAATATGTTTGGCTCTGTCGCACATCGGTGGATCAAACCACTTAACATATTTGCAATGCCCATCGGTAGATTAATAGGTCTTGGGTTCGAGACATGTTGCCCCCCTTTATTGGGATTTAATGGGGATTTTTCACCCTTTATGGGGTTCTCCGTCCTCTATGGGTCCGTAAGCTCGAGATCTTGAAGAATGTGGATGAAACTTTAGTGTGGAGTATCGACCATGTTCGAGATCTTGAAGAATGTTGATGAAACTTTAGTGTGGAGTATCGACCATGTTCGAAAATGCTGAAAGCGAGCGAGTGTTGACCTCTCATGTCCCCACGCTTGGATTGGAGAAGGTGTTGTTGTGGTTCCGGTCGATAAGATGAAAAAAAGATGTGTCATGTAGTAGAAGGAACTCATTGTAGTAGATTATATATCTGCACTACTACACATTTGAGCTTGGAGAGCTCCACTTGGACAGCCCTTTTTTCGAATAGCTCTCCAAGTGGTCCCTTGGAGAGCGGTTCTATTAAAAAAAAAAAAAAAACGGTTAAAAACCGTTGTCCAAGATCAAAGCTTAGACAACGGTTCATAACCGCTGTGCAAGTGTACTTGGAGAGCGGTTTTGAACCGTTGTCCAAGGTAAAGATTGGAGAGCGGTTCATAACAGCTCTCCAAGTGAATTAATTTTATTTTTTTTGTAAAGCTTGTATTTTTTGTTTTATTTTTTTGTTTTTTAAATTCTTTTTATGTACAATTCAAATATTTTATTCTTTAAATTCTCGTGTTATTTATTTTTAATATTCATCTTATATAATGAGATTAACACAAACTCTTATGTAAAACTTGTTCATAATATTACACTTACGAACTTGTATCACTATTAATTCTTATAAATTAATACCTATAATATTTAATATTCTTATAAATTAATTCAATTTTGTCTAAGTATTACTTATTTAGATAGAAAATTAATATTACTTGTTTAAATAGAAAAGTATTACTTGTTTAAATAGAAAAGTATTACTTGTTTAGATAGAAAGGTATAACTTGTTTAAAGAAAAGTATTACTTGTTTAGATGAAAATTATTACTTGTTTAAAGAAAAATATTACTTATTTAGATAGAAAAGTATTGCTTGTTTAAATAAAAAGTATTATTTGTTTATATAGAAAAGTATTACTTGTTTAAATAGAAAAGTATTACTTGTTTAGATAGAAAGATATAACTTGTTTAAAGAAAAGTATTACTTTGTTTAGATGAAAAAATATTACTTGTTTAAAGAAAAATATTATTTATTTTGATAGAAAAGTATTAATTGTTTAGAAGGAAAAGTATTACAAGTTTAAAAGAAAGGTAGTTAAAAAAAAATATAAGTAAAAAATATAATTTTAATTTAATTTAATTTAAATTTAAATTTATATAAAAAAATTATTATATAATAATGTGATTGAATTAATAAATAAGATAATTGAAATAAAGAATTTTAAAAAAAAATTGTAAGAAAAAAAAAATGATTTTTAGAACATATAAATTAATTTCATTAAGAAACGCAAAAAAAGTTAAGCGGAATTGAATCCGATCCTCGCGGGGACCCAAGGTCCCGTGTTCGGTCCCCCATGGGAGCGAATAATTGCCTCAATTAATTTGGAGACTTGGTGGCTTATATATGAGATGTTTGGTGGGTTTGTGCCTAAAAATCGATTTTTTTTAAAAAAATATATTAGACAAATTAAAAATCCAAGGAGGAATTTGGACAAATGATTGAAAATCGATGTCTAAAAATTACAATCTTGCAAGATGTGGTTCAAAACCGCTGTCCAAGTCATGATCTTGGACAACGGTTTTTTTATCACCGTCCCGCTTGGACAATCTATTACTTGGAGAAATGGTTATAATGAATCTCCAAGATCATTTTTCAAAATGTCCAAGCCCAAAATGTATTATTAATCTTGGTTGTAAAAAAAACAATTAAATTAATAACATTAATGATATACTTCATCCGTCCTATTTTTTATTATCCGGTTACTGTAGACACAAAGATTAAGAAAAAGTACGAGATAATAATATTAAATGGTGTAAAGTGGGTAAAATGAGTTTGGTGGAGGGAAATAATGGTATTAAATGGTGTAAAGTGGGTTTGATGAAGAGAAATAATAGTATTAAATAGTATTAAAAGTTGTTTTATTTCCTTTTTTAGAAAATGGCCAAACAAAATTAGGACGACTATTTACGGAAAGTGGACAATCAAAATTAGAACAGATGGAGTAATTGATTACAGTCAATTGGTTGACACATCATCCAAATGATTTTTAAATTAATCTCCACATTATGATACCACCTAATACAATCAATAGTGCATTTGGATGGACAACTTTTCTTTTTTTATAGAAATGTGACACATCATCCCATTCAACATCAAGATGACACATAAGCAAAAAAAACTCCCTATTGGTAACATTATAGGGATATGGATAGTGACAATGTGAGATAGTTTAAGTGGTTAGAACACCACTACCTATGTCCAAAAGATCATGAGTTCGAGTCACCATATCAAAACTCTATATTTCAAAATAGGGAGGAAGGATAGTGTGAAACCATTTTATGAAAAGAATTCTGTAAGACATATATAGCTGTAATTAAAATATTTGACCGATAGTGAGATCACACTTTTTATATTGTTAGACAATTATTATAAATGAAGATTTCACACTTTTTGACGAGTTTGGTGGGTTCAAATCTTACATAAAATAATTTCATTCATATTAAATTGTTCGCTTGATGATTTTTTTTTTTTCTAGAAAGTATAGACGAGAATCAAATTAGTATACATGAATAAATTTTATACCTCTCACTTCTTTCAAAAAGTAAAGTCCATTTCTTAAAATAAAAAATGGGCAAGTCTCGTGCGACACCCTTACGTAATGCGTATGTAACGCGTGCCGTGTGATGGTTAAAAATCTATAACTTTTAAAAAATAAAAAAGTATCACTTTTAGCACAAGTTTTGATGGTAAAAAATTTTATCAATCACTTAAAGGAACGAACTAACCTAATTAATCATAATGTGTCATGAACACGCACGCAAAATCTTGGAAATATTTTGGGATGAGTCCTTCATTGTTTTTCAATTGCCACACTTTTGCCTTGCAATTATGAGCATTTATTAATTATGAAAATTCATGGTTGTTAGGGATTATTTTTAGTTTAATACTTTAACAGCTTTCCTAGATAAAGATAATAAAAATCTACCCACAGTAAATGCATAACATCAGGTGTTGTAACAAAGCAAATTTAGTGTATCCAATTCTAATTGCAAACATGATTTGGTATACCACGAGTAGGATATTTCAATAAATTTCACTTAATTTAGTAATTAATTTGAATTTCAAAGTGAATTATAGGGGTAAACATGCCTGGCAAACAAAGTGTGGCAATATATTATTACAGTCAACCAAATTTGTGTATATATATACGTGTGATGTGTATTTAAACATAATGTGTATAATTATTTTAAAATCTTCTCTTTTTTGCATTTTTTAATATTTGAATAGAAGACTCAAACGACAGAGAACCCACATTGTAAGTTTTGAACAATATATTTGTTATTTCATTTAAAAGGTATTAGTATTTTTAATATAAAGTATTAGTTATGAAACATGTGCACGGTAAAACTGGTTTACATAAAACAATCCCCTTATTTTTAATTTGACATTCTACTCTTTTTTCTTTTCTTTTTTTCCTCTTTTTACATATCAACTTCAGAAGATATATTTTATTAAAGGGGAAAATTAATTAATCTTGAGATGCAAGGCTCATCAAATCAAGAATTAGCTGGTAATTCAAACCCAATTAATTCGAGGAAAAAATTAAAAATGGGAGCAATCCAATTTTCTCATCCTCAAAATATGTTGAGAACACTTATGATGGGTCGAATAGCAAATTCAAGAGACATTGATCAGGATGAACCACAAATTCGAAAATTGGACCTTAATATGGATGAAAAGAAGCTCAGAAGGTGAATTTAAATCTTCATTTAATTTGTTTATCAATTGATTATAGTTTTATTTTAATATACAAAGTCTTGTGTAAGTTTTATTTTGTGCGCATTTTTGAATCGTATTAGTTGTTTCATTAAAAGGTGTTAATTTGATAGTATTAATTAAATGTGTTAACAAATTAATTTTATATTTCTCTACAAGTTCAAATTTTTAGATGGAATGAAATCTTTTCATGGTATCACAACCAAAAAGACTCACACCTAGTAAAACTGACTTATACAAAGATCAACTCTTTTTTATATTATTTTTAGAGTAACACTCTTGTGAATCGATCTATACATGAACTCTAATACTGTTATGTGCAAATATTATTACTATTATAAACAAAAAAAATTAGTGTTTAAAAATATAAAATATTTTTTAAACAATAAAAGTATTTGTGTATAACATTAATTACTTTTATGCACAACAGTGATAATTTTTATATATAACAATGATACTAAAAAAATCAATGTGAACTCGAATTTACATAATTTTTTAACTTATTTTTATAATTATAATTTTTCTCTCATTTTTGTAGGACAATATCCAATAGGCTATCTGCCCACAGATCTAGAAAAAGGACTTCGCAATATATTAATGATATGGAAAAGATGGTCAAAGATTTACAGGTAATTCAATTCATATGCTTCAAGATTTATTTATGAAAAGGTAGCACATATAAAAGGATTGTATTAATTTAAATATTCCAAGAATTCTAATGTGATATAGTATAATTAAATATATACTATACTTTTTATTACTCACCAATCCAATTAGAATCTTCTTTAATTAATTGATGATTATTTTTTTTAGGGTAAACTTTCGGTTCTCAATACAAAAGTGGAGAGCTACAAAGAGCATCGCAAAGACTTGCTGCTAGAATATGATTCCCTCCAAAAACTCGTAGAGATTCGTTCAACTGAATCAAGAATTTCTGAAAGTAACACATTTCTCTTTATTATCTTTTAAATATTATATCTTTTAAATTTATGATAGTATGTCTTCTAATTTTTTGTATTTTGAAAATAAAATAAATAAACCTATGTTTTAATACCATTTCATGATCGAAAATTAGAAGAACGGACTTTGAAAGACAAAAAATTATGTGAACCTGAGTTTATGAAGCTTTTTTTCTTTAAGTATTACTGTTATGTATATGCAATATCACTGTTAAAAAAATCAAGCATTATAGATAATAGTGATAATACTTATTCATAATAATAACACTCAAAAAACATAGTTTACGTGAACGTTCAGGTGAGACCTCTCGAAATGAAGTAGCCTTTGAAAAGCATAATATTTAACATTAATGTCATTTGAGGAGTATTTTTAACTTCTTTCTTTTTTAATAATTAATTTTGACCAAGATTGGTAAACTGATGGGTGCATTTTATAATTTCAAATGTGCATTTTATAATTTTACATTGTTTAATTTTTATTATTTTTTACATATATGTTTACCTATAATATTTG
Organism: Stenogyne calaminthoides; assembly: GCA_037126765.1. Lineage (NCBI taxonomy): Eukaryota > Viridiplantae > Streptophyta > Magnoliopsida > Lamiales > Lamiaceae > Stenogyne > Stenogyne calaminthoides. The sequence goes on from JBBCBC010000003.1 coordinate 47,774,981, forward strand.
CATTCTTGATTTATTGATTGCAGTTGAGCTTCAGCAGAAACGACTCGAAATTTGCAGGCTCAAAGAAGTTGCTAAAATTTCCAACAACATGAATCAGAGCAGATGCAAGGTTTTACCGCGGGATACAAAAATTTAAACCAAGCCTCAAATTTTATCATATGCAAGAATAAATGAATATCTTTACTTTTTAGGACCTAAATAGTAAATTAGTGTTTTAAATCTCACTACAACAAATTTGTGAAGATTAAACCGTTACCGTTGCTATTGTTCGTTGCATTTTCTTTATCTTCTTATTACATGTAGATATTTTTGTATGAGACGGTCTCATGTATGAGACGAATCTCCAACATATATAGTTATATATGAGTTATATTTACTTTTAAAATGTGATTGAGATGGAGCTCCATGAACCTACAGATCATATAACATATGTAAATTAAATTTTTCTCATACATTAGACCGTCTTATACAAATCTTTTCCCATTGTTTATTGTATCATTAGTTTTCTATTAATAAATATTTTGTGTTGAGTGAAGCTCTAGTGGTATATTACAATACAAGACAAAAACTTGTATAGAACGATATCATATAATGAGATATAATGTTTAAATTATTAGAATAGATTTCATGTGTTAACTCATCAAGTTCCCATTGAAATAGGATCCACACAAGGAAAAACACTTGCCATTCGACCGCCACAATGTCTATACAAAGGATTGCATATGAGAAATATTGAAACCGTACATGTGGTAGAACCTCCTCAGGGACTATAAGGTTTTCATGAGGCTGATCTTGAGCCGACATCCAAGCACGAATACCTTCGTTTAATATAATATTTTTAGTGTAGAAAGTCTCAAATTCCGGATCTTCCGCTGCGGGAATTTAATGAGAAACGAAGTCATAGGCACATAGGTTCAGGGCCAAACCGACTACTCCAAGAGCACTAGTCCATAAATTGGTTACTGGTACAAATAACATAAAGAAATGTAACTAACGTTTATTTGAGTTTTTTTTTATTATTGAATTTGTTTCACTAATAGGACCATGGTTTGACTTTGATCGTTATGGCCTAGTATCAAGATCGAGTCCTAGACAAGCGGGTCTAATTTTAACAGCCGAAACAATAATAATGAAAATTGCCCCCTCCTTAGTGGCAAATGTTATTCGTACAGTAGTCGATCAAGGTATGCAACGAGCCGAAGTCATGATAAAAGGGCCCGGTCTCGGAAGGAAAATCATATTACGAGCTATTCGTAGAAATGGTATACTATTAACTTTTGTGAGGGATGTAACTCCCATGCCATATAATGATTGTAGACCTTCAAAAAAAAGACGTGCATGAGAAACTGTCATCCCAATCAATCCAATTGAGATGCTCTAGATCTAACATTTGACTTGGTAAGAGTACCATGAAGCTCAGACTTAGGCCAGAGCCAAATTGAAAGCTAAGCAGTGGGATCTAAAGATTCCCCGGGGAAAAATAGAGATTAATCGGATTTTTATATATCAAATATTGAATTTTAAATCATTATACTTACTATAATTTATTAAAAAATCAATTGATATTTTAACTTAAATTAAAAAATCCAGTATTTAATTAATTTTATAATCATGTAATTCGTTATATTGAAATATATGTGCAACTATTTTTCATATTAATAGTCGCACAATTCAGTGTAAATAAATTGCATATTTCAATATAACGAGTTGCATGATTCAAAAATGTTGGATGCATACAAGACTTAGCCTTATGAGTTTATGGAGCATCAAGACTAAGCCTTACAAGGCATCACAATATGTAATTAAATAATGACAATGTCACTATACTTATAAAACGTGACACTTATTTGAAGTGGCATTAGAAAAGTGTCACTATAGGAGGATTTTTTTAGTAATGTTGAAAGCCTATACAAAAAGCTGAGCACACAGTATAAGGCGCCAAGCACCTTCAAACCATTCAACTACGGTTTTGGGAAAAACTTCTTGAGGTCTTGAACACATCACCGGGGCATGAGTTCAACCAAATCACAAATAAACAACTGCTTAGCCAGCCTAGAAAGAATCTCAAGGAGTCAAATAAGATGAATCTGAATAAGTATTGTCACTATCACGAAAGTGTGTGACACAATAAGAGCGAATGCAAGGACATTATTCAGCAACTCTGGAGGGTGTTCCAAGAAGGAAAGTTGAATGAGTTCGTCAAGTGACCTCATAGAAATGTCGAGCAGAGGCAGAACCCGCCAGCTCGCCAGCAACATGAAGTAGCTCAACTAGCCGGCCAAAGTGTCAATAATGAGCGTCAGGTGCCCCTATTCTCTGAAAACACCGACCGGCGTTCTGTCAAGGCATCTCGCCCCAAGGGGAGCAGCGGGCGGCCTCCTGGCTTCATCATCTCTGTCCAACAAAAGGCAAAAAACTGAGATGAGGGTCATGAACAGTATACATCGAATATGCCTGCCAGTCAACATCGATCCCCTAGTCGTCTCGACCAAGATCATGGGGTCCTTGTCCATCGCCTGCTGATTGATATCGACGTTTTCTACAACATTCTTTTCAAGAACGCGCTGGACTAAATCGACTACTTTGTCGACTACATCGAGCCCTGCGTGCACATCGTGTAGGGTTTCGACGATGCCACCGTCAAGTCCTACGGGATTATCAGGTTGGCAGTCGAACTAACTTCTAGTTTGGATGTTGAGATTAGGGCGACTAGACAGTTATATTTTATTGTAACCGACCTGACATCGACCTTTAACGGATTCCTTGACAGGCCTTTTGTACACGAATTCGGGACTGTGATCTCGACTCATTTTTATTGTGTAAAATTTTTCACTACAAGCAGCGAGGTACACTCTCTAATTCTTCTTTTGTTGTTTTATTTTTTAAAATAAATTATTTTATACTAGGTAGGGCTTTTCTACGGTCAGGAACAGTTTCGCCCTTCCTGACGTCAGACACCCAATAGAATATTGACACATCATCCAACTTCGCCATTAGCGATCTAAGTTTGCAGTAAGGCAAAATTATTTTTAAAAAAAATAAAAAAATGAAATTACCAAATTATCCTTAAAGTAATTTAAAAAAAAAATACAAATGTATGAACTTAACCTTTAATATAATTATTAATCAATAAACTAAAATAATTAAATATTTCTTCTACTTAAAAACATTCCTTCTTTTTTTTTCTCCCAACCCCATTTCATAACATTTTTTATTTTATGATTCTTCTTCTAATCAAATAAAAAACCCTACTTATGAACATATAAACAAAATACTCGACACAAAGAAAGAGAGACTACGCAATATCAAACAAAATACATAAATCTGCACTTGCTATGAAAGAAATGAAGGATTTTGTTCTGCTTGGTTTTTTTTTCTTTTATGAGAACAATGACTGTTTTTCAGGTAGGGATTGTAAGTGGTTTTTCTTTTTCTTGTTTCAGTAGTTGAAAACACATAATAAATGGCTATTGATATTGATTTCTCTATTTGTATCTTAATTACTTTAAGTGTTGTAATTGTGTGATGATCTGAATTGCGGGTATTGTTTTCAAACTGTTTGATAAATTGCCTCAAAGGAACCGAAAGTTTGATTAAACTGCCAAGATTGAGAGGCGTTCGCTGGTCGCACAACGAAGGAACTAGGTTATATCTTTGATGAAGTTAGGAGATGAAATACATGTATTTTCTTTTGTCTGAGATGATAGTGGTTCAAACGGTTAGCTTTTTGAATCTTTGAGAGTTTCACAGTTATAGTTTGTTGTTTACTGTTATAGCATACTTGTGTGTAAATAGACATAACTTGTATGTAACTAGACATACTCTTGTTTACTGCTACATAAAAATGTCACTGAATCTATATTATTCTGTTGCAAATAGGTGTACTCTTGTATTTGGAGTGAATGATTTTAATATACCAAACTAAATTCAATGGTGTTGGTGTTTAGATTGATATGAAGTTGGAATCAATAATTTTCATCTTAAAAAACCTTCATCTCAGATTAATTTTTTTTTTTTTTTTTGCATTTAGGCGAATCTGTAAACCATTCATCTTAAACGCCTTCATTTTGAATCCTTGTAGGCTGAAATATTATCTTAAACCACTTGAATATTGTTTCCTAATTCTGTTTTCCTCGTGCGAATTATGATTTTTCTGTTGCTAATTATTATTATATATCCTTGTAGGCTGAGAAATTGCACATGAAGATGTTACCATGTCCTTACACTTCCTAGGAAGTATGCGAACAAAGTATTATGACGCCAATCGGTCCAAAATGTCATCCTGCCACGGCCTTTGGAGCTCTCGACCATCCAGATGTGCATTTTATAAATTTTATTCTTCGTATTATTCTTTGTAAAAAATTTCATTTTGCTGTAAATTAGTATTCTTTAAATATTTGTGTACAGATAAAATATTATTCAAATGGATTTGATGTTTATTGAAAAAAATAAGTTAGTTCAACATAAACAAACATGCTTGCTTGAGTTTTTGCTTTATGGAAATTTGTTTGCACGGGAAAGGATATGTATTTCGAGTTGTTCAACTCTGAGTCGGGGGAAGCAGATTTCAATTTTTCTTGGTCAAAGCTGTGGTGGAAGACAATCCCTTCTAAGGTTTGGGCATTCTCATGTAAAGCGGTTCGTGGAACACTTCCAAGTTCCAACTATGGATAATTTTGCTAGGAGGAATGTTGTGGTAGAGAATGGTGGTGGCTGTTGTATCATTTGCAGCACTGCGCATGAATCAGTTTACTATTTTTGCATTTTATGCCTAGGTACTCTTATTATTTGGTTCAAACATTCAGCAAAGGTTGGGTTGCCCTTTGATGTATTCGAATTCAGTGGGTGACCATTTCTTGGATTTTACTACAAGTGGTAAAGTCTTGTGGCAAATAAATTTGTTGGATTGATATAGCAATATTGTTGCTTAACTATTTTGTTGTTGAGCTAATGAACTTGTTTACTCGAGGATATCAAATCTAGGTAGGATTGGAATTATTGTGCTCATAAATCCCATGTATCTTTTGTCTATAATGCTCGTTTTTAATATTTGCATTATTCGCTTCTTTGGCAATTCAATGTCTAAAAAATATTTTATGATTCTATTTAATTTCACCTAACCAAGTTTGACACCATTATCCAGCTACTTTCTCAATGGTAAGTGCTACCATTTCTATGTGCAGTTCTTTTATCATTACTCTGGAAATAGAGTACCAGTATGTACCTAGGTGGAGCTGTTCTGAGGGTCCTGTTCCATGAAGCAGTAGAAAACTTGAAATTGTTGAATTTAGGTTTGATTATTAAGTTTTTTCATTTGTAATACCTTGGTTCAGCAATATTGAGAATAATGAAACATAAGGTTGTTAGGTCGCATGTAAATGAATATCGACAATTTGTATATAAATTTGATATTTTCGTTCCAAAATATATTAAGATATCAATAGAACAATATTTGCAATTTTTACAAAATGGAGCTTAATGATCAAGTAATTGCAAGTCTACAACTATATCCTAATTTTGAAAGTAATGCTACATATTCCAATATTCCCAATATAAATTTTATGGTCATCTGATGAAAACTCGTAATTGATGTATCAGAAGAGTGTGTAGTAACCAAGGTCTTGCTAATTCAACAATAACTCGAAGAAGCTGGCTTCAGTAAGAAATCTCTGCCATCTTGAACTATGGACATTTAATTGTTCTAAATCAAACATTTTTTTCCTTTTTCATCTCTTAAATTTAATTCTCTCTTCTTCTGCCTTGCGCATATATATATAAATAATTTAGACCAAAATAATTTGAGTGCAGTAATAATAATTGGTTCGGGTATATATCATTTTGTAGATCGCCAACTTGAAAGCCCATGATCGGCATGTTACGTATAATAAATTTTAAAAATTAAACACGCACCCAACCTTTTAATTAAAAAATGAATTTTCTTCGATTACCGTATCGGCACCACAAAGATAGACCCGATTTCTATTTTCGTCAGTCCTACAAAGATAATCCATTCAGTATATTTAATATATTAATAATGTTTCTATTTTCAAAATGAGAAAACGTATTTAGGTTAATGTAAATAGGGTTTAGAGTCCAATTTAGCTGATGAACATTAAATGCTTGGTCGAGCTCGCCTTGAAATGCGAGTAAGACAGGTTAATGATCTTGTACTATAAATATGAACATTTAATCCTCATAATACGGTCAGAAAAGTTCTTGTTTTATCAGCCAAACAAAAGTGGTCATATTGGTCCAAATCCTCTCGCATTTATTTTCTTGCATTTAACACTTATCATTCAATGAAGAACATTCGATTTGTTCTTCATTAATTCCTCCAACTCCACCATAATATTTGTTTGTTATACCAATTCCCTTGGCCACATTTAATATCTTAACTTCATAGATTTTGGTATACAACAAAATCTAGAAGACTTACTGATAATTACAATTTAGAATTAAAATTTACTAATAGGTACAAAACAGTTGCATATACATAGATACATTTATACTTTTAAGTGCAACTTTGACTATATATGTGTTGTGCACATAAATAATCTTTCCCGCCACGTGCTCACACGACGAACACGTGGACCAGTAAAACAAAGGTGCCCGCTAACCCATCAGACAAGTGTTCATCAGTTGGATACACATCCCGCTCATCCATATGTGCTCGCCAGGAGCACACCAGTTTAGGCGACCAGAGGGTGCTGGGCGCCAGAAGCCATCATACTGCAAAAATTATGCTCTCCGGCAACCCAGTGACCATTCAACAAGACAGGCGAACACGGGTAATGGTCGAGCAGAAAACCAGACGAACAGAGAAGGAAAGACGAAAACCAGACGAACATAGAAGGAAAGACGAAGCCCAGATGAATAGAGAATGAGAGACGAAACCCAGACGAACAGAGGAGGGAGGACACGCTCGCCTCCGAAGGCGAGCAGACAGCAAGAACCAAAGCATTTGGTTTACAACAACGTTTTCCAGGCAAGCAAAGCAACCTATCGGGGAGCGAGCACACATACATGGTTAACAGAGGTCAGGAAGTGTGGAGAGCAGAAGAGTGTGCTCGCCCCCTAGGGCGAGCACAGAATCAAGGCCGTGGTGTTTGGTTTGCGGCCAAGCCCAATGAACGACCACAAGGGCCGAGCCTCATGAGTGCGAATAACCACCAGGCGAGCACAAGAATCGGGTCACCCACGACGCCACCATCACCACCTGGATGACAAGTCGAATACTTCTTGAGCAAGTAAAGACAAATGTCAACCAAAGAAGCACGAACAGAAAACGTGGCAACACCACATAGATTCGTGCATGTTAAGAAATCGCCAGCTCGTGCAAGCCAGGACACCACCAGCTCTAGCCAGGACACCACCAGCTCAAGCCATGACACCACCAGCTCATCCAAAGCCTATAAATAGGCCCAAAAATAACAAAAGAAGGGTTCAGAAAAATTCCCAAGTACTCACACATATTCTCCAAACCACCATCTTCCATAGAAGGAAGTTTTCACCACGAGTAGTATTGTGTACTGTATACTTGAACCTCGCAATATAACATCCCTGGCTTGGAATGCCCCCAGAGTAGTCATTTATTGATGAACTGGGTCAACAATTTCTTGTTATTTACTGTAATATTGTACACGTACTTATTTTGTTTGTGAGTTGTTTTAAAATTAGCCACATAGTATTCTTATTAAAAAACGACTTGCAACAATATGCAATTACATTTGTACCTATTAGTAATTTGCATAAAAAAATTGTACTTATCAGTAATTTTTCCAAAAATCACATATGTTCAGAAAGTGATGTCAAATAAAAATCCAAATTTAAGCATATGCAAAATGTCCTTGCTAGCAGTAAGTTATACTTTTGGAATGGTGTAATACGAAGCTCTGTTTATTATGCAATAAATTCCCAAGAACAATAAATTAACATTCGCAAGGTGAGAAACTACCATATCAAATTACAAATTCAAGAAATTCTTCAACAAGTGCAATTATAACTTTACAAGTGAGAAGCAGAATACCAGTAATTTGCTTCTTTTAATTGATTGTTTCAAGTAATGTCTAATGATTGTTTCATCAATCTTGTGCACGGTACAACAATAACAATAGTATAGTTCGTACGAACAATATAGTATCCACTCTTATGAACAAAAGTGTAAGTGATGTACGGTGCACAATTTGTATATAATATTTTATCATATAATACATATCTCATCGTAGCAAAAACACACAATATAAACAAATTCTCTTAAAATAAAATGCACTTAAGAAAATGGTGCAAAATTTCTAAACTGTCACATCACATGAGACTTATATAGCTTATTGATTTCAAAATGATTTACTTACATTATTATAATTATTCACAGAAATCTCAAAATATACCCCAAAGTGTTGTATGCATCAGATGCACCTCATTCGACTCAAACTGAATTCTATATCATAACTACAACATTCAAGATTGTGGGAGTAACAGTACAATTACAACTTTACAAGTGAGAAGCCTAATACAAGTACAAGAAACTCTTAAACAAAAAAAGTACAGGTGCAAAATATATCAAGTGCAAGAAAAAAAAAGTTAATTCTATGACATCCCCCACTCGTTTGAAAATATTGCACGAAATACACGTGTGGTTTGGAAATAACACAAAACTCTCTTGTAGTTTACAAAACTAAGCAAGTTCTCCCTTTTTAAGAAAATGAGTTAACGTTGTCGTGGTTTTTATATTTTTTGTTATGTCTTTCATAGTATTCAATTTTTCAAAAACTAGATACATAAAATTGACGAAATAGATGAAACCGTTAATTAATTTTTTTATAAGGAAAGAATTCACTTAATTTTATAAACCACAACGGGGTTCCGATTAATTTTCAAACCACGAGAATTTCGCGTAACATTTCTAAACCATGAGGAGTTTGGTGCAATTAATCCAAAAATAAATGGTACTCATGAGATTTAAGTTAAAAGTTGAGGAAGAATCAACCGATTTGGTTCTCGCTTACAAATACTATCAAAAAATTTAAAAAAATTAAAAATTTTGGATTAATTTTTTTCTTTTTTCTAGAAGTCTTCCACAATATTCTAAATCTTCAATGAAACAATGACATCTTCTCTGATGTTGCCGCGGATGTGGTGGTTGTTCCTTTTGATCCCTTTATTTTTTATGTATTTAATATTTAGTTTTTTCCCTCTTCCTTAGGGTTTCTAGATGTGAAATTCACAACGTGCATTATGGTTTCTTCCCCATTGTGGGATTTTCTGCCCCATTGTGAGGTTTACTTCGATTTTCCAATTATTATTTTCTGTTTCGTTGTGTTGCAGGTTCTGAAAGATTTAAAGTCTAATTTAAATCATTGTCGGTTATACAAGCAGTCACGGGGCAACATGATATTTTAAACTCGGTGGATGTGGTTGTTTTGATTGTCTGTGGTCTTTCTAGTATGAAATGTGAATACAGTGACATACAATTTACTTATTTTTCTTTGTTCTTAATCTTAGTCGTTTGTTTGGTTTGAGTTTAATTGTTTTGCTTAGTGGAGACTTTGTTTGTTGTAATTTATATACTTTCACGTTTTCATCTTTCTAAAAAAACCATTTAAACCCATGGTTCATCTCATTGCATGAACACAAAGTTTATTGGTTCTGTAAAAGTTTTGTTCACCTGGTGTAGTCATTATTTTTAATTTAAGTTTTCTTATTATTACATTATTATTTCTAATGATTTAGATGAAAACTTTTTTTCCAAATAACACAATAAAATATAATCGAGTATCATTATCTGCACCTTATATACCTTATACACGTTCCATAATTTTGAAAGCAAAAATAGACATACATAAATTGATCATGACACCTTAATAGACCGATAGCATGATGTTCGGCCAAAAAATTGAACAACAAACGGTGTTCGACCCTACAAATCATTTTAAAAGCTAAAGAAAATAAAAGTAGTATAAACCCTGTAAATTAAAAAATAACGTATATGCCAAGAGTTAAAATATAAAAATTCGTTTTCTTTAAATGGTCAATTTTTAACCATGGTGTTCGCCTAGATAAATCCAGCTGTAATCTTGTTCGGCCAAGAATTAAATAGGATGCAATTGTGTTTTTTTTCTTCTTCTAAGAAAGAGACGATCGGCGGGCAATTTAAGTGTATTTTTAAAAAAATTAAATTTGAATAGATCTCGTACGTGCAATTCAAGTGTATTTTAAAAAATATAATTTGTTCATACTAAAATACGTAATTTATGTCAGTAAAAATAAATTATATAATTTAAAAATACAAATTAATTTTACGATGCACCTAATGAACTCTTTCCATTTTTTTGTCTCAATCTTTAAATAATATTTTCTAAAGTGGACATACTCACTTTATCACTTTATTACATAAAATAGTAATAAACAACTCTTTTTACTCCCAACTACCAATCGTTTTATCACATAAAATACTAATAAACAATTCTTTCTATCCCCAACACTTTATCACTGTCCCCGAACCAAACTAAATTGCAAAAACTGATAATCTAAATGTTTAAAAAGTATAAAATCGAATCGAAACCGAATTGTAGTGGAATCGAACACAAACCGAACAAAAATAATTCGGTTCGGTTCGATTTTGAACCGAAAAAATCGAAACTCATAATTCGCAAGATGCTAACAAAATATTTGTTTTCTTAAGCTGTAACAACTAACAAAGCAAAAACATTATGCATGAGTAATATGTCAAACTTATTAAATATACTCATAATATAAAGACATGTGTCATAAGTTCATAACACATAAAATAATTCATAACCAAAAGTTTATAATTCATAATCATAAATTAAACTTGGGGTGGTTGTAATTTGTTATGGCCAACTGAGAAGGGATAATGGATCGTGTGGTAATAATGGGTATTATTATATGTACAATTACTACTTATTAATTGATTTATTTAAGGATATTAATATTTATATATTAATTAATTAAAAAATAAAAAATAGTGTAAATATAATTTCGGTTTTCGGTTTTACCAACATTTCAAATTCTTAAAAATCGAACCGAAAATCAAAATTTTTATATTTTAAAACCGAAATCGGAATATTTATTTTAAAACCGAACCGAATTTAATAGTTAGGTTCGATTCAGTTCGATTCGATTTTGACATATTTCGGCTCACCCCCTAACAGTAAGAGTTCATTAAAGAATGAGACTGTATAAGTCGCTAAATTTTTAATATGATTTGGTTTAGAGTCGCTAAAATCAGAAGAAATTGGAGAAACAAGTATCCTTCTTCTTTTCCAATATACTCTGTAAACATCACCGAAAAAAGCACAGAAAAGGAAAATGACGGAGGCGATTATTAGGAAGAAGGCAGGAATGGCGAGCGTCAAGGATATGCCGGTTCTCCAGGACGGTCCACCGCCGGGCGGTTTCGCGCCGGTCCGGTTCGCCCGGAGGATCCCGAATAAAGGACCGAGTGCCATGGCTATTTTCCTCGCCACTTTTGGCGCCTTCTCTTGGGGGATGTACCAGGTCGGAAAAGGCAACAAGATCCGCAGGTACAGACACGCACATTTGCTTATTATAATTTGATTAATTGCAGTGTAGATGTTATTTTGTTGAATTTGTAAGTTTGGAATTGGATTATGGAAGCAGTAAATTACGGTGAAGTTTTGATTTCTGATTAATTGGGAGAAAAACTGGTGTATACAATAGTGTACTAGCACTATATGAATTTTAGGGGTAGGGTTTATCCTATGAGAATTGAAATGCCTAAGATAATTTTTTTTTTTTTGGCATTTTGAGAATTTGGTAAGTGTGATTGGGAATCCATATCTGTGTTAGATCAGTTATGTGAAATATAGGCGTGTAAGGATTGGATAGTGATGGTTAGACATGTTTACTCAATGTAGTGGAAGAACAAAATTTATGAGAATGTTTGTCACATTTTCCATATTTGAACAGTTTATTCTTGTCACTTTTATCACTAATAAGATCTTGTATGGACTAAGAACAAATGTATATCATTTGCCTTCTATTGTTTGCTTGTAAAGATCGGAATTTAATGTAGTGCTTTTGTATATTGATGGTGTTAGTGACTTGGTTGGCATTGTGTCATACATTATGGATGTGCTGTTTCATCAACATAGTTTACTGTCTTTAATGTGACTGTAATTCGACTCTGGATTTGTAATAAAAAGAGCTAGCTTTTCCCCCTTTCCTTGAAATAATTTGATGAAGTAGTGCTTTTGTATGGTGGTCTTCTTGGCTTCTCATTGGCCCTGGCCGATCTACAGTTATTCCGTTCAACCTTTTGTTAGTTGATTGTCCTGAATTTGAAGCCATGAGTACTTTTCATTTCCTGCTTTCTAGTCTTCTTCATAATATGAAAGTGAAATATTGTTTCTAGCTTTCATTGTGTGGTTTGATATCATATTAAAAATGATTTTTTTTATCACTAATAAGAAAATTAGATGGAATTTATAGGAAAGTGTAAACTCTACAGGATTTTTGCCCTCTTTGGTGGTGCTACTTCTTAACAAATTTGCTGAGGGCATTTGTTAACCATTTGACTGGGGCTTATATATGTAATAAATAATAATCTGTGACTTGTAAACTTACCTTCAGATTATACAAGAAACTCTAAATTCGTTTTGTTCTTTATTTAGAGAATATTATATGTGAGTTAGTCACGGGATGGTCAAAGGCATGCATTGTCATTGCATACCCCATTCATACTTGATATGTATGTGGGGGCTGGTGAATATAATAAAACCTGCTCACATATTTCCATAAAATGTATTTCTTCATTTCTGATTTGGCATTCTAAAGCTTTAAAATAGTGGCTTCCTCATTCATAAAAAGATGAAGGTACAATTTGATTTTCATTTTTCTTCTTCAAATGAAATAGATACATATAAATCAAGACAAATATGAACAGAAACTTCCAACAACAGGGTAACTGAGTGTGAACCAAAAGTGAAAAGCCAACAATATGCAGCACTCTTAAAATCTAAGATAATTCTGCAGCTTTAACTCTTATCCAAGAATTCTGCTGCTAACTGTTAGCAGTATTAACAGTTTGATTTTTACTCTTCCTTTTGTTTTCTGATTCTATTAGACCTCCCTTCGTACATCAATATTCTTAGTCTCGTCCTTATACGATATGGAATTCGAACGAACATAATTTCTGAAAATACAAGTTCTTTATATTTAACATTTACATGTAGCTGGAGAATTGACTAATTATGTAATCTAGAATTTTGATTCTATAAATTCAACATATTATTAATTTGTTGAGAAAAGGGATGTGAACCATGAGCTCCTACTACCAGCTTTATTGACAGTATAGCTGGGTCAATTGGGGTTACAGGTCCTTCAATCAAATTTGTTAATTTTTTTTGGAGGTACTGAAAATCTTTTTCTTGTATTTAAAGATGGATGAGAGAGGTTATAATTGGAGGCCTTAGTCTTTCAAGAAATGAATTCATTAAAAAGCACATTATGGTTCTATTCTGAATCATATCTAGTTCTAGTAAATCATTTTCATGTTGTTAATAGAATCTTTTCAATGTGGTAATGGGTGTAAGATTATTATTGCTTCTTGGAAATGCTGGTCTGATACATGTTTAAAGATGAAAATTTCTGATGCTTTTTTCTTATATTATGTCACTTGGGAAGTCAAAGTTAATTGCCTATAAATGTATCTTCGTCATGTTATTTTTTGTAGTTTCAACATTCAATATATGTAAAAGAGTAAATTGCAAAACTGATCTCATATTTATTGGGCATTGGCGATTTTACTCTCATACGAATCAATTTTTACATTTAAGTCCCATCTGTTTTAAATGCACTTTTACTCTTATATTCTCAATTTTTTTAATTCGTAATTCTAATTGAAATTGATATGCAGTGGGCTCATTATGCCATGTAAGCGGCGTCAACCTTGTAATATAGGACTAAAGTTGAATCATTTTAAAAGTTATGGGATTTGATTGAGAAAATTGATTCTTATGGGACAAGACTAATTTTGCAATTTACTCAAATGTAAAATGTTTTCCAATATTTCTCTCTAGTAGTGGTACTCTTTTAACTCTTAGTAGTTACTTATGTATAATGATATTAGGTTTTTGGTTCCGCTATTGCTGGAATTATTATACATTGATAAAGGAACTTTTATATTTCATAGGGCATTGAAGGAAGAAAAATATACTGCTCGGAGGGCAATATTGCCAATGCTTCAAGCTGAAGAAGATGAGAGGTTACCTTTGTCGTTTTCTTATACTAGTCTTGTACAGAATATTAACGGTGTAAATGAGTCGAGTCGAGTCGAGCTCGATGCCAAGTTCGAGTTTTTTTTCTAGTCGAGCACGAGTAACTCGTGAGTCGTCTCGACTCACTTACACCCCTACTTGTACTACTCCCAGATTGGTTTCATGTAAGTTTCTAAATCGTCTCCTTTTAATTTCTTTCTTCTTTTTTCAGGTTCGTGAAAGAATGGAAGAAGTATCTTGAGGAAGAGGCGAGAATCATGAAAGATGTGCCGGGTTGGAAAGTGGGTGAAAACGTGTACCACTCAGGAAGATGGATGCCTCCAGCCACCGGGGAGCTCCGTCCCGATATCTGGTAACTTTGTATCCTTGTGGCTACTTTTCAGCAAAAAACACTCATCAGGCTTCACAACTTTTATATGGCTTTGCTCTATTTTGTTGAATAATGATGATGCTGAAAAATCTGCTTTTTTTGTCTCCATATTTTGGTGCTTGTTATATGGCCATGTTCTCGAGTTCCCATGTAAGGGTTATTTTACACTTATTGTGAGTTTGTGACTACATATCATTACCAAATTTGGGTATACATTTGTCCTTTCTATTTAGGGATATAATCAAACCAAACCGTTCGCAAACTATTCGAGTTTCGGCTCGAATTGTGGAGTAGATCTCCTCTGAACCCGAGTTCATAGTAAACTTTATCACTATTATGTTTATGGATTGACAGTGTGTGTGTATAACTGTGATATGTGTAAAGATAGACTTCATCATCAACTCGGGTTCATACAAACTTTGTCAGAATTGTGCGAGCTTGTTTGATAAAGCACGTTAACAATACGTTAGTAAGTCCATGATTTATAATTGATATTGCGTTTGAGCTTAGTCAAGCTTGTAAAAGCTTGTGAACCAATAATGTATTTGATAAATAAGTTCGAGTTGGGCTTGAAGTGAACACGCATACACTTTAAGATTAAGATTCGGCTCGATTCGATTATATTGATATCTTTGTTTCATTAAATTTTTTTATGATATCATATGAATATTTATCTTCTTTATTCTTTGGAAGAATAATGATATACTAGAGTTGAAAATCGGTATAATACAGAATCCAATGACTTAATTGCATCATGGAGAAACCACAATTTAGCATTTTTACAATAATAGATGAAATCTGAAAAAAAAAAAAAAAGAATAGCAAACAAAAATCCATAACTAGGAATTAGGAAGCACTTACCTAGCATGACTATGTATGAGGGTGAACATTTGATTATTCGGTTACCGAATTAAACCAAATCGAAATAGCAAAATCGAAATAACCGAGATATTTATCATAATCAATCTTAAAAAACCGAAAAAATCGAAATTATTTTACATTTTAAATTAAACCATTTTAAAGGTACATGTTCATTTTTCACAACAATTATTAAAAATTAAATAACACAACACAAGGTCCAATAGTATTACTCTACTACACAATTTAACAATCAACATATATTGTGTATATATAGAGCTCGTTCGTTTCCCTTGATAACAAGGGATGAGAAATTATTTCCCTCGATCTCAAGCGTTTGTTATTGTTGATACATTTTCTCTTTGGCCGGTATGCTCGTACTCCCTTTTTCTATTTTGGTTGGATTATGCATACCACCTCCCATGTGATATTCTAATACTAAGAAACAACATGAATTTTCATATTATAATGCATTTTAACAAACATATGGACAAGTAAAATAAATCACATCTACAAGTCAAATATTATCACAAGATTTTATATCCCTCCAAACTTAATGCAATAAAATAAATGAATTCGAGATAAGATTATATATATATATATACGATTTTGATATGGAGCCTAATAGATTTTTTACCCGGTCCGAACCCAACTCAACCTGATTCAAAACCGGCCCAAGTGGTTCATGGTTCACCCGGTCCGAACGGTTGATGGTTTAGGGTTTACGGTTTATGATTTAGGGCTTAGTTTGGGAATGTCACATAAGCTATTAGGCTCCATATCAGAACTGTATATATATAATGTATTATTTTGGTTTTTCAATATTTTTATCTTAAAAATCGGAATCGAAACTTAAATAAACTAAATTAAAAATCAAAACTGAACCGACACCAAATTAACCGAACCAAATTTATATTTCGATTCGATTTGGCTCGATTTTTCGATTTTTACCGGGTAGTCCCCCTGTTTTTAGCCAAGTGTGTTTTTTCACATAATTCTGATCATCTTTGCTGAAATAAGCCCCATCTTCCCTCACTGACCAAAAACATTTGGAAGTTTCTTCACATTGAGAGCTTATATTATCTGTTTCAAAAGCATGAAAAAGCATAGATTTTTTCCCCCATTTTAAATAGCATAAAAACTTAGTTGACTTGAAGATATCCACTTTAAATCCCCAATGCCAATCTTCACCCTTATCCAAGTAATGATATCCAAGATCATCGTCTACAGATTCACATTGAGCGATTAGCTTCTTTGTGGTGTTGTTTAAGCTATTGATGATATGAACTTTAAATTTTGGTGTTTCCGACTGAAATGTTGACTAGGCTCGACGTGGAATGTTGATAAGTAAATAACCACAAATTAAACAAAAAAAGAAACAAACACGCACTTAACTAAATGAACCTAAAAGCAAAAATAAAATTAAAAAGATAATTGATAAATTTGAGAGTTTAAAACGTAAAATTGAAGTTGAGTCTATGAAATCCAAAGATCCCTAATTCTTTCGTCGAAGGCATCGACAAAATTGAGTTCAACACACATTATTGCATCGAGAATTGGTATATCCCAATATGATTCTATTCAATTCAACAATTTTATCAAATCATTAGAGAAGGGAGACAACCCTAAATTATAAAATTAAGCAGCTCAATTGTGATTCATTTTTTTTATTTCTTTTTTTGGTATGAGCCTCAAATACTCTGCACAATTATTGTTGGAGCTTTAGACTTTAAGACTCTTGCCTCATAAATATTATAAGCTCTATAAAATTCTTGGAAATGTTCTACACGGACGAAAAATTGTAAAATAAAATCAACTCTTCAATTTGAAACATAACCAATCGAGATTGAGTAGAAATTTTAAAGAAGTCGCACCTAGATACAAAGAAGATTCTTACTAGATAGGTTTTACAACTATTTCAAATTGGGGAAGAACACCCAAGCTTATAATCCATGTTTTATTTTTAACACAACTAGTAAATCACCCGTGCGTTGCACGGTTTGTGAGTATAAAATAAACATAATATAAAATGTATTTATTTTTGTGTTAAATAAATTATAAAAAAATATTTTACTTATAATAATAATAATAAGAATATTTTTTTCATTTTTTTCATTTTTTTTATTTAGATGCAACTCACGAATTATGAACATATTTTGCTTTTGCAATTAGACATGAAAAATGAGTGGCGCTCCAACTGTTTAAAAAATTTACATTGTTAAATAATGCAACTTTAAAAGTATTTTTTCTTAAAATTTTAAATTATTTCCTTCTAAACCACTTTGATTGTCACCTATTATCGTCTTCTCAATTCTCATTGCATGTCAAAATTTGAAATTGTCCCCTTTAGTTACTCTGAACATGATAACATATAACTACCGATGATTGAAATTAATATCCTTAAGAAAGTCCAAGATTTTTAATAATTGTCTATAATTTTTATTAATGATCACACCATGAGATATCATTAGTCAAAATTATCTTTCCAAGATGTTAAAGAGAGTCTACTATCTGATGATGACAATGTCATTCCCGAAATCAACACTCTTTGTCCTAAGTTAGTCTAGATTAGTATTTTCTTTAAAAAATATGGTTACCGAGCTTCATCACAACCAACCCAGTATCGCTTTACAATCCAAGGTTTAATGTCAATTATAGATGCAACTAATTCATAGTAATTGAACTCAATGATGGACCTACATGTCCTATGTTGGGATCACGTGCCCCATATTTTTTTAAGTATATGTTATATATATTATAATTATTAGGTGTAATACTTATATTATGTGTATATAATGACTTAAAAATGAATTTTTAAAAGTGTTATAATTAGTTAATCATGCAAATATTTCATCTAAAAAAAATTGTAGATCTGTTATGTATATGCACCATCACTATTTAAAAAATCAAATATTTTTTAAGATATTAGTAGTGTATAATTGTATATGCATAATCGTGACACTAAAAAAATAGAATTCACGTAAACCCGGGTTCACAGGAAAATCTACTTGTTATATTATTTATTTTTGTGCTCACGTCATGAAAGTTTTATAGATCCGTACATGATTGGACTAATCAATTTAAATATTATATCCTATAAAAGAATCATACAAATAAGTAAACAAATCGAGTTTTATCACAACCAACCTAGTGTCATTTTACAATTCAACTAATAAGGTCAACTAATAGTTTAATTAAAAATTATTCAACTAACAATTTAAGTCTAATGTCAATAGCTCATGCAACTAATTTATGGTAATTGGACTAATCAATTTAAATCAAATATCATGTAATATTATCGTACAAATAAGTATATAAATTATAAATTTTTATATATACAATATTTCTCGTCTTTTTTAGATTGCTCAAAATCCAAAAAGTTCATCTTTTATCACAGACTCAAAATAGCAATAAAGTAACTATATAGTTCATGTTACCCCTTACAAACATCACAAAATTATATCACATGTTATTAATAATTACATACAAAATTAACTTTTTTTTTATCTTATTCATTAAAATTTACAAAATACCCTTATCAAAAAACTATTTTATTACCTTCAAATATTAATAAAGAATTTCCTCATCAAAACCCGTGTCAAAATCAAGTGAGCAATCTAAAAAAAATGGAAGGAGTAATTGAATTTTTTTTAAATATCTATATCAACTACAAAATATAACATTTTATATTATTACTCATTAATGTGCCACTTTTAAAATTTTATGATAAATTTGTAATAATTTTTGTTGGGATATTTTAGTTTTGATGAATTATGCCAAAACATTATCAACTTGTGATATTTAAGTTAATCTACAGATAACAAGTTAAGGGGGAACTCATGAAATCAGATGAAGATGATCGAGATCAGACGAGGCTACAGACAAGGCTGATCGAGATCAGATGAGTAGGATGAGTTCCATAAATCAGCAGACCAAACCAGATGAGCAGACCAGATCAGGTAGACCAGATTAGCAGACCAGATCAGACAAACCAGATCAGCAGACCAGAGCAGGCGAGCTGAAATCAGAAGAGATGAACAGTGAAATCAGAAGTGATGAACAGTGAAATCAGAAGTGATGAACAGTAAGCAGGCGAGCTTAAATCAGAAGAGATGAACAGTGAAATCAGAAGAGATGAACAGTGAAATCAGAAGAGATGAACAGTAAGCAGGCGAGCTGAAATCAGAAGAGATGAACAGTGAAATCAGAAGAGATGAACAGTAAAATCAGCACACAAAAAGCTGTCCAATGAGAAGATGACAACACATATATGGATGTGACATAAAGCTGCAAGCAACATTGCAAAAGGACAATATGGATTTACTCTCCAACGGTAATATTCAAATCCACACTATAAATACATTGCACTATCTTCAAAAGAAGATAATGGAGGATGCTGCAAAGTGAAGATTAAAGCCAAATATTCAAGCATCTCCATTCAAGAACACAGAGCATTAAATATCCAAATTTACCCAAGAGTGTTCTTCATTATTTCTAAGCATAAATGTAATATCCTAAGCTTAGAGAGATTTTCTCAACCTTAGTTTAAAGGCTAAAACAATGTAAGGGAAAAGCTCACCTAGTTGGAAATAACACCAAACCTATACCCTTTCTTGAGAGAGAAAATTAGTGGTTAAGTGAGGTAGTTAAGAAGCAACCCCGTTAGGGAGGGTAGGCAATCCATTGAGGGAGATAAGTCCCGAGAGAGTGAGAACTCATTAAACATCTATAGGCGATCCCGTGAGGGAGATAAGTCCCGTTGAGTGAGAGCTCCATAAATATATGTTGGTTAAGTTGGTGCCCCATGAAGGGAAGAGTGGATGTAGGACAAGTTAGTCCGAACCACTATAAAAATACGTGTGTTCTTATTTGCTTTCATAATTAACTGTCATACATACTTTAGCAAATCTGCATAACACACATTCGGAAAAATTTAAAAGTCACCTCCAAGTGAGATTTTACGAGTTTTAAATCGGGTTTTTCGGGACCAACAATTTTTATAGATTTTTTTTCTTTTTTGGTATAATATTTTGTTATTATATATGTATAAACAGATTTAGTTCAAAATTTTGTAATAATTTTTTTGTTGATTTTTTTTTCTTTTTTGGTGTTGGTCCCGAAAAACCCGATTTAAAACTCGTAAAATCTCAATGGGAGGTGACTTTAAATTTTTTCGAATGTGTTATGCAGATTTGCTAAAGTATGTATGACAGTTAATATGAAAGCAAATAAGAACACACGTATTTTTATAGTGGTTCGGACTAGCTTGTCCTACATCCACTCTTCCCTTCATGGGGCACCAACTTAACCAACATATATTTATAGAGCTCTCACTCAATGAGACTTATCTCCCTCACGGGATCGCCTATAGATGTTTAATGAGTTCTCACTCTCTCGGGACTTATCTCCCTCAATGGATTGCCTACCCTCCCTAACGGGGTTGCTTCTTAACTACCTCACTTAACCACTAATTTTCTCTCTCAAGAAAGGGTATGGGTTTGGTGTTATTTCCAACTAGGTGAGATTTTCCCTTACATTGTTTTAGCCTTTAAGCTAAGGTTGAGAAAATCTCTCTAAGCTTAGGATATTACATTTGTGCTTAGAAATAATGAAGAACACTCTTGGGTAAATTTGGATATTTAATGCTCTGTGTTCTTGAATGGAGATGCTTGAATATTTGGCTTTAATCTTCACTTTGCAGCATCCTCCATTATCTTCTTTTGAAGATAGTGCAATGTATTTATAGTGTGGATTTGAATATTACCGTTGGAGAGTAAATCCATATTGTCCTTTTGCAATGTTGCTTGCAGCTTTATGTCACATCCATATATGTGTTGTCATCTTCTCATTGATGCCTTTTTTTGTGTCTTTGATTTTATTTGTTCATCTCTTCTGATTTCACTGTTCATATCTTCTGATTTTAGCTCGCCTGCTTACTGTTCATCTCTTCTGATTTCACTGTTCATCTCTTCTGATTTCAGCTCGCCTGCTTACTGTTCATCTCTTCTGATTTCATTGTTCATATCCTCTGATTTCACTGTTCATCTATTCTGATTTCAATGTTCATCACTTCTGATTTCACTATTCATCACTTCTGATTTCACTGTTCATCTCTTATGATTTCACTGTTCATCTCTCCTGATTTTAGCTAATCTGGTCTACCTGATCTGGTCTGCCTGATCTGGTCTGCTGATCTGGTCTGGTCTGCTGATTTATGTAACTCATCAGTCTTGTTTCGTTCTGATTAGCCTCATCTTCTCTTGATGAGTTCCCCCTCAACTTGTTACCTATAAGAATAAAACTAAGTCTAAAAACACTAGCTTTCTATACAAATTAGTTTGTCCTATTACAAGGTGTTTTGGCATAATAATCAAAACTAAAATTATCCCAACAATTTCCCTCTTTTTGATCATGATGCCAAAACTAACTAACAAAACAAAAAAAATATACGAGAAAAACGATGTTAGTTAAACAAGTGAAATGATGAGGAGAATGTGATGCATTTTAAATAAAATGATGAGAAGATGATTGTCAACCTCCATGAATTTTATAAATAATATGCATTTTAAACTAAATGGGTTTTTTTAAAAAAATCAGTTCAGGTGGTCACATTAAAAGCTTGTGAACTTTTGAACTCCTGCTCTAATACCAATTGTTGGTCCCGAAAAACCCGATTTAAAACTCGTAAAATCTCAATGGGAGGTGACTTTAAAAATTTTCGAATGTGTTATGCAGATTTGCTAAAGTATGTATGACAGTTAATATGAAAGTAAATAAGAACACACGTATTTTTATAGTGGTTCGTACTAACTTGTCCTACATCCGCTCTTCCCTTCATGGGGCACCAACTTAACCAACAGATATTTATAGAGCTCTCACTCAACGGGACTTATCTCCCTCACGGGATCGCCTATAGATGTTAAATGAGTTCTCACTCTCTCGGGACTTATCTCCCTCATGGGATTGCCTACCCTCCCTTACGGGATTGCTTCTTAACTACCTCACTTAACCACTAATTTTCTCTCTCAAGAAAGGGTATAGGTTTGGTGTTATTTCCAACTAGGTGAGCTTTTCCCTTACATTGTTTTAGCCTTTAAACTAAGGTTGAGAAAATCTCTCTAAGCTTAGGATATTACATTTATGCTTAGAAATAATGAAGAACACTCTTGGGTAAATTTGGATATTTAATGCTCTGTGTTCTTGAATGGAAATGCTTGAATATTTGACTTTAATCTTCACTTTGCAGCATCCTCCATTATCTTCTTTTGAAGATAGTGCAATGTATTTATAGTGTGGATTTGAATATTACTGTTGGAGAGTAAATTCAAATCCATACTAATAGTCTTCCAGTTTTTCTTTGTCCTTTTGCAGTGTTGCTTGCAGCTTTATGTCACATCCATATATGTGTTGTCATCTTCTCATTGATGACTTTTTGTGTGTTTGATTTTATCGTTCATCTCTTCTCGATTTCATTGCTCATCTCTTCTCGATTTCAAATCTCGCCATCGCTCATCTCTTCTGATTTCACTGTTCATCTCTTCTGATTTCAACTTTACCAACTGGACTGAGTTTAATGTGTTAGTCCAACACAGTACAACCAATAGATATTTAACGAGTTCACACTCAACCAATCCCAGAAATCTAATCTAGGTACATACGTGTCTTTCTCTCATTGGTTATCAAGTACACTTATTCAGTGTTTGATTTACCAACTTAGTTTGATATTCTTCGTGTCTGATGAATACGTATGTCTTGATGATCTTCTGGTGGTCACTTGACTTGTGCTGACCTGATTATTCAAAAACTGATCAGTCTACCTATTTAGTCCTTCTGATGCAGGTTGTCTTAGCGCAACTTGCAGACTCGTCTTCTTCTTATTCTGATGTAGGTCTTATGATCTTCTGCATATTGAGTTCCCCCTCAATATGTGACCTATCTTGTTACATCAGCTGTCTATACATCTCAGCTGGTCATCCTAGTCTGATATCTAGTTCACCAGTCAGCTAACAAGTCTGACTGGTCCTATTACATTATCTGATTTAAAACTTCTATCAAAACTACAAATTTTCCAATAATTTCCCCCTTTTTGATGGAACCAAAACAGATATATCAGAAAAACGGATAAACAGGGACACAAGAAGTCAGAAGACATTGAGATGATGTCTTAGGGTCAGAAAACAGGTAATATATTTCATTAAGATAATTATCTTACAAGTACAGAAAAGCGTTGCAAAAAGTATTACCAAACCTCCTGACCTAAGACCTGTTCTTCTGTTTACTTTTTGGTATAATATTTTGTTATTATATATGTATAAATAGATCTAGTTCAAAAAATTAAAAATAATATTAATAATTTAGATAATATTAAAAAAATAATTAATATATATGTGTGGTAGATATGGGGAATTGAACCGATCCCAGAAATCAGAAACTAGAATCCCTAGTCTGAAATCTTGCGGTAACAAACTTAACCTAACTTTGAGTTTGGGTAAAGGTTTGTTGTGGTTCCAACTGGAAATCTATCCTAGTGTTTATGTAGCCAAATGCTAGAGGATAGGATTTCTAAGCTAAGAACAATGGGATGAACACTTAAGAATAATCTTCAAGTTTAGTGTTCTTCGAGCGGAAATTCTGCTATCGTTTTTGCTTCTTTTTCAGTCTGCTCGATCCGGTCTCCTCTCAATTTTGAAGAGCAATCCCATTTTATAGACCACGAAATCAAAGAGCCGTTGGAGAGCAATTTGAATTTTGGGCTATATTAGGTAGGTTGTAGGATATGATTGTGACGTGCTCCGAATATCGGCGTGGCCGAAGGCATGATTAGCGCCGTTTATGTCCGCAGCGTCGAATCCCGCATTGTCAGCTCTTTATGTGCACGTGTCGCTTTATCTTTGGCTTCGCGAGGCGACACTTCAGTATTTGTCCGTTAGACGATTGATATTCCTTTTGTAGAATATTAGGCCTTGTGCGGTGTACCATTTTGGTTGACGCCAGGTGTGAGTGACTTGATCGGATAACCGATCGATCTACCTTATAGAGTCTTCTGCCAGTTGTCTTAAGACAATTTGCGGACTTCTACCGATGTAGGTCTTCCGATCTTCTCGTAGTCTTCGATCTTTTAGGTGACTCGAGCCTCGGTGTCTTCAATCATACCGAGTCTTGTGTTTTATTCTTTGAGTCTTCGAGTTTATCCGAGTCTTCGTGTTCAACCGAGTCTTCAGTTTAACGAGTCTTCGAGTTCATCCGAAGTCTTCGTGTTCATCCGAGTCTTCGGTGTCTTCTGTCTTCACCTGATCATCTGACTTTTTGTCTTCTGATTTGTTCTTAGCCTTCTGATCATCTGACCTTATCTGGTCATCTGATATTTCAACCTGACCTATACATATTGAGTTCCCCCTCAATATGTGACTTATCTTTTACATCAGCTATCTATACATTTCACCGGTCATCTTAATCGATTCTAAGTCATCGGTCACCAATGTGTCCGACCGGGTCCTATTACAACCTGTTTTGGAACTTCCATCAAAACTAAATACAAATTTCCCAACAACCTACATGCTGCCACCACCTCCACCACCACCCCATGCGCCGCCGCCACCACTTGCAGTGCGCCCCTCCCCATCTCTCCGCATAAAAAAAAAAATTAGATTTGTAGCTCCTCCCCAACCTCTCCGCGTACAACAAAAAAAAAAAAACTCAGACACCCAACTCCGATTTTGAACAAATCTGGCGATTTGTCAGCACGACGACGACGCTGGCAACGTCTCAATTGAAGTAGAAGGGAGCTCATCTTATTTTTTTATTATTGTTAATTTTTCAGCAGCCTATTGTTGAAATTTCTACCGGTGAATGGCTTCCCAATTTTGTGTATTTTTTGTGTCGAAATTGTTCAATTTTTTTGTGGGGATGATGGCTGCCCAATTTTTGTGTGCCCAAATATGCATATTTTTTTTTTATGTTTTTAGTTATCTGGGTTTGGTGGTATCTTGATTTACAGATCTATGATTTTTTTTGTATTTTTTATTTTACATATCTGTGATATTTTTTTAGATTTTACAGATTTGGAATTTGGTGGATGGAGGAGGACATTGGGTTGAA
Source organism: Stenogyne calaminthoides (assembly GCA_037126765.1). Taxonomy (NCBI): domain Eukaryota; kingdom Viridiplantae; phylum Streptophyta; class Magnoliopsida; order Lamiales; family Lamiaceae; genus Stenogyne; species Stenogyne calaminthoides. The sequence continues at coordinate 47,800,565 of JBBCBC010000003.1, forward strand.
AGATGACAGAGAGCAGCGATGATGGAGTTCGATTTTGCTGAAAATCTGGAGTTTTGCGTGGAAAAAGATGAAGATAGATGATTAAAAATTATGAACAGGTTCGTGAATTTATGCATGAGTTAAAAAATTTATGAACGGGTTCATGAAATTATGAACGAGTTCATGAAATATTATGCACTTGTTCATGTCGATAGATAAGAAGATCTACAATTTTCTTCTTAAAAGAAGACGAAGATGGATGTAATTTTTTGAATTTTTAGATTTATATTCAAATATGTAAATATTTGTAAATTTTCAATTTTAGATATAAAGATTTCAACTTGTAAGTAAAACAAAGATGAATACATTTATTTCTATTTCTCCTATATTTTGTACCAAAAATCTTATACGAAAAGATGACTAACAAAAATAAGTAAATTGGGGGAAGAAACAAGTAGGTGGATGTGTAGATGGGATTAGGGATGGCAATTTGCCCCGTCCCCGCGGTGATCCGCCCCGGCCACGATCGGGGCGGTTATTTTGAATATTTTTGGGTTTCGGTTCGGTTTTTGGGAAAACCTATAAAATTTTAATCGGGGACGGGGCGGGGACGGTATTTATATACCCCGCCCCGTGCCCCGCCCTGAACTCGCCCCGATACGTATTATATTGATATTTTTTATATTTATATTTGTATATATTGTTGTAACATAGATTTTACGTCTATGTCACAAACAAGTAATTAATGAATAAAGAATGAATGAATAAATGAACGAAAAGCATAAAGAACGAACGAATTTGCTGACCCAATTCGTCTGGAAGGACTACGTCTGGGGGCATACCAAGCCAGGACTATTCTACTATCTTTTTTCTATGTATTTTCGTGTGTTTTTTCTTGGGGTTTGTCCCCTATTTATAACAATTACAAGGTACAAAGTTTAAAACCCTAACGGGCCACTTAATGGGCCTTCTAAACAGGAAAATACAAGATACACTAAATCTTCGCCCGAATCTTCAATATATGTGTAAGATCTTCTATTTACATAATAAAAACTGGGAATCTTGCTTATCTTCGATATATGGATGCCGACCTTGCTCGTGGGGCGACTTTATAGGTCGCCCATTCAACTGGTCCCTATTCTCTTCTTTCTGACCTCACTTTTGGACCGTCCTAGGAGGAGGTCGCTTGCTAAGGCGAGCTCAATCTTCTCTGCTCGTTGTCAGGTCGCCCTATGAGGGCCGACCTTGGCATTCTTGTACTCTACTGCCGAACTCGGTTTTGGTTGCCACGTCACCACCATTTGCCACGTCATCACTTATTTGTCGTCTTACTTAAATCGCGACTTTGATTGCCTCCTGGTTTTACCATTGTGCCTGTCGGGGTTGACAGGGTCATTTTTTTGAAGTATGACCTTGTTACTTTGAGGTCGTCGGGTCTGCTTGTTTGAGACCGTGAATTTTAGGAATTTGAGTATTTTCCTTAGTCTCGTGATATGACGTAAGCTTGAAGCCGAATCAAAAGTTTGTTTAATCTTTCTGAGACTTTCAAGTGCTCGTAGATGAATTCTGTGATAGTCTCTTTTTGAGGGTTTATGTTATTAGTGAAAGAATAAGAATTTGGAGTTTTTTTTAATTAACCCTCCAAATTTAGACATGCTAGTTTTGAGTTTCTAACGTCAACTAAATAATTAAAATTAACTTCGAATAGCTCGAGATATATGAAAGATATATATGCCCACTTTTTAATATATATGAAAGCATGAACACCACAACATATATTATTAAAAGGAAGTAATATAAGAGAACCTGATGAGGAGCGGACCGAAGGATTCGCTCGTAGATTTTTTTGAGTTTCTTGGCGCTTCGACCAAGAATTTTCCTTTTCATGCGAAGTCGCTTAGTATTTTTTTCACAAAAAAAAATAAATGGCGTTAGATATCGAAGTTTATTCATACAAAGACGAAACCCTTGAGACAATATTAAACAATTTATAAGTATATGTATATATATAATTACCAATTTTCCATTATTGGGCTCAGAAATATTATGAATAAATAATAATTCATGCCCAAAACTTATCAAAATAAAAACTGGACCATTTTTTCTTTTTTTTAAAAAAAATAAAAAATAAAACACTGCAGCCCAAATAATTTAATTAATTCCAAAAATGGGCTCACCAATTTAATTAAACTGAAACTGGGCTTATGCATTTATTAGACCTGGACCATTTGTTAAACTTAATAACTTTTCATGGGGCCCATTTGCTGTGCTAGGTCTCGCCTAACTTTCCGCCGGTTTCCAAAATCTGCTCCATTTCCCCTCTTCATGCGAGAGAAATTCGCCCCCATCTCCACTAAAACCGTACGCCGATCGACACCAACGCGTACTTTGTCGCCCAATTCCCTGGCATTCCCCTCAATCCGCGCCCCCAATTCACGCCTCCTCCTTCCCATCTGAACCTCGCGAGCGGTATCGGCCCTGGGGGCGGGAACAGACGGCAGCGCGAGCAGCGTGATACCAGGCGACGGTTTCTGACTCGGGCGATTTCGAGCTGTGGCGATTGGCTGTTGGCCTGCTTGCGCTGAGGAGTGCGCGAGACGGAGGGGCATGATCTGGTTGGAGCCGGTGGTGACGGCTACATCCTCGGTTTGTTATGGCGACACAATTTTTGATTCGATGTTCCCGTTCGGAAAAGTGGATGGTCGGAACGATTCGTCTATGGCCGCGTCACGGAGCATAGTTTCAGGCCTGCAATCCGAATTCTCATGTGAATGCTGGATTACTGATGAATGGGTTGGATTTGTGTTTGATCCGTGTATGAATTTTTGTCATGAATCCATGAATTTTTCGTTTTCTCGATGAACAGCTTGTATGAATGTGATGATATTGTGAAATATGGGTATGAATTTTGGATGGACAGTGATTGTTTAATCCAAATTTGGTTTTTTGATTTCCGATGAACGATGAACAGTGAATATCATCATCTCGATCCTATGTTTTTGGGTCCTAAAGAATATTTAGTGAAAAATTCGATAAATGTTTTCCGATATCTGGTAGCTAATCATTGTTGAATATGATTTTACGCCTACGTCACAAAAAAAATTAATTAATGAATAAAGAATGAATAAATGAACTAAAAGCATAAAAATCTAACGAATTTGTTTAATTAAATCAGTCATTCGTATGACTACGCTCTGCGCCTACCAAAGCGACTATTCTATACTATCTTTTTCCTATGTATGGGGTTTATCCCCTATTTATAACAATTACAAGGTACAAAGATGAAAACCCTAACTGGCCACTTAATGGGCCTTCTAAACAGGGAAATACAAGATACACTAAATCTTCGTCCGGATCTTCAATATATGTGTAAGATCTTCTATTTACATAATAAAAACTGGGAATCTTGCTTATCTTCGATATATGGATGCCGGCCTTGCTCGTGGGGCGACTTCGGGGGAGGTCGCCCATTCAATTGGTCCCTATTCTCTTCTTTCCGACCTCGCTTTTGGACGTCCCTAGAGGAGAGGTTGCTAAGGCGAGCTCGATCGTCTCTGCTCGTTGTCAGGTCGCCCTATGAGGGCCGACCTTGGCATTCTTGTACTCTACTGCCGAACTCGGTTTTGGCTGCTACGTCATCACCATTTGCCATGTCATCACTATTTACCATGTGGTCGTTGGCTGATTATTATGGCTACAACATATATCAATATATATATTTAAATATTTGTTTGATTATATATATTTTGTTCTTTTAAGTTAATTTATAAAAAAAAATTATAACATAATTGACTCTTCATTATTTTTAGGGAGATAAAATAATTATGATAATAAAATAACAATTAAATATGTTAGTCGGTTTTCGGGTCGGGTTCGGGGATACCTGAAAACGTTAGGGGCAGGGATGGGGACAAAAAAAATTCTCCATCGGGGTTCGGGTCAGTTTCGGGGACAAAAATTCCCCGTCGGGGCCGGGGGAGGCATAAATCGACCCCGCCCCGCCCCGTTGCCACTCCTAGATGGGATGGTGTTAGAGTAATACATGATTTTTTGGCTCATTTTCATTTACTATTTAAGAAGCGGCATTTACTGTTTAAGAAGCGGATTGACTAAAATGGAGAGCATTAAAGACTTTCAACAACCAAATTTGTACCTAATAGTATTGTGTGGAATTTTTTAGACCTATTAGTAATAGTGGTTACTATTTTGGAGCTACAAGTTATTCACTCATTTCGTACATCAAACTGTTTTGGGACCATTTTGAAAAGGTAAAAAATTATGAGACTATTTTGGATTGAATCTCCAAAATGAAACTAGATCAATTATGGAATAGTAAACTATTTATAATCAATAATCGACTAAGTCTAATAAATAAGTTCAAAAATCGAAATTGAGCCCAAACATAGCGTAATAGCTACAATAAATAAATAACTTGTCTTCAGGGTTCAAGTCATTCCAACAAGTATTCTACCCCGTAAGGTTTTAGAATTTCACAGCCTCCATTTCGAATTTTTTTCCATGATCGATAAGTATTTCTTCATCGATTTTTTTAACCTTTGATTTGTTGGAGAATTAATTGCACGGATCTATTCAGAATGAATATTTAAATACAAATTTAATTCTAACAATTATTACTAGCATGAATTAATCCTATATTAATTCAAATAATAATTCAATAACAAATCATGCATATAAACAGTTCACATAAATTCTACGACGCGAATTGCTACTGGGTTTACGTGAACTAACCTCTTGGAGTGGCAATGGTCTCGTCGATAAAAACACACCAAAAAGCCTTCCCCAAGATTCCCTAGTCCTTGTTTTCGTCAATCCGGGTGGAAGGAAGCTTCGAACAATTAACAAAAGGAAAATAAAATTTGTTGCACCACCTTTGTGGATTTACTAATTTTTCCAAAGACATGGAATTGTCTTGACGATGAAGAAATCATCCCCTATATATAGAGATGTGGTGGCCGATTTTTCCACATGGAATAGGGAGGAAAAAAATCTTTTTTTGATCTCCAATAAATCTTGAATATATCTCCTATATTATTTTCTCCATAATTAAAATATTCCATAAAAATCCACCTTCTCTTGTTATGGTTATTTTCGAAAAAAATAAGGATAAAGATTCCAAGATTTGGATTTTCTTGAATTTATTTGATATACTTGTATTGCAAGAATACATATCTTCCATAATATCTTTCCAAGAAAATCAAGAAAATCTTTCTTTCCCTTATTCTTTCCAAATTTTCGAAAATTGTCATATGAATAACCAAGTGGGAGATTTCTTGAATTTAATGAGATAATCTTGTATTTCAAGAATACACATCTTCATTCCATAACAAAATTCAAAGAAAATCTTTTCTCCCCTTTATTCATATTTTTCAAAAAATGAGGAAAAATAAAGAACAAAATTTATTTTATTTTTAAACACTTTTTTCAGTTATTGGACTTTATGTTGGGCTACTTGAGGGGCCTTTAGGAGAATTAAGATTGGACCTTCCAATGGATTTTGAATTATCAATATTGAGCCACAATATTATTCAAGCCCATAAATATTAATTAATCCCACTACATAATTAATATTGCACTATCCATCTTAACCCATATTATAGTCAATATGGCTCCTTGCTATTATTTTTCCGTGTTTAAGATTATCTAGCCCATTAATTAATTCAAGCCACCAAATAGTTTTCCATTAATTAATATCTTTTATCCTTGGTAAAGGAATGGTTCAACATTATTATTCATACCTAAAACTAGTTCCACTTGCAAGATTTGGTATGATAAAACTTATGAACCTCCCCTAGGGCAAATCGAACAAGCGTACCTGCACACGATTCTCCGTATTAAATCTTAGCAATCGCATGTGACCAATAATATTGCCCAAGATATAAAGTATTGAATCTCGTTGATTCTCTACCCGTAATAAGTCAAAGCAATAATTACTAACCACACGCGATCCTATTTAAAGGACGAAGATTAAGAAATAACGAACCATTGAGGTCTAATTCTTCCTAGTTTAGTTCTGAAGAATTTGTCCTCCTGTAGGTCCTCTTCAGTGCACTAGACATGCACTAGTGTAATCTCTTGGTCAAGACAAGTCAATCTGAGCGTTACACTTCAACCTTTCACGATGGATTGTTCATTTACATCTAGGTCGTGAATGGTGTACTTTTGGTTACAAGGGATTGTTAATTTAATCTTCTGTGATCTGGTATCACTAAATTAAATACAATGTAACACGTACTATTTATTGAACAGTTATGCAGTAAATATATGTAACATTCGATGATATTTAAAGCATCAGTGATAAACAATTTATTTCAGTAAATAAGTCCGAAATTCAGTTTGATTATACAAAGTAAAAACATACTTTCCAGTATAATCCCAACAATCTCCCACTTATACTCAAAGTCTGCTTTTAAGTATACTACAACATGTCTCGTGTAGTTCCTAATACGTGACATATAATGTCACCTACACGAACCTAATAATTTCTCCCACTTATACTCAAAGCAGATTAGCAACGGTCTTGACACCCATCCCTTCCACATGTCTCTCGAATGTATTCTGAGGCAGACCCTTTGTGAATGGATCAGCTAGGTTGTCTTCTGACGCGATCTTTGCCACCTCTATATCTCTTCTCTTAACGATTTCTATTATAAGATGGTATTTCCTTTAAATGTGTTTGTTGGCCTTGTGGGCTCTTGGTTCCCTTGAATTTGCAACTGCTCCGGCATTGTCACAATAAACTGTGATTGTGCTGGGCAAATTCGGAACTACATCCAAGTCCACTAGGAAGTTCTTGAGCCAAACCGCTTTTTTCACCGCCTCGCAAGTTAGCCTACATATTAAACTTCCATGGTAGAATCTCGTGATGCATTTCGCTTAACGCTTCCATGTCATGGCTCCTCACCCCATGCAAAACACACTACCGGGAGGTAGATTTTCGGAATCTAAGTCCGATTGGAAATCCGAAGTCCGTAGCCGATGGGGATTAGACTATCGATCGATAAACCAACATTCTATCTCGAGTTCTTTTTTTCGGATACTTCGGAATGTTTTTAATCGCGCCATTCAATGTTCTTTTTTTGGTTACTTTGATATCTTGCCACCATGCCAACGGCAGCGGATATTCGGTCTCGTGCACAAAGATTGCATACATAAGATTTTCGACACCAAGCATAAGAATACCTTTCATGTCATCTATCTCCCTTTGTGTCTTAGGACACATTTCCTTGATAGATGGATTCCATGTCCGAAAGGTACGGCCTTTCTTGGAATCCGCATCTTTGAATCGTTTCAAGACAAAGGTCTATGTATGAAGCTTGCGACAAAAGCCTATCATCATTTTCTTGCGATTTCGAAAGTGATCTTGATCCCAAGGATGTGCTCGGCTTCCCCAAGTCCTTCATATCAAACCGCTTTTGAAAGCCATGCCCTTACGTCGATAACATCTTTACATCGCTACCGATGAGCGTAATGTCGCTTCACGATATAGTACTAAGAATACCAATGCAGCTTCCGACACGCTTTTTTGTACACAACTTTTTTCGAACTCGTTTTGATCAAACCCATAAAACTTTATAACATGATCAAAACATTGGTTCCAAGCTCTGGATGCTTGTTTGAGTCCGTAAATGGACTTCATGAGCTTACAAACTAGGTGTTCTTGGCCCTTTTCAATGAAGCCTTGGGGTTGTTGCATATAGATTTCTTCATCAAGACTTCCGTTAAGAAAAGCCGCCTTGACATCCATTTGCCGATTTCAAAATCGAGATCTTGCTGAAGAATCGACAAGAGAATCCGGATGGACTTGAGCATCGCTACAGGTGAAAAGGTTTCCTCATAGTCGATCTCTTCTTTTTGAGTATAACCTTTCGCCACAAGCCTTGCCTTGAAGGTTTTCACCTTCCTGTTCGGTCCCCTTTTTCTCTTGTATACCCACTTGCAACCAATGGGTTTTGACCCCATTAAGTGGTTCGACTAGCTCCCACACTCTGTTATGATCCATAGAACCCATTTCGGCTTTCTTTGCCTTTTGCCAAGAAACCGCATCCTTGTCTTGAATTGCCTCATCATATGTCCATGGGTCTGATTCGTCTTGACCGGGAATCAAGTCCGAGGACTCTCCTATCCCCATGAATCTCTCGGGCTGTCTTGCAACCCTCCCACTACTGACGAGGGTTCCTTGTGAAAAGTGTGTCGTTTGGTATGTCATCTTGTACAATTATAATGAGGTTAGCCCCCTTAGCTCATTTAAGGCAATCTCACTTATGGGTCTTCTTTTGTTCATATAGTCTTCTTCCAAAAATCTAAAGTGGGTGCTTATTACCACCTTTTGATCTTCGGGACCATAGAACATACACCCTTTTGTTCCCTCGGTGTATCCTATAAACAACCTTAATTCTGATCGAGGATCCAATTTTCCGGCTTCCTTGTCCAACACGTAGGCCGGACACCCCCAAATTCTCATGTGTCTCAAACTGGGCTTGCACCCGGTCCACAATTCTTTGGGAGTTTTGGGAACCGATTTGGATGGCACCAAGTTCAGAATGTAAGCCGTTGTTTCCAAGGCATGACCCCAGAACTACTTGGGAAGATCCGCATAACTCATCATTGATCTAACCATTTCCAAAAGAGTTATGTTTCTTCGCTCTGCAACCCCGTTTTGTTGAGGGGTTCCGGCGATTAAATTTGATACAATCCCTTCATCTGACAAGTAGTTCAAAAACTCATCACTGAGGTACTCGCCTCCATGATCGGATCATAGAGACTTGATACGTTTTTCCCTATGATTCTCTGCTTGAGCCTTAAATTCTTTGAATTTCTCAAAAGTCTCAGATTTATGCTTCATAAGGAAAAAATAACCGTACCTTGAGTAGTCATCAATAAAAGTGACGAAATACTCATAACCTCCTCTTGCTTTGGTTGATATTGGACCACATACGTTTGTGTGAACGATTTCTAACACTTCTTTGGCTCTATTCCCCTTGGCTCCGAATGCCCTCTTGGTCATTTTACCCTCCAAACATGATTCGCAGGTTGGAATTGGTTCAACTTGGAGAGACTCCAGTGAACCGTCTTCTACCATCCTTTGGATCCTCTTTGGATTAATATGTCCCAATCTTAGATGCCATAGAAGTGTTTCGTTCACGTCTGATGAACTTTTTCTTTTATCGGAAATAATTGATGTGTTATAGGATGCATTTCGTGAGTGGTGTGCACAGTTAATTGTATAGAGATTATTCGACAACGTTCCATGACAGATAAATTTATCATAAAGAGAAATGGTAACAACTTTATCAAAAGTAACCGAATATCCATCGAGGTAAAGTTTAGAAATCGAAATTAAATTCTTTCTAAAATTCGGAACGTAAAGAACATCTCTTAAAATTAAAACTCTGTCTTCAAAAGACAGGTGCACTTCTCCCACTGCTTCAGCTGCCACTCTCGTAGCATCGCCCAGTGTGATGAGGATCTCACTCCCACTAAGTTTTCGGGTCCGCTTGAACCCCTGTAAAGTGAAACAAACATGATCAGTGGATCTCGTATCCACCACCCATAAATGGGAGGCATACGCCGCTAAGCAAGTTTCAACAACTAGTGCGTGAGAATTACCTTTCTTTCCGTCCCTTTTGGGGTTGGAACAGACAAACCTCCATTGTCCTCTTTCACCGCAGCTTAAGCACTTCCTCTTTGGATTTTCCTTGACACCACCAGCATTCGTCATCTTATCATTGCCCTTGGCAACAGTTGAGTCTGATTGCTTATGGCTTTTGGTCCTCTTCTTTTTCTTGCCTTCCTTTGGCCTAGAAGATGAAGACGGACCACTTGCCGTCAAAGCTTGAGTTTGGTGCCCCATCAACATCTCTGCCGAGACCAAAGCTTGCAACAAATCAGCTAGCGAGGCCAAAATTCTCAAAAAAGTTTTGGGCAGAGAGTGAAGTACCAAATTCATCTGAGTCTCCAGATTATAATCTGCACTCAGAACCTCAAGTTTGTTCAGATGGGCCATCAATTTTGAGGACGTAATCCCTTACGGGTTTGCCCTCCACCATTTTTAGCGATGACATCTCTCGCAAGGTGATCTGACGAGTCCCGCATTTTTTACTCGTCAGTTGGCTCATCTGATTTTGGTGTGTCAAGAATCCACTTGTGCTTTTGTGCAGTTAGGACAATTATAATTTTTCGTTTCCAATCAATATAGTTTTCATACATATTCTATTGACTTTAAGTATAATAGCAGTGGATTAAAAGGTTACGACATGCTGAACTGAAATAAATAATAATATGCATAAACACAAATATATCACAAGGTTCGATCACATGTTTCATAATAAAATCTCAAAAAAAATATGAACATGCATCAGCCAGCATCTCAAAACAGTTTAAATAAGCCACGTGGGGTGGGTCATTATTTAAACACATTCAAGCAGGTTACAAACAAGAACAGTTACAAACCTTTAATAACTAGATTAATAGTTGGCTCCCACTTGACCAATATAAAATTGACAGGGACTTCGGGTAAATATATGCATATCAATTTTATACCTAAGTAATAATCATGATTAAATACAGAAATATTATTTCACTTTGAACGAGCCTCGTGGGGAGGGTCATCGTCGCCACTAGTAATAATCCACAATCATCCATTTAGAATTTATTCATGTGAAAGCTATCTTTTGACCGTCTCGTGGGGGGAATTTATCCAAAAGAATCCACAAATAAAAAAATCATGGAGGTCAAAATTAATTCAATTTTATTATCCATAAAATTGTCAATTAATTGTTTAAGCATACTTAGTAATTTTCGAAAGTGAGATTTTTCAAAAACATTTTCTCATGCATCGCAAATTTAAACACAATTTAAATAAGCATAAAATAATGCATAAACATCAAAACAAAAAATTAAACATATTGGGCACATATATCTAATTGTCACGGTTAATTTTTGTCATGTCTTGATCTCGAGAAATCGTCTTCTTTGCCTTCATCGTTCGTCTCGAAAGGTTAGCCATGCGTCTAGTGACGTCATCGACCAGCTTCGTGGGTCGAGTGCCGTCTTGCACTCCCCGTCGTGTCGTCGGCGCCAGCGTCTGCATCGCCTTAAAGCGCCCGATTGCCCGTCGCCGCCAATGTGCTCTTAGCTCGGTAGATCTCGGCGAGGGTTAAGCGGCAGCGCGAATCTAGCGTCTTGCCCGTCCCGTCTTGTTGCCCCGCCTCGCCCGCCCATAAAGCTTAGCGGTATCGCCCCGCCCTTACCGCCCTTAAGCGACTTCTCCGCTCAGCTTAGCGCTTTAATGCTCGCCCTCGCCGGCCAACCGCTCTATGCCGTGTGCTCTGGTCGATCCATCCAGGCTTCGCCCAATGGCCTCGCCCCACGCCGGTCTTGGCGCCCGCGTCGGCGTCGCGCATCGCGTATGCCTCCTTGCACGCGTTTAAGCGCGATGAACACCGCCACGCCTTCGGTTCGGATCCGTCTTTTTAATTCTTCGTCTCCGTCTCCGTTTTTGATCCGGTTACAATTTATTTACAAAAATAAATAAACCTAGATCTAGACTAGTCTATTACATTGATCAAATCAAACAAATTCTAATCTACTCGTGGATTTTCTCACGAGGCAAAACGAATTCGAACTAATCAAATTAAAAAACCACAATTTATATGCATGCATAAATAAACACATTAAATTCCATGACAATTGGATACCTGCAAAAAAGATCTAACAATTCTACTATCCAATTTCAAATTTAATGAAAACGAATTAAATTACAATTTAAAATTCAGAGCCCGAAACCGAGGCTTTGATACCAGTTGTTGGGGAATTAATTGCACGGATCTATTAAGGATGAATATTTAAATACAAATTTAATTCTAACAATTATTACTAGCATTAATTAATCCTATATTAATTCAAATAATAGTTCAACAACAAATCATGCATATAAACAGTTCACATAAATCCTACGCATGCGGAATTGCTACGGGTTTACGTGAACTAACCTCTTGGAGTGGCAATGGTCTCGTCGATAAAAACACACCAAAAAGCCTTCCCAAGTATTCCCTAGTCCTTGCTCGTCAATCTGGTGGAAGGAAGCTCGCGAACAATTAACAAAAGGGAAAATAAAATTTGTTGCACCACCTTTGTGGATTTACTAATTTTTCCAGCACATGGAATTGTACTTGGGGATGAAGAAATCATCCCCTATATATAGAGATGTGGTGGCCGATTTTTCCACATGGAATAGGGAGGAAAAAAATATTTTCTTGATCTCCAAGAAATCTTGAATATATCTCCTATATTATTTTCTCCATAATTAAAATATTCCATAAAAATCCACCTTCTCTTGTTATGGTTATTTTCGAAAAAAATAAGGTAAAGATTCCAAGATTTGAATCTTCTTGAATTTATGAGATATACCTATATTGCAAGAATACATATCTTCCATAATATCTTTCCAAGAAAATCTTTCTTTCCCTTATTCTTTCCAAATTTTCGAAAATTGTCATATGAATAACCAAGTGGGAGATTTCTTGAATTTAATGAGATAATCTTCTATTTCAAGAATACATATCTTCATTCCATAACAAAATTCAAAGAAAATCTTTCTCCCATTTTATTCATATTTTTCGAAAAAATGAGGAAAAATAGCAACAAAATTTATTTTATTTTTAAACACATTTTTCAGTTATTGGATTTTATGTTGGGCTACTTGAGGGGCCTTTAGGAGAATTAAGATTGGACCTTCCAATGGATCTTGAATTATCAATATTGAGCCACAATATTATTCAAGCCCATAAATATTAATTAATCCCACTACATAATTAATATTGCACTATCCATCTTAACCCATATTATAGTCAATATGGCTCCCGATTATTATTTCCCGTGTTTAAGATTATCTAGCCCATTAATTAATTCTAGCCACTGAAATAGCTTTTCATTAATTAATATCTTTTATCCTTGGTAAAGGAACGATTCAACATTATTATTCATAACGGAAACTAGTTCCAATTGCAAGATTTGGTATGATAAAACTTATGAACCTCCCAAGGGGGCAAATCGAACAAGCGTACCTGCACACGATTCTCCGTATTAAATCTTAGCAATCGCATGTGACCAATAATATTGCCAAAGATATAAAGTATTGAATCTCGTTGATTCTCTACCCGTAATAAGTCAAAGCAATAATTACTAACCACACACGATCCTATTTAAGGGACGAAGATTAAGAAATAACGAACCATTGAGGTCTAATTCTTCCTAGTTCAGTTCTGAAGAATTTGTCCTCTTGTAGGTCCTCTTCAGTGCACTAGACATGCACTAGTGTAATCTCTTGGTCAAGACAAGTCAATCTGAGCGTTACACTTCAACCTTTCACGATGGATTGTTCATTTCCATCTAGGTCGTGAATGGTGTACTTTTGGTTACAAGGGACTGTTAATTTAATCTTCTCTGATCTGGTATCACTAAATTAACTACAATGTAACACGTACTATTTATTGAACAGTTATGCAGTAAATATATGTAACATTCGATGATATTTAAAGCATCAGTGATAAACAATTTATTTCAGTAAATAAGTCCAAAATTCAGTTTGATTATACAAAGTAAAAGCATATTTTCCAGTATAATCCCAACATGATTATGGGGATAAAGTAAAATATGGATTAATTGCACGAAACCTCCTTATGATTTGAAAAGTTGCATATAATTCTCTTATGGTTTGGAAATTGCAAAACCCCATGTGATTTACAAAGTAAAGCTAATCTTCATTTTTTATTTTATTTTTTCAAAAATGAGTTTTAATAATTTTATCTATTTTGTCTATTTCATGTATTTTGTTTTTCCAAATATTGAGATTTTGAAAATGCATTTGTATAACCAAACTGAATCTCTGTCTTATTTATTGAAATTAAATTATATATCACTGTTGCTTTAAATATGATTGAATGTTATATATATTTACTGCATAACTATTCCATAAATAGTACGTTTTACATTGTAGTTAATGTGGTGATACCAGATCACAGAAGATCACATTAACAATTCCTTGTAAACAAGTGCAAATTCACAACCTAGATGAAAATGAACAATCCATCATGAAAGGTTGAAGTGTAAGTCTCAGATTGACTTGTCTTGACCAAGAGATTACACTAGTACATTATGATGCGCTGAATATGACCTATAGGAGGATAAATTCTTCAGTACTGAATATAGAATGATTAAACCTCAGTGGTTCGTTATTTCTTAATCTCTGTCACTTAATAAGGATTGTGTGTGATTAATAATTATTGCTTTGACTTATGCTGGGAAGAGAATCATTGCGACTTCGATACCTTATATCTTGGATAATAATATTAATTACATGAGGTTTGGTAAATTAATACAGAGAATCGTGTGCTTGGAGAGTCTTGCGTGATTTGTCCCCTTGGTGGGCTTAGAAGTTTTATCATACCAAATCTCGCAAGTGAAATTAATTTTCGATATGGATAATAATGTTGAGTTGTTCTTACTCAAAGGAAAAATATATTAATTAATATAAAGCTTTTCAGTGGCTTGAATTAATTAATGGACTAGATAATCTTAAACACGGGAAATAATAATGGGGAGCCATATTACAGTAATATGGGTTAAGATGGATAGTGCAATATTAATTATGTAGTGGGATTAATTAATATTTATGGGCTTGAATAATATTGTGGTTCAATATTGATAATTCAAGGTCCATTGGAAGATCCAATCTTATTTCTCCTAAAGGCCCCTTTAGTAGCCCAAAGATAAAGTCCAATAACTGAAAAAAGTGTTTAAAATAAAAGAAATATTGTTGCCTAATTTATTCCCTAAATTTTCAAAAATATTAAGGAAGAAAGATTTTTTTTTTTCTTGGAAAGATTTTATGGAATAAAGTATTCTTGGAGTACAAGTTTATCCCATAAATTCAAGAAAAATCAAAGATCTTATTTCTTCCCTATTAATGCAAATTTTCAAAAATATGTATATATTGGGGAAGAAAATATATTTTGTGAATATTATGGAAATAAAATATATGAGATATATTCAAGATTGTATCTTGGGAAGATACAAAGAAATTTCCTAACCCTAATGTACTCAAAATTTTCGCCCCCTAGTCTCTATATATAGGGGATGAATTTTTCATCCCCAAAATAATTCCATGTGTTGAAAAAATTAGAAATCCACAAAGGTGGTGCAACAATTTTTCTCTTTTCCTTTTGTTAATTATTTGAAGGAGATTCCTCCACCGGGATATCAAATAAAGACGTGGGAATACTAGAGAAGGTCGTTGGGTTTATGTGATCGTTTTTCCTCCGTTGAATTCGCCAAAAAGGTACGACTTACGTAACTCCTAGAATTCCGTGTGTAGGATTTACGTGGCTATTTTGTACGCATGATATGTTGTTGTGATGTAATTGTTATTTGAATTAATATAGGATTAATTCATGTTAGTAATAATTAAATTAAATTAAATTTATATTTAAATAGCACCTCGAATAGATGTGGGCACCCTATTTCCCAACAGAGTCATGACTTGTGGGGGATTTGAATTTGACATTTGAGCCCAAGTTCAAACATAATTGAGCCTGTTATATAACATTGCAACTTCAGCTTTCATAAACTAATAATGATTATAACTATGTAATATATATATATATATATATATATATATATATATATATATCTAATAACAAAATGTTGGGCCAAAAAATTGTTATAATTTTGTAATAAAATTGTAAACTTCTTAATAAATTTGATGTAGCTCAAATGGTAGAATAAATATTTTTTATCTTTTTTGTATGCAAGAGGTACAAAGTTCAATTCCCCATATCTACCACACATATATACTAATTGTTTTTTGAATATTTTCTAAATTATTAATATTATTTTTGAAATTTTGAACTAGATCTATTTATACATATAAAATAACAAAATATAATACTACCAAAAAAGAAAAAAAAATCAACAAAAAAAATATTACAAATTTTTTAACTAAATCTATTTATACATATATAATAACAAAATATTATACCAAAAGAGATAAAAATTCAACAATAAAATTATTACAAATTTATCATAAAATTTTAAAAGTGGCACATTAATGATTAATAATATAAAATTTTATATTTTATAGTTGATATGGATATATTTTTTTTAAATCAGTTACTCCTTCCATCATTTTTTTAGATTGCTCACTGGATTTTGACACGGATTTTAATGAGAAAATTCTTTATTAATATTTGAAGGTAATAAAATAACTTTTTGATAAGAGTATTTTGTCAATTTTAGTGAATAAAATAAAAAAATAAGTTATTTTTGTATGTAACTAGTTTTTTACCACATGCGTTGCACGTTATATGTAAATTGTTAATGAAAAAAATATACTTTTTCTTATCGCTTCAAGTAAAATATTTAACCAAATAACAAAAGGACTGTCACATGAATTTTTGAAAATTTTGAAAAAGAAACCATTTTAAAGGATACTGAAAAAAATTGGAGCAGGATTAGGAAATTTGGAATAAGCCATCAAACATAATGTAAAATATATGAAACACACTTGCATGAGACGGTCTCCCGGTGAGATAGGGTATAATTTGTGCATCGACGCCTAAAATTTTGAGAGAGATATGTATGATTTGTGCTAAATTGTTCCCCATCTCATGCATGAGATCGTCATATGAATTTTAATCAAAATACATATATTGCTCTATCTCTAAATTAAATAATAAATATAGTAAATACTATGGATGAGAAATAATATATTTCAACTAAATCTTTTATGAAAGTTCATACAAAATAAGTATTTTTGAAGATCATTTTACACATAGTATGATAATTGGTGTAGTTGATTCATGTAGATTTTCAGTGTCTCATGAACTTCCAGAGCAACATTAATCTGTCCTCCCAACCGAACAAATACTCAATGAACCTAATCCAATGCACATAGATAAGTGTCAGAACACATTTTATTATAAACAGTGATATTAGCGCTATCAAATTAACAAAAAAAAGAAAAAAGTTAGTAGATGTCATACTAAAGAGGTTCTCTTTAAAGCATCCTATAGGTAAAAAATCATATAAGCAAAAAATTATTTGGTTTTCCTTCCAACAGAAGCCAACAAAAGATATTATGTTTCTAAGAACAAAGACGGAATACTTTCGAAATAAAATATTTCAGTATATCTTGGGATGATTTTAAACTTTTCATAGCTATCTCCTTGCCTCCAGGTAAACAGCCTCTAAAAACCTCTGCCAATTGGAAGCATTCTTTTCTCCACATGAAACTACTTGTGTTGCTAAAATGTATAGTCGAAACTCTATATTTCTTACCATTGATGTCATTCGTTAAAATATGATCATTAAAATTAATATGCATTTAAAATAAATAATTTTAGAAAATCAAAACCTTTCAAATCATCTTCCTGATATTTGTTATAGTTTCTTGCCTACTTCAATTAGATCTTTGAAGAGCTCCAAATCAAAAGCAAACATTAAACCAAAATAACAAACTTGGATGAATTTTGAATAAGGTTGAGACTGTACCTCAATATTTTTTCTTTAATTTCCAGCAACCAAAAGATTCTTGCCTCCCTCCGCTTCAGTTGTCTCCCATCACTGCCCCGTCTACCTCCCATCGCCACCGCTTCAGCTTTAGATCCCGTGCCATCGAGTCCGACGGGTGTTAGCTTTCTTAGGTGTTCGCGCGGTTTCCGCCCCTGCAAATCCTTGCCTTCTTGCCTCCTCCCCTACAATTATCGCCCATCCCGTCTCCTTCAATTGGGTTTTTTGTTCATCACTAAATGAATGTACGGCCTGCTCTTTGTGTCTTCTCAGTTCACACGTAAAAGAGTTTGTAGGGTTTAAATTGCACAAATAAAATAATTAGAAGGGTAAACCTACATTAGATTAGTCCAGGATTCTCACCTTAGAAAGTCCATATCAAATATTAATAACCCCAGTTAGATAAAATAATAGTATAACTAACCGAGAGGGCAGCAGCAGGATCAGAGCAGGAGTTTCTCCTACAGTAGCTCCATGCTCTACCAACTTGTCACACTACAATAATTTAGTCATACTTAAGTTCATGACAACATAATTTAGTCATGTTCCAAGCATTAAGGATTAAAAAAAAGATGCACACATAGATGGAAAAATTTATAGAATATACATGTCTTAAACAGCAGTACATGAAATGAATTTGTTGGTCGTCGAGAAAATGCTAGGAGTTGTCATTCCGATTCAAAACAAGAGTACTAAACTGAGATACTAACCAATTCTTCCTGAAGCCAATTCCCCCTCCAATTCATCAATAGCATAGGGGATCTCAATGACAAACAATTAACACAAAATCAATATTTTACTTCAAAAAAATACTCATGTTGCTAAATCCAGCACATAATCAAGTAGCTTTAACTACATCATGTGTTAGCTAATGGCACACATAATCAAATAGCTCACTGAAGCAGATGTTGGCAAATCAAACACGCCAAAAAAGTAAAAATACCATCACCATTATTCAATATGTACAATACTTAGTGATTACCGACCCGGGAGAGAGTGTGGTTCCAAACAGTGACCTTAAATCCATACGCATGTAAAGTAATATCAACTAATTCATCAACATGCATCATATCTGCTTAGCTTGATGAATTTCACAAAGCAATGAACGAAGTAGAGTTAATCACAATCAACTAAAAATAATATTCACTCACATTTGAACAATAAATTCAACTGTAATTGATTCAATAACTTCATGAAAATAGATTTAAAAAAGAATCCATCTAAAACAATAAATCAAGGTAAATCAAATTTTGAAATCAAGACTTGAATCTACTCAAAATTAAAATATAACCATATGAAATTAAGAATTTGTCGCGACACAAGTCCTGGCTGATAGATTTTGAAATATTGCAGCCCCCAATCACACTCCATTGCAACCCCAATCAAACCAAAATCGAACCAGCGACGTTACAACTACAGCGACCTCTAACCTTTTTCCACGTCATCGTTCGTCGACTCCTCCCCAGTTCCGCCACGACCCT
The DNA here is from genome assembly GCA_037126765.1 of Stenogyne calaminthoides. Classification (NCBI taxonomy): domain Eukaryota; kingdom Viridiplantae; phylum Streptophyta; class Magnoliopsida; order Lamiales; family Lamiaceae; genus Stenogyne; species Stenogyne calaminthoides. The sequence continues at coordinate 47,819,611 of JBBCBC010000003.1, forward strand.
CCCCTCCCTCATATAATCTCGCCGTCTCGTTGATACCCATTGAAATCATCGTTCGCCGCCTCCTCCTCTCCCTCGAGCCGTCGTCGCGCCCTCCCCTCCTTCATTGATACCCATTCTTTCAATTGAGTTTTGCTTTAATTTTTCTCATCTAATGATAATGATATAAAGAACCGTACTGTCTCTCTGTATTCAGAGGTTTAGCTTTCTTAGGTGTTCGCGCGGTTTCCGCCCCTGCAAATCCTTGCCTTCTTGCCTCCTCCCCTACAATTGTCGCCCATCCCGTCTCCTTCAATTGGGTTTTTTGTTCATCACTAAATGAATGTACGGCCTGCTCTTTGTGTCTTCTCAGTTCACACGTAAAAGAGTTTGTAGGGTTTAAATTGCACAAATAAAATAATTAGAAGGGTAAACCTACATTAGATTAGTCCAGGATTCTCACCTTAAAAAGTCCATATCAAATAGTAATAACCCCAGTTAGATAAAATAATAGTATAACTAACCGAGAGGGCAGCAGCAGGATCAGACAACATTGCTATAGTGTACTTGCATTTCTTTATTACTGCAGCAGGTGTTTCTCCTACAGTAGCTCCATGCTCTACCAACTTGTCACACTACAATAATTTAGTCATACTTAAGTTCATGACAACATAATTTAGTCATGTTCCAAGCATTAAGGATTAAAAAAGAGATGCACACATAGATGGAAAAATTTATAGAATATACATGTCTTAAACAGCAGTACATGAAATGAATTTGTTGGTCGTCGAGAAAATGCTAGGAGTTGTCATTCCGATTCAAAACAAGAGTATTAAACTGAGATACTAACCAATTCTTCCTGAAGCCAATTCCCCCTCCAATTCATCAATAGCAGAGGGGGTCTCAATGACAAACAATTAACACAAAATCAATATTTTACTTCGAAAAAATACTCCTGTTGCTAAATCCAGCACATAATCAAGTAGCTTTAACTACATCATGTGTTAGCTAATGACACACATAATCAAATAGCTCACTGAAGCAGATGTTGGCAAATCAAACACACCAAAAAAGTAAAAATACCATCACCATTATTCAATATGTACAATACTTAGTGATTACCGACCCGGGAGAGAGTGTGGTTCCAAACAGTGACCTTAAATCCATACGCATGTAAAGTAATAGCAACTAATTCATCAACATGCATCATATCTGCTTAGCTTGATGAATTTCACAAAGCAATGAACGAAGTAGAGTCAATCACAATCAACTAAAAGTAATATTCACTCACATTTGAACAATAAATTCAACTGTAATTGATTCAATAACTTCATGAAAATAGATTTAAAAAAGAATCCATCTAAAACAATAAATCAAGGTAAATCAAATTTTGAAATCAAGACTTGAATCTACTCAAAATTAAAATATACCCATATAAAATTAAGAATTTGTCGCGACACAAGTCCTGGCTGATAGATTTTGAAATATTGCAGCCCCCAATCACACTCCATTACAACCCCAATCAAACCAAAATCGAACCAGCGACGTTACAACTACAGCGACCTCTAACCTTTTTCCACGTCATCGCTCGTCGACTCCTCCCCAGTTCCGCCACGGCCCTCCCCTCCCTCATATAATCTCGCCGTCTCGTCGATACCCATTGAAATCATCGTTCGCCGCCTCCTCCTCTCCCTCGAGCAGTCGTCGCGCCCTCCCCTCCCTCATTGATACCCATTCTTTCAATTGAGTTTTGCTTTAATTTTTCTCATCTAATGATAATGATATAAAGAACCGTACCGTCTCTTTGTATTCAGAGGTTTAGTGGTGTCATCTAATATAATGAACCCCACCGTCTCTTTGTATTTAGAGGTTTAGTGGTGTTAATTTGCACACTTAAAAGTATTGAAGGGGTAGTATCGTCCAGAAATGTTTCTCAGGGCTAAGCCACATTTTAATTAGTATTAGATAATTGATAATAGATAACAAAATGTTGGGTCAAAATGTTGGGCCAAAAAATTGTTATAATTTTGTAATAAAATTGTAAACATCTTAATAAATTTGATGTAGCTCAAATGGTAGAATAAATATTTTTTATTTTTGTTGTATGCAAGAGGTACAAGGTTAAATTCCCCATATCTACCACACATATATACTAATTATTTTTTGAATATTTCTAAATTATTAATATTATTTTTGTAATTTTGAACTAGATCTATTTATACATATAAAATAACAAAATATTATACTACCAAAAAAGAAAAAAAATATTACAAAATTTTGAACTAAATCTATTTATACATATATAATAACAAAATATTATACCAAAAGAGATAAAAATTCAACAATAAAATTATTACAAATTTATCATAAAATTTTAAAAGTGGCACATTAATGATTAATAATATAAAATGTTATATTTTATAGTTGATATGGATATATATATATTTTTTAAATCAGTTACTCCTTCCATAATTTTTTTAGATTGCTCACTGGATTTTGACACGGGTTTTAATGAGAAAATTCTTTATTAATGTTGTGTTCGATATAATTATTCAGCATTAATCGAACACGTAAGAGAGACACGTGTAATATTCAACTATTAAAATAATTATGCTCGATGGACAAGTGTGCTCGCCGCTCACCGACCAAACAAGTTTGTTCGCCAGCTCGCCACTTGTCAACCAAGCGAGCAAACTCGCCTACCAAAGTGAGTTTTGTTCGGCGGCTCGCCACTCACCGAGCAAACATGAAGTTTTGTTCGCCAAACTTCATATTTACCAACCAAAGTTGCTCAATCAACCTATCGAGCAAAACAGCATGTTAACCACCGCATCAAGAAAAAAAGGAATCAAATAAGTTGAGTCAAGATCCGAGGACTCAGACAAACCTCGAGGGCTCGTGACAAGTCCGAGGCCTCGCAAAAACAATGCTCGCATAACTCGGCGGTCAAGATGCTTTCTGTGACTCGATATCCCGAAGGCTCGGACATCCCGGTGCTCAAGATGCTCGAGATACTCGAGATATCCCGGGGGCTCGGACATCCTGAAGGGTCAAGATGCTCGAGTACCGGATATCCCGAGGGCTCGGACATCCCGGCGCTCGGACAAACCCGGAGGGGTCAAGATGCTCGATACTCGATATCCCGAGGGCTCGACATCCTCAAGGCTCGAACAACCTGAGGGGTCAGTATGCTCGATACTCAGATATCCTGAGGGCTCAGACATCCTGAATAACTCAGACATGCTCGACAATATTCCGGCATAAAATTGATATGGTTTTATGGGGCGAACAAAGCATTCAGTCGAGCAAAAGATGGATTTGGACGACCAAAAGAGTGCCTTATAGACAAGCAAAAGCAAAGATCAATCTAGAAGACGAAGTTGGAAAGGTGGTAGCATTACATGAATTCTTGCATGGCCCGAAGTCTACAACTCATGCTTGTCAAAGTGCTATAAATAGAAGAAAAGACAACAAGAGAAAGGTTCACAAAAATACGTTCACAAAACAGGTTACAAGAAATTTCCCAGAGAGGTGAGGTATAGAAAAATTCGAGAGTTCATCCATACACACAAAAACCCTAGCACTCATATACCAACTCTCTGAATCATCTTTATCCATAGCGATTCATCTTCATGAGATGTATCAAATATTGTACGTGTAAAACTCGCAATACTACATCCTGGCTTGGTATGCCCCCAGAGTAGTCATTTCTTTTAACCGGGTCAACAAATTCATCTTATTTACAGTTTATTTTACACGTGCATGTTTTGTTTGTGAGTTGTCACCAAATTAGCCACATCATATTTCCCAAATAAAACGACTCGCAACAACTGGCGCTAGAAGGAGGGTACCAAAAAACCAACCCATACACAAACCCGTAGTTAGCCGAGACAGAAAAAAGAAATATTGTTGGGATATTTTAGTTTTGATAAATTAAGCCAAAACATTATCAACTTGTGTTATTTAAATTAATCTACAGATAACAAGTTGAGGGGGAACGAAGAACAAGTGAAGAAAGAAGAAATCGAAATCGAAGAAGAAGAAATCGGTTTTCGAATCTAGCATGCGATTTCGAATCACTTGTCGCGATTCGATTGCTATGCGAATCGATATGTCGATATCTTTGAAGATCGATATCTTGAATCGATTCAAGATCGATCCGCGATCTTCTTGACGGATCTGGACCGATCTGATTGACTGATCCTGTGACCAGTCGAAATTGACCAGATATTCTTGACCAAAGTCGACCGTGACGATCTTTCTTGACGAATCTTTCTTGACCCGAATCGGTGACGTCTGATTGACGATCTTCTTGACGGATCTGGTGACGATATTCTTGACCAGTGCAGTTGATCGATCTTCTTGACCACGATCTGGTGACGTCTGATTGACGAGATCTGATTGACCGAATCTTTGGCGACTGATGTTGTCTTGATCTAATCTGCTGGCTTGTCGGATCGGAGACCGCAAATCTGCGAATTCTCTGAGACCAATTTCTGCCGGAAATCAGAAATCTGCGTACGAGTCTGAATAGGCGATCGGATCCGTTAGACCAAAAGGCAATTTGAATGATAAGAAGATAACAATACGTATATGAATGTGACATAAAAAGTGCAAACAACGGTCTGATAGGACAAAGAAAAAATTTGGAAGACTATTAGTATGGATTTGAATATTACTCTCCAAATCCGGTAATATTCAAATCCACACTATAAATATATCGCGACTATCTTCAAAAAGAAAGAGGATGGAGGATCTATGAAAGTGAAATTAAAGTCAAATATTCAAGCAACTCCATTCATAGAACACGAGCAAGAAAATACACACATATATTCAAAAGTGTTCTACCCTGCAGATCTAAGCACAAATGCTATATCCTAGCTTAGAGAGATTTTCCCATCCTTAGCATTGAGGCTAAACAAATGTAAGGGAAAATCTCAACCTAGTTCAAACCAAACAAACCTTACCCAAATCGGTCGGTTAAGTTTGTAGGTGAGTGTGAACTCGGTAAACATCTAGCAATCCCGAAAGGGAGGGTAGCGATCCCGTGAGGGTGATAAGTCCCGTTTGAGTGAGAACTTCAGAAACATCTAAGCAATCCCGAAAGGGAGGGTAGGCGATCCTTTAGGGGTGATAAGTCCCGCTTTGAGAGAACTTCGGTAAACATCTCGTTGGTTAAGTTGGTGCCCCATGAAGGGAAGAGTGGATGTAGACGAGTTGTCCGAACCACTATAAAAATACGTGTTCTTATTTGCTTTCATATTAATCGTCATACATACTTTAGCAAATCAATAAACACATTCGCAAAAAAATTTTTTAAGTCACCTCCCATTGAGATTTTACGAGTTTTAAATCGGGTTTTTCGACCAACAATTGGTATCGAGCCGCAGTTCAAAAGTTCACTAGATTTTAATGTGAACACCGAATCGATCTTTTTTTTTTTGTTAAAACCCATTTAGTTTAAAATGCATAAATTTTAAAATTCATGGAGGTTGACAATCATTTTTTTAAATCAAATGTTCTTCATCATTTCACTTGTTTAACTAACATTGTTTTTCTCAGATATTTTTTTTTTTAAGTTAGTTTTGGCATCATTATCAAAAAAAAATTATTGGGATATTTTAGTTTTGATAAATTATGCTGAAAACATTATCAACTTGTGTTATTTAAATTAATCTACGAGATAACAAGTTGAGGAACGAGAGAACAAGTGACGAAGAAGAAATCAAATCGAGAAGAAGAAGAAGAATCGATTTAATCGCTAACATGCGATTTCAAATCATTGTCGCGATTCGATCTCATCTTTGAACCGATCGATCTTGATATCTTTGAATCGATTCAAGATCGATCTTTCTGACCGATGCAAATGGTGACGATCTGATTGACTGATCTTTCTTGACCAGTCTGATTGACTGATATTCTTGACCAGTCTGGTGACTGATCTTCTTGACCCGATCTGGTGACGAATCACCGATTGACTTTGATCTTGTCACGACCAGATCTGGTGACCGATGTTCTTGACCAGTGCAGTTGATCCGATGTTCTGACGATGCAAATCTTAATGATCGTCTTGACCAGATCACGATTGACCAGATCTCACCGACTGATGTTAGGCCGATCCGATCCGGTCAGGTCGATCGATCAGAGACCGTCTGCTGAGACCAGATTTCTAGACCAGATTTCAAGCAGACCAAATCAGATACCAGATCTGAATAAATTGACGATCCGTTAGACACACAAAAGCAAATTGACAATAAGAAGATAACAACACATATATGAATGTGACATAAAGTCGCAAAACAACAAAGGTCTTAATAGACAAAGAAAAAGTTTGAAGACTATTAAGATGAATTTGAATATTCCAACCAACGGTAATATTCAAATCCACACTATAAATACATTGCACTATCTTCAAAAGAAGAGGATGGAGGATCTGCAAAGTGAAATTAAAGTCAAATATTCAAGCAACTCCATTCATAGAACACAGAGCAAGAAATACACACATATATTCAAAAGTGTTCTACCCTAGATATAAGCACAAATGTTATATCTTAAGCTTAGAGAGATTTTCCCATCCTTAGCATTGAGGCTAAACAAATGTAAGGGAAAATCTCAACCTAGTTGAAACCAAACAAACCTTACCCAAATCGATTCGGTTAAGTTTGTAGGTGAGTGTGAACTCCAGAAACATCTAGCAATCCCGAAAGGGAGGGTAGGCGATCCCGTGAGGGTGATAAGTCCCGCTTGAGTGAGAACTCTCGGAAAACATCTAAGCAATCCCGAAAGGGAGGGTAGGCGATCCCTTAGAGGGTGATAAGTCCCGTTTGAGTGAGAACTTCGGTAAACATCTCATTGGTTAAGTTGGTGCCCCATGAAGGGAAGAGTGGATGTAGGACGAGTTGTCCGAACCCACTATAAAAAAATACGTGTGTTCTTATTTGCTTTCATATTAATCATCATACATACTTTAGCAAATCTGCATAACACATTCGCAAAAAAAATTTTTAAGTCACCTCCCATTGAGATTTTACGAGTTTTAAATCGGGTTTTTCGGGACCAACAAATATAATGCCTCAATCTAGGAACACACAAACAGAGAGGTCGGGACAAAGTCGACCTCCGCGACCAGAAAAAGGGCTCGGCGCCCGACCTCACAAAGATCGAGATAGTGGAGACCATCAATCTTGAGGATATTGCCCGATGATCCGTGGCCACAACAAAGGCCATCACTTTCTTCTACGAAAGAGCGAAAAGAGAGGGCGAAAAAAGAGTTGCCAAGTTAAAAACTCAAGATGATGAAGATCGACGCCGTGATACACCGATAGCGAGCAAGTTAAGATAAAAGCCGCATTTAAGCGGCTAATAAAAAAGCCGATGATACGTCTGATGATGAACAACCTCAAGGGTCCAGACCATCAGCGTTTGGACGTTTGAGGCTCTCCGCCAAAGACCGAATCGGCAATAATAGGCGACAGGATCCCGGAAAGGAACAACCAACCGCACATTTAGATCCTTATGATCATCCGCATGCCGAACAAAAATCGGCAGGAACAAAATTGTCTATCCATCACCGATTGGGTAGTCAAGCACGAACTTGGAAAGGGGATCGCCCTATCACGGCATGATGACCCATCGGGTCCTCATGATGGGAAACAATTTTATCCAAGTCCTGCTCGGCCCACAAAATTCATGAAATGCAGAAAGCCATCGAAGGCTTACAGCCGACTGCCGACCAAAAAGGACACCCTAAGAAAGCACAATACCACCTTTCACCACTAACACCGGCGATCATGGCGGCCGAAATCCAAGAGAAAGTGGCGAAGATCCGACCACCAATTCCCATGTTCGATGCTGAGTCTGACCCACATGTTCATCTCAGTAAATACTTAGACTTTATGATCGCCATGGGTGCTACAGACGCTATGCAGTGCCGATCATTCCCCATGACTTTGGGTGATCGAGCTAATAGATGGTTCTCTACTTTGCCCGCTGCGACCATTACATCTTTCGCTCAATTGGGACAACAATTCCTGTCCCATTTCTCATCCATGTGTGCTCGCCCAGCACCAAAACAAAGGTTGGAGCACTTTTCCCAACTAAGAGGTGAATCTGACCGAGCATACATCGAAAGATTTGATAAATGTTTGTATGATGGGGCCCCAGTAGAAGAGGATGCCAAGATCCTCGCGGTGGTCGTGGGCCTGACCCTGAATACTGATATGTGGAAGGCCATGCACCAAGACTGGCTGAACACATATTCGGAATTCCGGGAGCGAGCAGCCAAGATCATACCAATGCAAGATCTGCTCGCCCAGTCACGATTGGGTCAGGAAACAACAACTAAAAAAGTTTTTGGGAAGAAAGTGATCAATGAGGGGGGGTACAAACCCCCAGGCTCTTTCAAACCATTCGAAGAAAGAGCAGAAGCAAATGCCCTACGAAGTCTTCTGGGTGTTTCAGCAGAAACAATTTTTGACCAAATCAAAGATCGGGACATGTTAGATAGTCCTCGAAGAATCATAATGGACAAGCATCGACTTAATGCTTCCAAATATTGTAATTATCACGAGTACATCGGGCACAATATAGAAGATTGTCACGATTTACTTCGTCAACTTTGGAAGCTATACAAAGATAATCGTCTTACTTAGTTCCTAAAAAAGCCGGCGAGCAGAGGCTCCCGAACAGAAAAAACAGAAGATCGAAGGGGTAAGCGTAAAGCCGAACAAACATCTGACAGTGATCCTGAAGAATCCCGTAAGAGGTCTGAAATACCCAAAAGAGGGCCTCCTACTGTGGGAAGAGGTCGAGAAAGTCAAGAGATCCACATGATACGTCCTGAATATGGACCAGTGGGTGGATGTTATCAGGCACCAACATTATCGAACAGACGAAAGAAGATGGAGATGCGTGCCATGCAAAGCATCCATCAGGTGAAGGTGGCGAGCACATCAGCTAGCACGCCACCCTCTCACCAAATTATGTTTTCAGAAGACGATCTCGACTGTATAATCACTCCCCACAATGACTCCTTAACCATCAGTGCTCATCTCCTCGGGTTGAAGGTGCACCGCCTCCTGGTCGATACCGGAGCTTATGCGAACATTTTGTTCGTCAACACTCTGCACCAAATAGAAAAGCAAGTTGGGGACTTGAGTAGCTATATTGAACCATGTGATCATACCATTATGGGTTTTGGGGAATCTGTAACCCGTATGGTATGATTAGGTTAGAAGTCGAGTTAGAATCACCTTTAAATCCGGAGATCCGACGAACTAGAATGCTAGATTTTGTAATCGTCGATGTTCCGTCTACTTATAACGGGTTCCTAGGTCGCCCGTTTATTCAGGAATTTAAAGCGGCATGTTCTACTTATTACTACTGTGTCAAATATCCAACACAAGATGGAACGGGTAGCGTAAAAGGAGATCAGAAGAAAGCTCGAGATTGTTTGCTATCATGTGCACCAGAAAAACAAAATATCGTTAACATGATGGAGCAAACATGGGAGATCGATGAGTCAAACCAACAGGCAAATACGCTGCCAAAATGTCCTTTGACGAACATAAGTTTGACGAGCACACCTACCTGTGCGAACACATAACCCGTGAGCACAGAGTCCGGAATGGTGACTCATGTCCCAGATCTCCCAGATCTAATGAATATTGATCCGCCAAACGAGCTGCCGGACCTAGAACCTCGTGTAGGTTTTGAATTTATGGAGGTTGATGACGAACACCGGGGGTCGATCCAAGATCCTTGGTGGAATCAAAAAAAGAAAGCGAGCAACACCTGTCGAACAACTGGAGTCTATCAATATCGACCCGAATAGACCTGAGTTAGAAGTGTTCATTGGTTCGGAATTACCTGAACCAATTCGAACATAAATGATTGCTTATCTACAAGCAAACTTGGATGTGTTCGCTTGGTCGAACAAGGACATGGTTGGCATTGATCCCAAACATGCATGTCACTCCCTCAACCTTGATCCAACACAAACTCCAGTAATCCAGAAGCGCAGAAAGTTCAGTCCTGATAAATATGCGGCCATGAATAGAGAAATCAAAAAGTTGCTCAACAATAAGCTGATTCGAGAAGTAAAATGCCCAAGATGGCTTGCGAACCCTATGCTCGTCCGTAAGTCTAATGGATCTTGGAGACTATGTATTGATTTCACTGATTTAAACAAGGCATGCCCAAAATCCCGATGCCGCATATCGACTATTTGGTCGATAATACAGTAGGCCATGAGCTCATGACCTTCATGGATGCTTTTGCTGGTTATCACTAGATACCCATGCATCCGGACTACCAAAAGAATATGGCATTCTGCAGTGAAAAGAATTTGTACTGTTGGCAACGCATGCCATTCGGATTAAAGAATGCCGGAGCAACGTATCAGCGTTTGGTGAACAAAATGTTCGACGAACACATCGGCCGAACAGTTGAGGTGTATATTGACGATATTGTGGTAAAGAGCGAACACAAGGAATACCACATCACCCACCTCACACAAACGTTTGATATACTCAGGGAGTACAACATGAAGCTAAATCCGAAGAAATGCAGCTTTGGGGTTCACTCAGGAAAATTCCTCGGACATATGGTCAGTCAACTGGGGATTGAAGCGAACCCATAAAAGATTCAAGCCATGCTCAACATGCAGGCCCCCAGGAGTGTGAAAGAGGTTCAAAAGTTAACCGGACGTTTAACTTCCATAAGCCGATTTATATCACGAACTGGGACAAATGCAAACCTTTCTTTGATGCGTTAAAGAAAGGGAAATTCCAGTGGACCGAGCATTGCCAGAATGCATTCGAATCGTTGAAGCAGTACCTTGCATATACTCAGACACTGTCTAAGTCTGTCCCAGGCGAACAACTCTATCTGTATCTTGCTGCATCCGAACATGCAATTAGCGATGTGCTCGTACGAGCAGAAGGGACAATCCACTTGCCCATTTACTATGTAAGCCAAGTGCTCAAAGAAACCGAGCTCCAGTACCCTCCACTGGAAAAATTAACATATGCTCTCGTTATGAGTGTTCGAAAACTGCGATCATACTTTTTCGATCACTCAGTCGAGGTACTGACCACATTTCCATTGCGACAAGTCCTCCACCCACCGCAACAATCGCGGGCCTTACCTGGGCGGTGGAGTTAGAACCAATTGGCATTACGTTCGCCCATGAACAAAGAATGAAGGGCCAAGCTATGGCCGATTTTATGGTCGAGTTGACATATCCACAAATGCCCGAAAAAGCTATCGACCAACCATGGCATATGTATGTTGATGGCTCATCAAAAAGTTCAAGAGCCGGAGCAAAGCGTGTTCTAATCAAATTAACTAGACAAACATTCACAACAGCTATCCGTTTTGATTTCCCAAATACAAATAATGAAGCCGAAAGTGAAGCTTTGATTCTTTGGACTACGATGGCTATGACAATGGGAATCCAGAGGTCGATGATTTACAACGATTCTCGATAATCGTTTATCAAGTAATCGGCGAGACGAGGCCCGAGGCTAATTTAACGATGGGCACAATATCGAAGAACTAGCAAAGGAGTTACTCGAGCAATTTGAACAAGTTTTCATAGAACAATTACCACGATTGGGTAATTGCGTTCACGATGCTTTGGCACGCTTTTGCAACGAGAAGGAGTGACGAACACAACGGACATTGTGGTCATCACAACTTGTTCGCCATCGGTTCTAGAGTTTTGGTCGCCCGTGTGATGTAAGTAAGCGAGAAACCTGGATGACTCTAATCTGAAAGTTACTTACAAAAGGGACTTCTCCCCACGAGAATAAGGCACAAAGCTACTCGCCTCGGGATTACAATATGCTCGTTATACAATCTTAGACGAGCATTTGTACAAAAGAAGTTTCTCACTTCCACTATTGAAGTGTATTACTCCTGAAGAGGGTCATGTGATCCTGGAGCAAATCCATGATGGAGTATGCGGAAACCATACAGGTGGGCTTGTCCTGGCACATAAAATAATCAGACAAGGTTATTACTGGCCGACCCTCAAAAAAGACTCGCTCGCGTATGCTCGTGCGTGCCACAAGTGCCAGGTACATGCCCCACTTATTCATAGCCCACCTGAGGAATTAGTGTCAGTTTATAGCCTATGGTCATTTGCTAAATGGGGAGTCGATTTGATCGGCCCATTTCCCTCTTGTGCGTCGGGGAGTAAAATATGTTGTGGTTGCTTGTTGATTACTATACTAAATGGGGCGGCGTCGGCCATTGTCAAAATCACCGAACAAAGAATATGGAACTTTGTTTGGAAAAATATCATTTGTCGTTTTGGGCTTCCCCAATCATTAGAAACGGATAATGGCAAACAGTTCGATGGGAGTGAATTCCGACAACATTGTGCTCGCTGGGGCATAAAAAAACATTATTCAACTCCGTATTATCCCCAGTCAAACGGACAAGTTGAAGCCTTAATAAAATTGTCAAGCATACCCTCAAGGCCAAACTTGATAATTCCAAAGGGGGAGGATGGGCTGAAGAGTTGCCCGAAATATTATGGGCCTATCGAACAACTTTGTAACATCAATCTGCGAAACCCCGTTTGCCACGGCATTTGGTCGCGAAAAGTCATTATACCCAGAAATCAAGATTCCGAGTCATCGAACAATGACTTTTGGAGAGCACATCAATGACCGTGACGCCGCCTCAAAAGTGCACTGTTAGAAGAAAAGAAGACGGAGGTGATTTCAAGAATGCCATGTACAAAAAGAGATCAGAAAAGTTCTATAACTCCAAAGTCCGAACACGCAGGTTCAACGTGGGCGAGCTAGTTCTAAGACGAGCAACGGGGGTATCAAGTGGTGTGTTCGGCCGAGCATGGGAAGGTCCATTTAGAGTTACGGAACGTTTGTTAAATGGGGCGTATGATTTGGAAGACCTGAATGGAGTCCCATTGTCCTACTCGTGGAATGCGTCAAATTTGAAAAAATATTATCAGTAATGACGAGCATAATTGGCCAAACATAATCAGCCACACAGCTGAAGCGAGCACAGCTGGCCGAACATAATTGGCCACGCAGCTGAAACGAGCACAAATGGCCGAACATAATCAGCCATACAGCTAAGACGGGCAGGACAATCATGAAGGAGAACACTCTGTGTTCGACACAAATCTTCTAGAAGAAATTCTGGCCAACACTATTAAAAGATAGAAGATACGTGTCAAAACAAGTCGAGAAGTGGTGGCAACCAAAAAAGGAACGTGTCAATCCTTGAATAAGAGCTAGCAAAAAATCCGAACAGATGTCAAAAGGAGGATTCAAAGCGGACAGATGTCAAAAAGAGGAGTAAAAGCAAGAGGGCCAGCACCAACTAGCTATGCCAGCACCAACTTGGGATAGTACTATAAATAGAGGCATATTGATAGCTGAAGAAAGCAGAGAAAAAATAGATAAAAAGAAAAAAATACTACAGTTATCGGAAGAAAGTTGGTTCAGTATGCCTCCAGACGAAGAAGAATCCAAAGACTCGATTCAAATATCATTCATTTGAATCGAGCATCCGGCCCTAGTACGAGCTTTGTACCCCATATGACACTCCGAGCACGAAAGGACGCCGTTCTGATTCAAGATGCTCGGCGAGTCATGGTTGCCACTCCATCGCTACTCACCGCTTATGCAAAGAGTAAATCACTAGTCCCCTACGATCCCCAAAATCTCCTCCGGAAGGGAGGGATGTCGTGGTATCCGCCGAAACAACATGTGGATCTTGATGCTCGCATCTACCGAAGGGGACGAATGGTGCGAAGCCGAGGATTTTGCTTCGGCGCTGATATAAGCGGCGGCGTGCTGCGCCCAGCGTACGCCATGTCCGCAAATGCCGCGATAATCACAACTTGTCCGGGGAGGGACAAATGCTTATCTTCTTCTTTGCTTGAGCATGTTATTTAAAGAAAGGGTAGACGATGATGATCGCCACATGCTTGTCAACATCAATTCCGCGGACAAGGTGAGACCGGTTTATATACTACTCAAGACAAGGTTTAAATTCAAAACCATAGTCGATGTCATAGTTGTGTAATAGATGTCTTCTTCAAATGTAAAGGTTGTAATAGAATACAATGTGTTGCAAAAATATTTTTTGTTCGCTAAGATTTTCTAGTTGAAGCCTATTTGAGGTCGCACCTAAGCCGAACGGCCCGAACAAAGACGAACGAGCCCAAGTCTATTGTTGCGAGTCGTTTTATTTGGGAAATATGATGTGGCTAATTTGGTGACAACTCACAAACAAAACATGCACGTGTAAAATAAACTGTAAATAAGATGAATTTGTTGACCCAGTTCATCAAGAAATGACTACTCTGGGGGCATACCAAGCCAGGGATGTAGTATTGCGAATTTTACACGTACAATATTTGATACATCTCATGAAGATGAATCGTTATGGATGAAGATGATTTGGAAAGTTGGTATATGAGTGCTAGGGTTTTTGTGTGCAGGGATGAACTCTCGGATTTTTCTATACCTCACCTCTCTAGGAAATTTCTGAACCTATTTTCTCAACCCTTCTCTTCTTGTTTTTTCTTCTATTTATAGCACTCCGACAAGAATGAGCTGGTTTGGCAAGCATGAGCTGGAGACTTCGGGTCATGCAAGAATTCATGTGATGCTGCCACCTTTCCAACTTCGTCTTCTAGATTGATCTTTGCTTTTGCTTGTCTATATAGCACTCTTTTGGTCGTCCAAATCAATCTTTTTGCTTTCGGTGACCGCTTTGTTAAGCCCCATAAATCCATATCTATTTTATATCGAATATTGTTCTTGTCGAGCATGTTCTGAGTTCTTCAGGTTGTCTGAGCTCTCAGGTTATATGAGCCTTGGGGATGTCTGTGCCCTCAGGATATCTGATTATCGAACATCTCGACCCTCCGTTCGTGCGAGCCTTCGGGATATCGAGCCCTCGGGATATCGATCATCGAAAGCATCTTGACCGCCGGGATGTAAAGTATCGAGCATCTTGACCCTCGGGATGTCCGGAAGTCTTCGGGATGTCGAGTCTGCACATCTTGACCCTCGGGATGTCTGAAGTCTTCATAATATCGAGTATCGAGCATAGTGACCGCCGGATATCCCGAGCATTCAGGTTATCTCGAGTCCTCGGACTTGTGCGAGTCCTCGGACTGTCAGAAACCCTCGGGTTTATCCGAGTCCTCGGATCACTTGACTCGAACATTTGATTCCTTCTTCCCGATCCGATCTGTTTGGTGACTTGGTCATGTTCTTTTCGGGATCATTTTGCTCGGTCGATGGTTGAACAACCTTAGTTGGTGAATGGTAAGGTGGCGAACAAAACTTACTTCATAGGCGAAAGTATGTTCGCTTGGTTGACAAGTGGGCGAAATTTGGTCGAACAAACTTGTTTGGTCGGAAATGAAAGCACACTTGTCCATCGTGCATCATTATTTTAATAAATATTACACGTGTCTCTTACGTGTTCGACACTTGAATAATTATATCGAACACAACATCTATGTTTACCCGAGTTCAGACTCGATTCCCCGAAAAAAAACGAGTAATGGGTACGAATCAAAAAAAGACGACTCGTGCTTACGAGATACCCGTAGACAAAGCGGGTGATGAGTCGAGTCGCAGACTAAATAAGACGGCCCTAATACGGAAGTGATCGCTTCCTAAATAAGACGATCGCGAACCAAGAAAGGGGGGGTTCATAAAGTTAACCCATCTGGTCGCACCTAAATAAGACGATCAACCGATTGCAACATCAATAAGACAATCAAAAACGAAAGAAGTCAGGAGCAGGCATAGGCAAACCCAATGTTCGAATTCATTCAGAAGAAAAGTGGCATAAACTAGAAAGCAACAAAGCAAACATCAAGCAACACAAGTATCAATCATTCATCAACAACAACATTCATCCTCAATGATCAGGTTAGAGGAAACTATTTGATATGCAAATTCAACCATTCAGTTTCAAGTTGTTCGAACAAAATAGAAGAAAGCAGAAATTGCACAAGTACAGAAGAAACTGTTCGAACAAAAAAAAATGAAGAAGACAAAAATTACACAACATCTGTTCGGCAAAACAAGAATTACACTAAGGAGAAAATTCATAGTTGGGGGTGGACGGAAGCGAAATGTCGAACAAATCATGTTCGCCCCTCAAAGAACGACTCCTTCAAAGATGGTCGTCCCAAGATGCTTTCGCCCGGCAAAGTACATTTTGCTCGGTCACACGGGAGGTCCCTTTTGTTCGACTGCGCTTTTGTCGGACCAGGACTTCGGCTTTCGGAGAGTTTGATCAGCAACATCAGCAATATTCACATCCGAGCCGTCTTCCTCATCCAGGATATGATCATCAACCTCGATCCCTTCAGGAAGAGTGGAGAAGTCACATAGATCGTTCAAGTCAGACATCGGAAGGTTGCGTCCGGTGGGTTATCGTCAATCTTCAGAAACCCCGGATATGAGTGGGGTAATTTGTTTGCCATTGAGCGTGTGGCGAGCAGACCGGATAGCGTCAGCAAAGGCACATATGTAGGAGAAGTTAGACATGGAATCAACATATTCTTCATTGTGCAGCCTTGAATTTTCGAGACCCAAACGAGTGTTGGTCTCTTCAGCAATGATGAGTTGTTGGCCGAGCACATTCTTCTCACTTTCCATGGCCTCGACGTCACTTCGGAGTCTACGAAGCTCGACATTCATCTCACCCTGAGCTCTCCTTATGCTGACCACCTCCTCCTGAGAATGATTTAGCTCCTCCCTTGCCTGGCGAGCAACTTCCTGAGCCTGGCGAGCATTCTCTTGAGCCTGGCGAGCATCCTCCTGAGCCTTTTGAGCATCTGCTTGTGCCGAAGATACCTGTCCTTGAGCCAACCTCAGTTCATCCTGAGTTTTGTTCAGCTCGCTCACCTTCTCTTCAAAACTCCTGATCAGAGCCAAGTAGTTGGCATGAAGATTGGCGGACTCAGCATAAACTTTCTCAAGGACGACCATAGATTGGCCCTGGAGTACCATGCCAAGTCGCATGTTTTCCAAAGGTGTGGGACCTGTAGTAGCCTCTTCCAAATTTCAAGAGTCCATGCTCGAGCGGGTCAGCACGCTTTTGAACATGTTCGGGAATGCCCGGAACCTTGCGAACACTTGACGAGCAGTAGTAGTTCTTCAAATTGGGCATCAGGGGCGCTAACCTGCTCAACCTACACATACACCCGAGCAAATAAACATGACAAAGCTAACAAAATTAATGCAAAAGGAAGCGAACAAAATGTACCTATTAAGGTGGGATCCCATCCCAAATTGATTTATCTTGAGGGCCGGGCTCGAGGATTCAAAAGGGTCCAGATCGGGGATCCGAAGCGGGAGTTGGAAGATGTGCCAACCTCCATTTCAACTATCTGTGACCCAGGACCCGACCACGGAGGTGGCCATTCCCGATAAACGGCGCAAAGGGGATCTGGGTTACCCTAACGACATCGGTTAACAAATGCGAGCACATTAAAACTGCGTGCTTTCGTCGAGCTTGTTAGAGCGGCCCGTTACGGGTTTCCATCCTTGGTCTTTTTGGCGACAGAGCCTGTTCGCTCGCCCCCTGCTCAGTCGAACGAGTAGTCCTTTTCGGTCGGCTCGACTCCCCGAGGCCAGACACAGATGCTCGGCTCGCCCTGCTCGCTTCTCCCCGATTTGCTCGCTGAGCCTCCCGCTCGGCTTGAATTCTAGCGAGCTCCTGAGGTCTTTTTCTTCGAGCCATCTCGGTATGTTCGGACGTACTCACGACAACAGTAATAGCAGGGAAAGCTATAAGCAAAACAATTCATTATGTAAGAAAGGGAAACAACGAGCAAAAAGTACAAAGCTTATGCAAATGTAAGAGACAATCTTTACCAGCGGGATTAACAGCTACAAGATGGTGAGGGGGCACGAACAAGCCTCTTTTCTTCCTCTATTCGACGGTATTCAGGGTCTTCACAGATCGTTCCGAGCGAGACTCGAGATCAATTTGCCAAACACTGCTAAAATAGCTGTCATTGGTCTCTTTATCCGTCGCAGCTGGAATTCCTGAAATAAAGAGTAAGTTAAAATCAGTTCAAACTGAAGAACAAAAGACACAAAAATGCTTACTGCGATAAACCCCAAAATCAGTGGGGATGTCCAAACGAGCATCCGTTCGCTTCGGTTCGGCTCTTCCAATCGCCCCCAATGAACCGAATTTCTCCTTCCAATCACCGATTTTGTTCGCACATCCTCAATGATTTTGCACTTGGCATTTGCTTGCATGAATAAATATCCATGTTCGCCCTTCGGACGGGTCAAATGCACCAGTCGAGCAAGTTCAGCTGCTGAGGGGTAATATCTGGGCTTCATTTTGCCGAACAAAGTCAGGAAGCTCATAATCATGTGCCACCCATTCGGCTTTAGCTGCGTGATGGTGATGTTCCATTCAACGAGCAAACGAGTGATAGCCGGATGGAGTGGGAATCGAAGGCCGGCTTTCATTGTGTCCAAATTCACAGCAACACAACCCTCAGGGGGATGGTCTGCTCGCTCATCAGGACCCGGTGCCCAGAAAAAGACATCTTTGGGGGTTTCGTAATTTCTATACAGTTGAGCGAGCATATCAACATCGATTACATTCGCAATCTTGCTCACTGGGTACTCATTTTCAACCCTAATCCTATGAGGTTGCTCGGGCCAATCAAAACTATAACTAGCATTATACTCGTTATATGTTGGACTATGAGGGACACCAACAGGTATATCAAGTTCAGAATTTGCTCGCCGCCTATCCCTATGTTCGATTCAGTTACATTCTCAACAACCAAAATTTCCCCCTCACATTATCATCATCCCTATTCACATCAACACTATCTACAACCCTAGACCTAATTTGAGGTTGGGGCAAAGAATCCTCATCTGAATTATCCAAAAAATCACTACGGGCTAGGTCCCTATCTAATTCGTTTAGGGCCTCATCGGAATCGGAGGAAAGAACGGCAAACGGCTGCCGAACTTCCCAACGAGACCCTGAACCGAGACATTCATCTCCGATGCATTAGGGTCGCTACGAGGGATTCTACCGACAGAGAGGGAAGAGGAACTACGGTGGACCGATTCAATTGAAGCAGAAGAATTTGAACAAGAAGCCATAATCGCAATGAGAGAAAGTATGTAATGGTTACCTGAGTAAAATCCTTCGCCGGAATAATGAAGCCCTCCCCGGAAGTTTTTTAGACACGAAAGAGATGGAAAACAGAGGCAAAGAGAAGAAGAAAAGAAAGAAAAGGGATAAGGCGGCGAAATGAGGTATTTATAGATACCGGATTCAATTTTGAAAATCTGGCACGGAATACGAAATGACGTCAACTATGGCCCAATCATATTATAACAGTCGGGCCCCATGATGAATACAAAGCGACCCGGCTGGGGGGTATTGTTGTGTTCGATATAATTATCCAGCATTAATCGAACACGTAAGAGAGACACGTGTAATATTCAACTATTAAAATAATTATGCTCGATGGACAAGTGTGCTCACCGCTCACCGACCAAACAAGTTTGTTCGCCAGCTCGCCACTTGTCAACCAAGCGAGCAAACTCGCCTACCAAAGTGAGTTTTGTTCGGCGGCTCGCCACTCACAGAGCAAACATGAAGTTTTGTTCGCCAGCTTGCTATTTACCAACCAAAGTTGCTCAATCAACCTATCGAGCAAACGGGCATGTTAGCCACTCAGATCAAGAAAAAAAGAATCAAATAAATGTTCGAGTCAAGGATCCGAGGACTCGTGACAAACCCGAGGGTTCGTGACAAGTCCGAGGTCCTGACAAGTCCGAGGACTCGCATACCAATACTCTGCATAACTCGGCGGCCAAGATGCTCGGTGACTCGATATCCCGGGCTCGATATCCCGAATCGGGTCAAGATGCTCGATACCGATATCCCGGCGGCTCGCACATCCCGGGCGGCTCGATATCCCGGCGGTCAAGATGCTCGATACTCGATATCCTCGAGGGCTCGGACATCCCGGGCTCGCATAACCCGAGGGTCAAGATGCTCGATACTCGATATCCCGAGGGCTCCTACATCCCGGGCGCTCGTATAACCCGGGGGTCAAGACGCCGATACTAAGATATCCTGAGGGTTCAGATATCCTGAGGGCTCAGACATCCCGAAGAACTCAGACATGCTCGACAATATTCCTAAGATAAAATTGATATGGTTTTACGGGCTTAACAAAGCATTCAATGAGCAAAAGATGGATTTGACGACCAAAAAGAAAGGCCTTTTATGACAAGCAAAAAAAACAAATATCAATCTAGAAGACGAAGTTGGAAAGGTGGCAGCATTACATGAATTCTTGCATGGCCCGAAGTCTACGGCTCATGCTTGCCAAACCAGCTCATGCTTGTCAAAGTGCTATAAATAGAAGAAAAGACAACAAGAGAAAGGTTCACAAAAATACGTTCACAAAACAGGTTACAAGAAATTTCCCAGAGAGGTGAGGTATAGAAAAATTCAAGAGTTCATCCATACACACAAAAACCCTAGCACTCATATACCAACTCTCCAAATCATCTTTATCCATAGCGATTCATCTTCATGAGATGTATCAAATATTGTACGTGTAAAACTCGCAATACTACATCGTGGCTTGGTATGCCCCCAGAGTAGTCATTTCTTGACGAACTGGGTCAACAAATTCATCTTATTTACAGTTTATTTTACACGTGCCTGTTTTGTTTGTGAGTTGTCACCAAATTAGCCACATCATATTTCCCAAATAAAACGACTCGCAACAATTAATATTTGAAGGTAATAAAATAGCCTTTTGATAAGAGTATTTTGTCAATTTTAGTGAATAAAATAAAAAAATAAGTTATTTTTGTATGTAATAACAAAATGTTGGGCCAAAATATTGTTATAATTTTGTAATATAATTGTAAACATCTTAATAAATTTGATGTAGCTCAAATGGTAGAACAAATATTGTTTATCTTTTTTGTATGCAAGAGGTACAAGGTTCAATTCCCCATATCTACCAAACATATATATTAATTGTTTTTTGAATATTTTCTAAATTATTAATATTATTTTTGAAATTTTGAACTAGATCTATTTATACATATAAAATAACAAAATATTACTACCAAAAAAGAAAAAAAATCAACAAAAAAATAATTACAAAACTTTGAACTAAATCTATTTATACATATATAATAACAAAATATTATACCAAAGATAAAAATTCAACAATAAAATTATTACAAATTTATCATAAAATTTTAAAAGTGGCACATTAATGATTAATAATATAAAATGTTATATTTTGTAGTTGATATGTATTTTTTTTTAAAATCAGTTACTCCTCCATCATTTTTTTAGATTGCTCACTGGATTTTGACACGGATTTTAATGAGAAAATTCTTTATTAATATTTGAAGGTAATAAAATAGCTCTTTGATAAAAGTATTTTGTCAATTTTAGTGAATAAAATAAAAAAATAAGTTATTTTTGTATGTAATTATTAGTGACATGTGATGTAATTTAGTGATGTTTGTAAGGGATAACATGAACTGTATAGTTACTTTATTGTTGTTTCGAGTATGTGATAAAAGATAGACTTTTTGGATTTTGAGCAATATAAAATACGGGGAGTATTATATATATGAAAATGTATAATTTATATACTTATTTGTATGATAATATTACATGATATTGAATTTAAATTGATTAGTTCAATTACCATAAGTTAGTTGCATGAGCTATTGACATTAGACTTAAATTGTTAGTTGAATAATTTTTAATTAAATTATTAGTTGACATTATTAGTTAAATTGTAAAATGACACTAGGTTGATTGTGATAAAGTTCGATTTGTTTACTTATTTATATGACTCTTTTACAGGATATAATATTTGAATTGATTAGTCCAATCATGGACGCATCCAGAAAATTTTCATGACGGGGACACAAAAATAAATAATATAAAAAGTATATTTTCCTATGAACCCAGGTTCACGTGAATTCTATTTTTTTTAATGTCACGATTATGCATATATATTATCACTATCTTATAAAATATTTGATTTTTTAAATAGTGATAGTGCATATACATAACAAATCTACAAATTTTTTTAGATGAAATATTTACATGATTAACTAATTATAACACTGTTAAAACTCATTTAAGTCATTATATACATATAATATAAGTATTACTCCTAATAATTATAATATATATAACATATACTTAAAAAAAACTATGAGGGCACGTGATCCCAACATATATAGGACATGTAGGTCCATCATTGAGTCCAATTACTATGAATGAGTTGCATGTACAATTGACACTAGACCTAGGATTGTAAAACGATATTGGGTTGATTGTGATGAAGTTCGGTACTCACATTTTTAAAAGAAAATACTAATCGAGAGTAACTTAGGACAAAGAGTGTTGATTTCAGGAATGACACTGACTTCATCAGATAGTAAACTCTCTTTAACATCATAGAATTTTTTTTTTTTATAACCCGATATTCGGCCCGAAGACTTAGAAAAACAATTTTGACTAATGATATCTTATGGTGTGACCATTAATAATAATTATACATAATTATTAATAACCTTAGACTTTTTTAAGGAGGTCAATTTAAATTATGGGTAGTTATATGTTATCATGTTCAGAGTAACTAGAGGGGACAATTTGAAAATTTTGACATGCAATGGAAATTGGGAAGACGATAATGTGTGACAATTAAAGTGATTTAAAAGGAAATAATTCAAAATTGTAAGAAAAAAATATATATCTTTAAAGTTGCATTATTTAACAATGTAAATTTTTTAAGTAGTTGGAGCGCCATCCATTTTTGGATTTTCCATGCCTGATTGCAAAAGCAAAATATGTTCATAAATTGTGCGTTGTATCGAAATAAAAAAAAAAAAAAATATATATATATATATATATATATAAAAAAAAAAAAAAAGATTCTTATTATTAATTTAAGTAAAATAATCTTTTACTACTATAATTTATTTAACACAAAAATAAATATATTTTATATCATGTTCATTTTATACTCACAAACCGTGCAACGCATGGGTGATATACTAGTATAACTAATAGTGAAAAGGTAAAGAATTGTGGGGGCACGTGCCCCCAAAGGTGATACTCTGTGTCCGTCTCTGGGGTATATCTGATATAAAACCTAAAAATAGTATAATATTGTGGTGTGAAGGGAAAAAATAGAAATAAAGTATTTTGCAGAAAAAAATTTAGTTGAAGTCAATTATTTATGTAAGGATTTTCGTTTGTATAAATTCATGGAGTATTAAATATTGACTAAGTCTTGTATGCATTCAGGTGCACAGTGCACTCATAGTGCATATTAGAATCGTACAATTTATTATACTGAAAAGTGTGATTTATTTATAGTTGACCATGTAATTATTAATATGAAAAAATAGTTATTCAATTTAGTATAAACAAATTGCACATTTCAATATAATAAGTTGCATGATTCTAAAATGTACTATGAGTGCACGATGCACCTGGTTGTACATGAGACTCCCTCTTAAATATAATATCAAAATGTCTATTAAATATTATAATAATTAAATATGCTTTAATATATTCTTAATATTGTAATTGTAATCCTAATAATATAATTTTTTTATGACGTGGTACCCGACACAAAAAATTGACTAATTAAGGTATTTCGATCCACCAACGAATTTGAACATATGCCCGCAGGTGGACACAAACTTATATGACCACCGCTTATGTGGCGCGCCACATATGCAAGGTCCCCACCACCATTTAATTAGTTTCTTTAATTAATTTAATCTTCTCATTAATCATATAAACCTAAACCCTAAATCATGAACCCTAAACCCATGAACCATTCAGGTCGGGTGAACCATGAACCATTTGGGCCGGGTTTGGGGTCGGGTTGGGTTGGGTCCGGATTGGGTAAAAAAAAATTAATATAACTAATGAAATTGGGTAAAATATGAAATATATATAAATGAGAATATTGAATTAATTAAAGAAACTAACTAAATGATGGTGGAGATCTTGCATATACGACGCACCACATAAGCGGTGGACATATAAGTTTGTGTCCACCTGCAGGCATATGATCAAATTCGTATCCACCAAACAGTACTAACGGGTATAAAATTAATGTTTATACAAATTATGTTTTCTATGCATAACAATAATTATACATATATGCAATAGTAATATTTAAAGAAATATAGTTCACTCCTATTTTATTTTTGACAAAAACTGGAGTCAATTCGAATTCACCATGAACTCGATTTTTTAGTATCATTGATATGTATAAAAATTATATCGTTGTTATGCACACAAGCTATACTGTTAAAAAAATACTTTATAAATTTAAATAGAGTAATACTCATGTGAACTAGATCTATGCATTAACTCTATCACTGTTATGTGTAAAAACTATTATTGTTATGCACAAAAACTTTTAGTGTTTAAAAATATAAAGTATTCTCTAAACAATGATTGTTTTTGTGCATAACAGTGATAGTTTTCATGCATAACAGTGAAAGTTTTTGTACATAATAGTAATACTAAAAAAGACCAAGTTCACGATAAACTCGGGTTCACACAAATTTTTGTCTTTTAAATAATGAATTTTTTTGTGTATAATAGTGATATTTTTATACATAATAATGATAGAGATCATGTATATATCTAATTACCAGAAATATTACTCTTTATTTTTTTCAAAAAATTTGTACAATTGGACTAGATACTTTCATTTGGCCGATTGATTTAAAAAAGAATGGTAGGCAAGGTTAGGGAATGATTTTCCCGCCCACTCAAAAAAAATAGTGCCTGTAAATATTTTCACATTTTCAGATTATTGAAAAATAAAAAAGAAATTGCAAACTCTATGAAGTATGAAGTGGTTAGGGTTGAAGAAATCCAAACTAATTATTCACACGTGGCGCGTTATGACGCTGCATGCGCGCACACAGGATAAAATCCCGTTTCGTAAATTCAAATTTGCTGGTTCACATTTATCCCTTAAATGACGGCGTCATGGGTTTGAAAGTGATCCTGTGCGGTTACGTTTCGTGCGTGGTGTAGCGTCCGCGACGTTTCGATTTGTGATTGGTTGACGCCAGTCGGTCCATATCTGAATCCAGCAGTTACTGCGGATACTAAAATATCTTCTTCTTTTTATATTCACAAGTTGAACAAATATCTACTTCTCTCTCTTTTCGACAAATATCTTCTTCTCTCTCTTTTCGTTTTTTACTTTTTTTTCTTTCTTCCAAAACCGCGCACTTCGATTCTCTGTTGTTTTCTCTCTCATCGCCACTCTCTCTCTCTCTCCCTCCTCCCTCCCGCTCGTTCCATGGAGTCGTCCCGTGTGGAGAGTGCCTAGTGTTCGCCATTTTGAATTTGAGTTGTTGGGGTTTGGATTTGTGAAAATTTGTGCAACGGCTTGCGGCGTTTGTTGCTTTACGATCGAAAATGGCGGAATCGGACGGCGAGGAGTTGGGGAAAGTGAGGAAAATGAAGGCGAGGACGGGGGATTTGGAGGATGGACCGTCGAATTTTCCGTCGTTTTCTCCGGTTTGGTGTGGAAAGGATCGTATGGGTGGTGATGGAGGAATTGGAGGTGGTGGTGGAGGTACGGAGGAGGCGGATGGGTCGTGGGACCCTCTGGAGGTGTTTGGTTCGGGGATTATGATGATGATACTGAACAAACTTGACACACGCAGCGTGGCACTAGCTCGATTGGTTTCTCGTGGATGGCTCGTTCTGGCTTCTTCTGACAAAATTTGGGCTCCTAAGGTTCCTATTCTTTGTCCCCTTACTCTCATGTGCTCATTTTAGTGTTCCACTGCTTCTGCATTATTTATTGTGGGTTGATTATTGGCCTGCTGATTGAACTTTGGAGCTCTCTAGGTTTTCCCTAGTTGGTTGGAGGTGCGTATGCGCATGTAGTTTTGAACAGTTTTGGTTCACAGTTTGGATTTTTGGGTTACCCTGTACTGTTGTTGATCTTTCTACTTCATAGAACATAAGTCGATTCTTGATGCTATGTTTTCCAATTTTGATTACATTTTAGGGCTATTCTGCTGGGGGCTTGAGTATGTTAGGGTTAGATTTTTTGTGATAAATATGCTTAGGCTTTCTGAACTAAGCTGATGAAGTGGCCATTTGAGCCAGTCTTATCAGGCTGGGTTTGTTATCCTGGGTTTTGTTTACTTCATATGAAGTGTAGATAAGGATGTTTGTGATGTTCTCTCCTATCCCTCTTCTGTCGTTAATGCGGTTTGATGAAAAGAAATTTTGGCATGTGTTCTGCTCAGTTGGATATTACACTAGCCTCTCAAATTGTTATTGTCATGTAGTGGCATTGCTTCCTCTTGCAAGGGTAATTAGTTTAATTTTGATGCATATGCATTTAAACTTAGATCATATTGAGGTCACTTTCTTATCGCATATGAGAATACTATTATACTGAAGTGCTAGGAGGATTTTAATGAATAAGTTTATGATCTAACACATGGCCATTGTTTATTCTTGGAATGCTGTTATGAGGCCGTAGTGATGAAAATGAGTACTTTCTGCCTGCCCTCAAATGAATTTACTCAAGAAATTTAAGTTGTGTTCTGTGTAATAAATGTGAAAGAGGGCGGGCTAGTGTAACCCCCATGACTTTCATCTTATTAAGAAAAAAAAAATGCATTTAGCAAGTATTTATTCATAAGTCGTCCTTTAATGATACATGTTGGGTAGCAGCGTGATCATAAGATAAATCAAAGTTTAAGTATCCCTAACTAATTTAACTGCAGGAAACAATAAGAAAATTTATGTTTCCTAAGTGTTCTTAAAAAAATTTAAGAACATGACATGACTCTTATACTTGCTCGCACCTGGCCGCTCCTTTTGCGCCTTGATTGAGTTGTTTGAGTGGCACACCTCGACTACTATAGGGTTTTCAGAGAGTAGAACTAGTGCTAAGGCAAAAAATCAGCAACATGGGCACCTACCAGTGCTAGTTTTATACAATTTAAAGGCTTTAAACAAAGGGCAAGAGGAAGAGTATCTCTTTGCATAGATCAGACCTTTACTGTCCCTGACCAGTAATGCTTCTGTTATTATTAAAAAGTTCCGTCTCGTCCCATATGATATTGCATGTATTTAGATCGAAGAGTTTATCACATGTGTAGAAGAATTGGGATACTCTGGACTGAACAGTAGGGAGGCACAGTAATTTGGCGAGACAATTCTTTCAGCTATGTATGCAAATTGTTATATATTATGTCAAGTTATGGATGCTGTAGATGTAAATACCTGTTCTTCAATTTCGTTTGCTGCATATATTCTGTTGGAAATAAGGCCAATCTTGAAAGGGCATGTGCTTGGTCAGATATAATGGTATCACTTCATACTACAAAGGAACATGAAGAGGGTTTCATGTTTGATGGATGTCGGTCCCAACATTAAAATTCTTACTTTCTGGTAGTTAAAATATATTCCATTTTCTGCATTCTGTCTTGGTAGCCTGCCTTGTTAACATTAGTAACTATCTCGTTTTTACGAATGTTATTGGCTGAAGTCACAATTCCTATGCATGCACCCGTTTCAGGATCTCTTTCATATTTGGTGAGATTGACATCTTTACTGGTAATCCCTTCCAATATATTTCTTCTGCTACTATGAGTCTAGTGGAGAAAATGGTATTTGCCAACCATGGGACACTGGAATGCTACTGGAGAAAAAGATGGTTTTAGAAACGTGTATTTCTTTGAGCTCATTAATGACCTGGAGCTCATTAATGATCCCTAGGCCACAAGGGGAAATCCAAGAGTAACCAAAAAGCTGTAAACTTGTAATTAAGTCTTCTGTTTTTGTGTTGTCATTCTCGATGTCTTACTTATTCCGGAAAAAAATGTTAATCTAATTAGTTACTTGTCCTATTTTTGGCTTGAGGAAGCTGAAAGAACTGTGTAATTTGAAATTTAACATTCCTGACATTGTTTTCCTTCATTTATTATAATCATATATTTGTTTGCATCATTTTTACACTGGTCTAAATTAAAATAAGCATCTCACAGCTTTGAATGTGCAGGTCTAATGCTAGTTTGGAAATTATGTTTTTGTTGTTTATGCCTTTATGGGGAGGCATGCTATGTTTAAAGTCAATATCAATTCAAATGAAGCATGGGGATTTATGGAGTTTTAATTGGTTAAGTACTTCATTTCTCAGGAAAAGAAGGCTAGATACCCTCTGTACTAAGACTGATGGAAGCACATTAGCCAGTGGTAAGAATTTTAATATTATGTTGTGTGAATCAATAATGTGTTTGGCAAGTAAAATAATAAGTGGTGGGTATAGATTTTGTATTATGGGAAGTGCTACTATACCATTAAGAGAAGTTTACAGAGGCTGAAGCCTAGGATTGTCCCTGTATTTGTTGGTTTATTATCTCGTAGGAGAGATGGTATTATGATGGAAGGACATAGGAAAGCAAGCATTGGACCAATTGGAGTATATCCACGGAGATGAAGAGAAGATGTGTTAACACAAGACCTATTATCTGCCTGTGAAAAGCATTAATTACTTATGGATTCACTACTTCTCTTCATTAGTGTTTAAAACGTTAAAAAAAATCAGAATTAGTAAGCTGGACTTTTCCAGTTTTCCAGTAAGGTTTTTGATGCATGATGACCAAATACCCGTCCACTTTTGGGCTAGTTCAACTATACTTTTTTGTATACATCAGCATAACAATGAGAGAACAACTTAGGCTTGAATTGTTGAGGTTTGTCGAAGTGTAAGTGGAAGTGGATATGACCTTGTTATTTCCCCTAGATTTATTCAATATGCTTCCAAAATAGCAAATTATGAAGCATTTGGGCTTTGAGGTTGTTGAAGAGTAGTAAAGGTGAATATGACCTTGTTATTTCTCCTAGGTTTATTCAAAATGTTCAGAAGAAGTTTAGGGTAGAATTAAATACACAGTGGCTCCTTGGTGACCCGTCATTAAGAGATTTACAAATCTGTATATAACAGATTTAGCTGGAGACTGGAGTTATCCCCTGTAATGTACATTTGTATGTCCAAGGGATTTAGATTAATAAAAATTTTAGTTTTCTTATTAAAAAAATAAAATAAAAATGCTTCCAATTTAACAAACCATGGAAGCATTTAGGCTTTTTGAAATATTGAGTTTGTCGAGTGTAGTGAAGTGGATATGATCTAAAGATTGGATGGGGTAATTACCCCAAAAAAGTCATTATTGTGGATGCATCTTTTCTGATGCTTTAGGCATGATTGGTCCTCTTCTTTGGAGTTTATTTCACTTCATTTTAAAACAGAGATTGAATTGTTCTTTCAAGCCAAGTTTTTTCTAGTAGATGGGAATCTTCACCTCAAATTGATTGTACATGACTTTAAGAAAATAGGATTCAGGATTTAGTTAGAAATGTCCCCTTGGAATTGATGTTTAGCGCCAAGATTGATTGTTGTCTATACTTCACCAATTGATACTCTGAAGCATTAGTAATTAAATAAATTGGAAGGTTGAATGATAAAACTTTCTATAAATACGTACTTTCTATAATTAGATAATAGAATAGACTGGAATAGTGCACATACGACTTTACACCCTGGAAAAGTGGTCTTCATAAGTCTATTGAAAAAAATAAAATAGATTGTATAAATCAGAACAAATTTTGTCCAAAACAATTACAAAGCTTAAGACTAGCTCAATACAGTGACTGCATGTGCGAACCACAATGCTAGGAATAGGGAACAATAATTACACAATTACTAGTTCATAATGATTTTTACATAGGGGTGAAGGTAGGGGGACGTTGAACATTATAAGTAATTATTTATGGCTTTCAAATAATTTGCCACAAGTTTTTATTCTGTTGTGTCTCGATGTTACTTAATGATGAACAAGTGATGTATAATACACAACAAAACAAAGATTTTTTGCAAGAAATTATGCATATTAAGAAACACCACCAATCAAACTTATTTGTCTCATCTTTTGGGCTGTCTTGAAATTTTAAGGCATCCATAACTAGTGGCATCACCACTCATTTTATGTTAAGTACACATGTAATCGTGTTATAAAATGGAGTAGATTAATTTTTATACTTTGCCTCAAAACTAGCACTCCTTTAAAAAAAAAAGGAAAAAAAATAACTAGTAGTGTTCTCAACTTTTTGTTATGAATAATCAATGTGATATCCTCTTTTTTTTTAAACTTTTCAATATTGTCCCCAAGAAGGGCTATGCATGTAATATCATCTCTTATCTGTCACTAGAGAACATGAGAGATATTCTTGTACAAATCAATAGGACTATATATCTATAAAATGAATCACTAATTTTAGGAAAGGAACGTAATTCCTAGAATTCATGCCATAACAAATGAATATATGTTTATTGACACAACACTCCTCAAGTTGGTGCATCGATGTCTATCATGCCTAGCTTCTTATAAATATGTTATAAATATGGGAGACCTAAGCTTATGAAAGACGGAATTTGAGGCAATGTAGACTAATTATCACACAACTTTATTGTAGTAGAAGGCTCGAAAGGTCAAAAGTTGAGAGATCCACACTTAATTCACATGAAGCTTGTGCTGTTAAGATTCAAACTCTACATTTGCTCACGGTACCACAATTCGTTTCTTACTCTTTCTTGAAATCAAATTTCCACAAACAGAACACAATGCTTAGTAATAGGTCTTAAGTCAATCTTGGAACTTGTCCAGTCGGCATAACTAATGATCACTTATTATTGTTGTGGTGCTTTATGCACTAGTTAAGGTTCTCCCTTTTAGTAGCACAAGACCTATACAAAAGAATATAAATGGACTAAAGGTGGGCAGCAAAATCCAAAACCTCGGGTTCAGGTACCCGAAATATCGGATAGAGGAAAATAATATCTTGAATTTATAAAAAAATCCTGGTACCCCACACTTCGTACTTGATTATTTGGTATTTGGGTATATTTTCAAGACATGATACCTGGGTTTCTTTAAGAAACACTCAATCCAATTGAGTAATATCTGATCGGTTTGATTCGGGTACCCAAAATCCAAAAATAATTGCCCACCTCTATGATGGATGTGTTACGATCCCACATCGGATCCACAAGAAATTGTGGATGGGTACTTAAGTAGGAGTCAATCCTCCACTCTTGAGCTAGCTTTTGGGTGGAGTTAGGGCGACCTGCTGGATTCCAGATGTGGTACGGAAGAGGGCTACACAGGAAAGGGGTCATGGACACCGGGAACCAAGTTTGAAATGGTGCTGCTGGTCGTTGAAGGTTCCCCAGAGTGAGAATGAAATTTACCACTCTTTTTCAATGGAAGTTTATAATTTTTAAGCATAAACTAGAAAACAAGGAGACATGCTTACCTCAAAGAATTATAATCATCAACTTACCAAAGATAGATATGCCTTAGATATTCTAAATAGTATAAAGATTAGTTGGAAAACTAACTATCTCATAGTATTCATTTATGTTAGTATTGTGACCGTGTGTCCCATCCCTTACCATCCTGATAGGAACTTAAGAATGGAAGCCCTAACTCCACCCAAACGCTAGCTCAAGATTGGAGGATTGACTCCCACTTAAGTACCCATCCACAATTTCTTGTGGATCCGATGTGGAATCGTAACAATCAACCCCCCTTGGAAGCCGGACGTCCACGGACGACACCTCAATTCCCTCGAGGTATCTCAATGATCCCAAATCTAGTGCTTAATTAATTTTTGAATGATTTTGAGGATGAAATTCATTGAAACGTCACTGCAAGTGATAATAATATCGTCAACATAAATCATCAACATAAACAAGTAGAATAACCCCAAAAGTAAATTCCTTATGAAATAAAATATGGTCTCATACTCTTGGGGACTATTTTCTGCTAAGACATTCATCTCATGTTCTTTTGTCAAGTGTTGAAGGAACAATAGTGAGTAGTTAATTAGTCATCAGTAGTAAAAGATGAGATGAGATGAGATGAGATGAGATGAGATGATAAGACCTTTTCAATGAGCAATTGGTAAATCATCAAGGTTATCAATATAAGATTCGATGACGGACAATATGAGTCACACACTTGGAGTCGAGAGAAGTAGGAGGTCGTCTGGAGTAAACATAAGCAATATGTTTTTGGTGTGGCTGTGAGGTAGAGTTGATATTATAGTCAACATAAATCATCAACAAGTAGAATAACCCCAAAAGTAAACTATTTATGAAATAAAATATGGTCTCATACTCTTAGGAACTATTTTCTGCTAAGGCATTCATCTCATGTTCTTTTATCAAGTGTTGATGGAACAATAGTGAGTAGTTAATTAGTCATCAGTAGTAAAAGATGAGATGAGATGATAAGACCTTCTCAATGAGCAATTGGTAAATCATCAAGGTTATCAATATAAGATTCGATGACAGACAATATTAATCACACGCTTGGAGTCAAGAGAAGGACGAGGTCGTCTCGAGAAAACATAAGTAATATGTTTTTGGTGTGGCTGTAGGGTAGAATTGATATTGGAATGAACTCAAACCAAATGTCATGTGATTAACAAATCATAATTTGCTAGATGAAGCTGAATGATCAGAAAATGGAAGTGACATCAGCTGACACCAAATGTCTATGTAATAGAGGAGAAAGCTCATGTATAAATTTTTAAGGCTATTTACTGTGGATGAGCATCACGAGCAGGACAAGCATAACTAGATGTATATATGATGCACAATAGGGAACATATAACTAATGGGAAACAAAATGTTGTATGGTATCTAATTTTGAAAATAGAAGAAGGCGTGCAATTAATTACATAACATTTAGTAGAAAATTCTTAAAGGCCATGGGTGAAGGTTTCTTAATTGTCTCAACAATGTCCATCTTTAGTTCAACACGTTTTTGTGATGGAGTATCAATAAATAACTAAGAGATCATCCTATTTCGTGTCATGTAATGTAGGATCCGTAGTATCAGCCTTATTGGGTAGAATGACTTCTGCTATTAGTCTTCAACCCATCCTAAGTACCAAAATGGGCTCTTTACAAGAGAAAATTACTTTTACCAACGAAGGGTCAATAACTTCTGCTCAAGTAGTTTATGTACTCGTTGACGATTTGTCCGATCTTGTCCCTAGTACGACATTTGCACATGTAGATGCTACTATCGTACTCAAGGCCAAAGGGATCCATCCAACAGTAAATCCTTTAGATTCAACGTCAACCATGCTCCAACATCAGATCGTTGGCGTGGAACATTATGTAACTGCGCAAGGAGTTGAGCAAACTTTACCACATTATAAAGAGCTTCAGGACATTATAGCTATCCTTGGACATTGTGGTTATCCTTGAGTTGAAATATTATTTTGCAAAGATGATTGTTTAACCATGGCAAGAGTACAAAAAATTAAGTCAAAAACTCGTGTAAGACAGTCTCATACATGAGACGACGTACAAACTAGCACAAGTCAACACCCTCTCCTTCCAAAGTGTTAAAATTTTCAATGCCCAAATTATGCTCCGCCTGACACAAGTGTGCCTAAAAAATTAATGGTGCACACTTCTCTTTGCCATCATCATTTCCCATGATTTTTGACCAACACATAGAATTGAGGCATAAGCACAAAATAGTTGAAAAATGTGAGTAATCAAAGCGAGATTTCATAGGATTAACCTAAGCTGTAAGAGAAAAATCATCTACAATGAAACAATACATTCAAATAACTCAATGTTACCATGCCCTTTATTTAGCAACTAGTTGGACTGACAATTTAATTGGATACAACTTGAATTGAGTCCTAAACTTGCTCCTTGAAGAACAATGAAGACGACGAGTGATATAATTGACTATGGATTCCAAGAGAAGACAATTTTCTTGCTCCAGATTGGAATGGAGTATTAACAAAAGGACATATTAAGCATCTCATCCATATAAACTTGAAGTGGGACTCATTTCTCAAGATTTTGATGGACATTTTTAAATAAAGTCAAATGATACGAGAAAAATCATCCACAACAATAAAAAAAAGATAATTCTGAGTCTATTGCATATAACATAGGGCATGGGACATGATCCCCAACTATCAGAATAAACCAACTAAATGAAATGTGACAAACCCTCTTATTTAGCAAATTGATGAGACTTGAGATCTAACTCTAGATTCAAGATTTTCAAGAACAATAAAGATGGGGTGATTTAACTGGCATTGGATTCAAAAGGAGAGAGTTTGCTTTGGGTCGACTATGGATCAAGTTCTTTGTGTATCCAAGTAGTATAGACTTCTCAACTCTCCTTGACCCATAATCTTCTTTGTCAAAAGATTTTAGGTCGAGTGATTTGGGTGTAGTATTTTGAGAAACAAGATTGATTATTAGGTCGAGGGGTTTGGGTGTAGTATTTTGAGAACTAAATGTTGTACATAACTTCTTATGAAAGCATTTTGGCGAAGTAGTAACCTTGGTGTTAGATAAAATCTAATTATTAGCCTCGTCAAATCGAGAACCAATGCTAGCAAAATCTTTATTAGCCCCATCAAACTGAGAACCAATGCTAGCAAAATCTTTATTAGCCCCATCATTTGTTTGGCGTAAATATGGTAAGTGATATTTACCAAATAACTCTTGTTCGATAACATTGTGAATCTTTTAAATTGGCATAAACCTTCTTCCACTTAGTATAAGATTGACTAGTATCGGATCATCAATACGATAGCCCTTTTAAGGAATGCTATCCAAAATACAAAACAATAATCGTATTCCAATCCAAATCATTAGTCTCACTATGATCACTAATTTAAAGACAACAGAAACTAGACTAGTCCAAGAAACACCTTTTATTTCATCAGCCATTACAAACCGCTTAATAAAATAAGCTAGTAGAAAAGACTTACGGGACTTGTGGGTTTTCTTGCAAACTCTATTATCTGCTTATGGTCATATTTTTCAAAAGCTGTGACTTTTGAATCACTTCTAATTGTTGTTTCCTTGCAAAAATCACCTTAGACTTGCAAGGAAACAACAATTAGAAGTTTGAATGATTGTAAAACGTTTTCCAAAGGAAGAGATAGTGAATCAATGAAGAGACTATGAATCATAGAGGCGAGAGTATTTGTGTTAGATTAAGAGACTATGAACAAGACATAGTGAATCAATGAAGATCTCATGAACATGTAGTAATCGGCCAAAATATAGACTAATTCGAAAGTGGTAGGCATTGTATGAGCTTAAGACGCATATTCTAGCAGCCGAACTATAGGTTTTGGCCAATCTCAAGGGTCAATGATGAGATACAAGTATTACTAAGCACCTCTTGAACATGAAACCTCTCAAAAATAGCACACTTTACAAGGACGTGAAACCTCTTGAAGGCATTTGTGAATGAAGAGACATAACGGGGGTCAATGTGATTGCTAATGATCATAGTAATTGTAGTAGGCAATATTTATTATTTGTGTAACACTATATTTAAAAGAAGACATATTTTGCTTCTCCATATAGAAGGGTGATGCAAACTAACTTAATAGTGAGAAAACTATTTGAGGCAGTACTACTTTAAAATATAAAATTTATGTTTATTCTATTGAGACTTGACCTTAGAAGGAAAACATGTTGGCCATCATAGTACATGCAATATGCAATACGAATAGTCTTGCTAACAACTCAATATGCTTGAAACGAACTAGGACATTCTTAATTACATGCATCATTTGCGACCACCACATTTTGGACAGTATGTCTTTCATTTATGACCGCTTTAGATTATTTGGATTATATGTATGTACTCTAGCTCGTAATACAAGAATGCAATGTAGGTTGGTTGTTATGTTTGGTTGATCACAGTTGCTTGACTATTGACCTATTATATTATATTGATTTAAATGAGAATAATTTAGCACATAGTAATGTTTAGTATGGAAGAGACTATTATAGGAATGTATATATTAATATTGGATTAAATAATGTGGTGGCCAATATGCTTGAAACGGATAGTCTTGCTAACAATTCAACATTTTGGAAGAGACTATTGCCCAAGTTATATTCACACTCATTTTGTAGCCAAAGGAGGACCTTTCTCGATTTACTTTAATGAACAAAATGTTGTTCTTACTCTTCAAAAATTTCAATCGTCTTAGGGTTGTTAAAAAATGTAGAGTACTCATATTATTATCTCAAGTGTGTCTAGTTCTTCTAAGAATTCAAATAAATAGATCACTTGTATAGTTGTATTACTAGTTGTATTATTGCACACAAATAATTTGCAATATCTTAAGGTATGACTATTATCTAAGGGAATGACCTCGTTATAGATGAATTTTGATTTAGCTTTTAAGTCTGAGTTGGAACCACAAACAATTACTATAGTGTACTACCTCCATCCTAATTTTGTTTTGCCATTTACTGTAGACACAAGTTTTAAGAAAACATGTTACTTATTAGTATTAAATAGTGTAAAGTGAGTTTGGTGGAGAGGTATGAGTGTCAATTCAACTTTAAGAATTTTTTTTTTTATTGGTATTAAATTAAATGGTGTACAGTGGATTTAATGTGTGTAGTAGAGTGACATGTGTAAATAAGTGTTGTTTATAAGGGGTATTGTTTTGTAAATAAAGTTACTTTATTTCCCTTTTAGGAAATGCCCAATCTAAATTATGACGCCTATTTACGGAACGTGGTCAATCTAAATTAGGACGGAGGGAGTAATAGTTATAGATATATTAGACCTATTGGTGTACATCTTCAAAGTCCTCACTTGTCAAGGCCAAGGTAGTTAAAAGCTAAAAGCGCACTCAAAGCGCAAAGCGCAAAAAAAGTGTGCGCTTCAGTAAAGTGAGGCTGGCCATTTAATATATGTTGATATACATGTATTCTTACATATACGTATGTATATTTATACATTATACATATAGTATTCTCAAATCTTTGAATCATAGAGCCTGGCAAGAACTTTGACTGCCATTTTTCTTAGAAGGCATAAGTTTTCTCGCTATAAACTTTGCCCTAATTTATTTATTGTTGTGTTTTGGGTCCAACAACTTTAGCTTTATAATTTAGAGCAAGGGCTTTAATTAATTACAAGCCTACCACCAACCAGGCCCATCATACCTTAAGTGTTCTAGTTTTTCCCGCCTTTCCCCTAATCCCAACCAAAAGAAACCATTTCCATTCTAGCGACTCGGTTTTCCCACCACCCAAAAAAAGCTTGGTCGTTGGTCTACCATGGAACAACCGAGCATCAGAGATAATGGGATAAGCTCAGAACAACCAAAAAAACTCTAGCCCAGTCTAATTTCATCAAAGTAGATGAAGCAACCGCTTCACGCTTTAGAAAAAACTGCAAAAAGCGAGCGCTTTATAGCGCTTCATTGATTTCGCTCCGCCTGGGAAGGGTTAAAGCGATGGAGAGTATCTCCGCTTCGCTTCTTGCGCTTAAGCGCTCAGGCGAGTGCTTTTAACTACCTTGACTCAAGGCCGATTATGATATAGGTTTCTAAATCCTATGAAATTTTATTCTATAATACCTATGATACACCTATGCTAATTTTTACCAGACACGATTTTCAGTACTCAATCAATCATCTTTTATTCACATTTTAATTACAACTCAACACCCATTATATTTTATAACACATCAATCATTATAGAACTACTCAATCACTTCTACACTGTTTTCTACAATATAATAATCTTACTATTAATTATTTTTTCACAATCATATCCTATCAAATTCTATAAAATCTACACTCCCGAACATATACAATATCTAAATACATCTTTCACAATTTATAAAATCTATAAAATTTATTTATTTAATATCAAATCCAATTGAATCCATAAATAAATAAGCCTTAATTAGCATTCACCAAGATTTAAATATTCCCACTTCAGATGTGATGCTCTAGTAAAAGTAATTTGGTCATACATAGTACTTATTTCCTCCACCTGATGTACATTGTTTTGTGGTAGGAAGTACCTCTACAACATAAGCATAACCTTTATCATACATTGCACTTACTCTTAACTGGCAATCAAATTTTGATGCTATATGTGGAGTCAAGAATGCAAATTTACCAAATGCAAGAACTACCTACAAGCTAACCTACCAGCCTAGTATTAACTATGAACAACTTGTTAAACTTAAGATACACATGCAATAAATCTAAATTTTTGTCGGGTGTTTTCAGTCTTCATATGAGATGAACATTAGGCGATCAATCATTGTAGATTAAGTTTATCTAGTAAAGTTAACTCTAGGTGTGTATAGTGGTCTCTATTTCACATCCATGACTCACTGTATATGTTACCTAGTCATATATCATTAATCAGTATTTCTCTTATGCGATGCACCGTTAGTATGTTGGTAGGTTTTTGTCTGAATAGTGTAACATGAGATTATAGTGAACTTAAATAACAAAAAGGTTAAATACTAGATCAAGATGCTAAATAGAAGATCATAAAGAAATTATGTGTTAAAAACGAACTTAAAATGAAAAAAGTTACTACATTATACCCTTTTCAACTATCCTCTCCCAACATCTCAAAATTTATTGAGGAAAATTAAATAAACGAATTAATTTCGCACCTCTCTACAAGTTCGAACTTTTAGATGAGACATAATTCTTTTATGGTATCAGAGCCTCTGGCTCAACCCAGATCCTGGGTTCGATTCCATTGGAAAGCAATCCACCCATTTAAAAATTGTTCACTCGTTGGGCCTCTCCCCAGAGGGCAGAGGCAATGATTCAGCCCACGAGTGGAGGGAGTGTTGAGGAAAATTAAATAAACGAATTAATTCCGCACCTCTCTACAAGTTCGAACTTTTAGATGAGACATAATTTTTTCAAAAATTACATCTCATGGCATTACTTTTACCCACAAAAAGTCATTTAATTTAATAATAAAATTGAAATGACTACAACACCCTCAACCAAAAGCCACTTTACCACTTTAAATACTAATAAACAACTTCCACATTAAAACCTGTGTCAAAAACAAATGGGTAAATAACTTTGGGATGTAGGGAGTAATAAATTTTCAAATTTTGGTAGAAAAAACTGTATATGTAGAAAAAGCCTGTAATTACCAACATAGTTATGAAGGTAGGCCAAGTCTTATATGCACTAGGTGCACCATGCACTTCACAATGTATTTTAGAACCATGCAACTTGTTTATACTGAACCATACAACTATTAATATAGGAAACAAGTTGCATATTATAGTGCAACATGTTTCATGGTTTTAAAATACACTATGGAGTGCACGGTTCACCTGGTGCACATGAGACTCACTCATGAAGGTATTCATAATATACATTACTAATGTTTAAAATATTTTTCATTTACATAGAAAGAAGATATGCAAATTTTATATGTATATA
The DNA here is from genome assembly GCA_037126765.1 of Stenogyne calaminthoides. Taxonomy (NCBI): domain Eukaryota; kingdom Viridiplantae; phylum Streptophyta; class Magnoliopsida; order Lamiales; family Lamiaceae; genus Stenogyne; species Stenogyne calaminthoides. Next base: position 47,859,013 of record JBBCBC010000003.1, read on the forward strand.
GTAAGAAGATATGCACAGTAAGAACTCATTATAATATTTATGCTAAATCTTATACAATCCAAATGATAGAGGGAACTAAGTATATGTGTGTATGATAATTTTTTCTAAATTCTTGTAAATATAGTATTTAGTATTATAAAGTATAATCATACAATTACAAAAATAGGGTTTTGGGTGGGAAAATGTTAAAAGTACTATTTTGGTATGTTTTGGGCTTTATTGTGTGTGTGTATATATATAAAAATATGTAGATTACTCATCTAAGTTCTTTACTGAGAAAACTTTGAATAAATTTGAAAGAATAATGAATGGTAATGGAACTGAAATTTAAATTTCTAGAATTCGACATTAAATAATAAAATCTCGAAGTTTTGAAGATAAAGGCTTTATAATTGAAATCAGGATATAAATACAACTGAATTTAGAAATTAAAATATAAGGCAGCCGATTAAACTTGAAAGTTAGGCTAATTTTGTGGTTGAGTTGGGAAAAATAGATTCAAGTAGAGTTTTATGAGATGTATCATAAGAGCTTGATCCTATATCAATTACCAAACTAAGAATAGATTTAGGGATTAAAATTTGAGCATCCCTATAAGTGGTTTTGACAAGTTTTGATTTTCCTAAAGAGATCAGAAACCTTTAAAGGTTTGGAAATCAAAATTTGATTTAAAAGAATAAAATATTTAATATACAATTATACAACTTGCACAACATTAAATCGATAAAATTTAAATTGTTATAGAAGAGAATGAATATTGATATATAACATAACGTAGTAAGATTTTATAATATTCAAAGGTGTGAAGGTGGGGTTTAGAAATCTAGCCTTTTTCATTCAAAAATTCTAACAGGTATTAATCATATCATATTATATTTTTAAGCACTAGTGTTTATGTTAGGATCTAACTTGCTAAGTTAATCAAAACTTGTATTGAAAGAAAACCCTAAACTTGTATTGAATAAGCTTGGTAATAGGGAATCATATCATATCATTATCATATTATACTAATAATTCAAAATTATGTCATACAATATCACATGGTAGTTACTTTCATAGATTCTTCCCAAAGCCTAATCTGAAGATATAAGGATAAATTTATCTCACTTGCTCAAACATCTTTAGCTAAAGTACCTATACTTGTTGTGTGGTCCCTTTGTGCGTTTCTTTTATTCTTGCTTAACTAGTTGGCATGCATGCAACATTACTTGATAAACTATAATAATCTCATCAACATAGAATTGGAAATATATAGTGTATCTTAGTGAAGCTGGTGTAGTATGACGAAAATGAATGGACGTAGCTAATGCTTAATCTATTTTTTGCCTTTCATTATTTTTTACTTTTTGCTCTTCGAAATAAATTTATGATTTTTGTCCCTTCTATTTTAAATTTGTATATTTATAAACTCGTTCTAATGTACTTTCTAATAATTAAATTAATATGTTACGTTTTTCTTAAACACAATGAGTATACGAATTTGCAAACTTGCTCTAATACCACGTATGCTTCCTAGTAGTTTAAATTGATAAGTCATGTAAATAAAATTCAACTCAAATTAATGAAAACAATACGCTTCCTAGTAGTTAAAATCAATAAGTCATGTAAATAAAATTCAACTCAAATTAATGAAAACAAAAGCATACATCATTGTGTGGGGCATAGTTAGAGAATTCTATGTACTTCTTTCAATAAAATAAATAGTTGTGCTCAAACAATAGTAGCTGGTGTCATTGCCAATTTAACCAGCCAGATTTATTGTCATAGGCTAGGAAAATAAAATGTGTGGATTCCTTGGCTACCCTCCTTCCTCATTATATCACCTTAGCTACCCAATCTGAAAAAAAGAAAATTTAAATGGGGTGAGAAATCACATATCAAACAGGGATACATTTGTCAATTTTTTATACAAAATGTAAACCATCAACCATAATAGCAATTTTTGTAAAAGAATGAATAATTAATGATGTGAGAAATAGTATTTGCTCTAATGGCTTTTTTGTATAAATTCGACCTTTACATTGAGGACTTTTCCTCTATTTATAAGTGCTCATGGCATTAATTACAATTAAGCCCCTGAATCACACCAGTCATAAATGCGTGAGATTGTCGCGGCCCTGGTCTGGTGCGATGACATTCTTGCCATGATTCCCGTTCCCTGAGTTGTCTCCTTTTTTTATGATCAGCGACGTGATTTGGGTTCTTCCTCTAGTTATCAAGTCTATCTCACCGGGCTTGATTGTGGTCGCTTGCTCGACACGAACTTGATCATCGCCGGGCCGCTCTGGGCGATGTGACCTGGCTTTGCGTTGTGGTCGTCTGGTCGGCCCTAGTCACTGGTGATTATCTGCGACTATGGGCGACCAAGAATACTTCATTACTTACTAATTAATACTTGTCTCTGTCCACGTGTCGCTAGGTGGCGACAATGAGGTACAACAAAATATTTAGCTATTGTTAGTATTAAAATTAAGCGTCGGCATTCCTAGAGAACCTTTTGTTGATCCCGGTCCATTAACTTTCACAGGCTAATCTAGAGCGTTGGACATTTACCATTATTTCTAGACGAAAGCACGTAGAATTTCCAGCACATTGCATGTCGAAATCAACAACCCTTATATGAAAAGCAATGGATGAAAAAGCAAACCATATAACTCCTTAATTCTCCTCATCCTTGTTGCTTGTTCATATATCATAAGTTACTAACCTTGAACTTAGAAATAGAAAATGAAGAATTGCTTTTGTATCAAAATTCAACTTTCTAGAATTTAACCAAGAATATGGAATGCAAGATTATATGAGTTATGGCTAATTGATCTTATAGCAATTGAATTTGAACTTTGGCCTATCCTGAAATTAGTGAGAGAAATAGTTTTTAGATTTCACTAAGATAGGAACCTTAGAACCAAAATCAATGAAATACAAATTTAGGGTGCATTTACATTTATGAATTCTCTTAAATAGATCAATAATCTTTATACATATGTTTATTACTAGATTATATTATGGTGAATGAAGGAAATCCGAACTTTAAAATCCTCGTGAATTTGAAATTCATGATAAATAGTATTAGTAGGTAGAAGTTTTGACAGGATATGATTACCTTCAAATCATATATGTGTAAAAGCGATTGGTATAGTATTATATAAATAAATCTAAGTATACATAAGTATGAGATGTGAGTGTTTTTTTGAGAATAAAAGAAGAGTGGACGGTAGGTGATAAAGTGGTTTTCTTTTTTAAGGATGAAGTATGATTGGATTTAATAGGATTAGAAAATATTTCATTTTGAGTCTCATAACAAAAATTGGAATTAGGATCTTAAAATTCAAAATCCTTTAGGCCCCGTTTGGTTCACGGGATTGATCGGAATATGCAAGGATTAAGATTTTAATCCCAACTAATCTACCATTTGGTTTGTGGGATGAGGGTCAATGATATACTTCAAACCCGGGTAGAAAATGTATTAAATCCCTCCATGTAGGGATATGTCAATCTCATGTGAAATGTGGAATAAGACATATCTCAAATGCAATATTACAAATTGTCCTTCTATTTTTGAAATAGATTCACAAGAATGAAGTGTGATTGTTTCAATTCAATTTAAGGGTATTTATGACATTTTAATAGGTATCACATCTAATCCCTCAAATCAATCCTACAATCCAAACACATATCTTGATTCAAACAAATCCAATAACAATCAATCCAATCTTATTCAATCCCGCTCAATCTTATCACACATAATCAATGCAGTCCCGTAAACCAAACGCCCCTTTATAAAATTACCTTATTCGTTTACTCAGTGAAATAGAAACACACCAAGGCTATGGAAATCAAATTTTAGAGCTATTTAATAATTAATATCTTATGCAAAATAAAACATAAATATAATCTAAATTTCACTAAATGCAAACATAAAGTTTGTATATATTATTGAACTAAAACAAAGTAATATTTTGAACAATACTCTTCACCTAGCAAAACAATATTCAATATCATAATAAATATAAAATACCATCAAATTTTAAATTGTTGTAAAAGGTAAAAGACATTAATACATAGTGTCTCCAACATATGAACACATTTTAAAATTGGATCTGTTTGGAACAGTTAATTATATAACTGATCACTCATGCACCAACCACCACATCGTGCTAGTCGACATTATCCCAAAGACCACAAAGGGTAAAGAGAGAAAAAAAGAGGAACATAACGGAAAAAAGAAAACAAATAGATCGGACGAATTGCATGGATTATTTGCACACAATTTTCAAGTCTTGGCTATAAAATGTGTGCATGTTTCAGGCAACAATGGTGAGGGATGACTGGAAAATCCTTGAATAATAATTTATAGTATATGGACTTAAAAATTTTAACATTTTTCCCGCCCAAAATCTCATTTCTATTACTGAATGATTAATTTATAATATAATAATACTAATTTACACGAATTTACGAAGATTTACCACACATATATATAATTAAATATCTCCATAATTTATTAGTAATTGCATGCATAGGTTTCCATCTAAAATCATAGAAGATATACCATATATATACATTTATACAGTAAAAACACCCCATAGGAATATATATAGGAACAAACTCTATACGGAAATAAAAAATGATGGTTCCGATTTAGGACTAATTATCTTTAGGAATAAACTCCACAATAAAAAATGATGGTCCTGATTTAGGACTAATTATCTTTAGGAATAAACTCCACATTGTAATAAGTCATATTTTTTCTCGGTTCCTTCTTAAGAATTTATGCCTCCATATAAGAATAAATGACATTATTTATAAAAAATATATATCATTACAATAAGTTTAATATGACATAAAATATTTAATTATGATTGATTGTAACGTCATCTTAATTTTATGGTTTGTCACTATATCCGTCAATTTGCATGTACGTAATAAGTCGTCTGATTTGTTGATACATGTATTTTATATACTATCAAAGTGCATGTATTTATTTTAGTCAAATTCATATTTTGCATCAATTTGTTAATGGATTTACATACATGTAGTATTACATGTATTATATTGAATATTGTTTTTTCCAAAAGAAAAAAATATTATTCTGTGTAAAACTCTATTTAGGAATACCCTCCCAATAATAATATATTTTCCTGGTCCCAAAAATATGACTGTAGAGTTTTTTCTGTACTGTGATGGAAAATATCTTACACATCAATATATAACTGTGAATACTCCCTCCTATTTAATTTAAATGTCGTTTTGACTATTTATGTTGTTTGCAATTTAAATGGCATTTTGCACTTTTTAATGTTAATTAATGTGTTTTTGCCCAATTTACCTATTAAGCTCATTAAAAATAACTTAGATAATAATAGTATTAAAGTCATATGTAGAAATTAAAAACAATTAATTAAGGACATAGTAAAAAGTCAATAATTTTCTTAAGATGTTTGCACTGATTTAAAATGACATACATTTTAAATACGAAGGGTTAATTATGTTGGTCATTATGGGCCTTTCCTTTACATGTTTTTTTTTTCTATTAAAAGCTTTTTTCTATCTAAAGTTCAAACAAACTCAAAAATAGATCAAATAACTTTTTGTGTTTTTTGGTATTTTATCTTATTGGAATTTTATAGACATGTAAGTTCATTCATACAAAAACTTATCAATATACTAACCATGCATCACAGAGGAAAAATTCAGGTAGGAAAGAATCTCTTGAACTTGGTAATTGAGATCACTCTAATGCTGGCAGTTCTAATTGTCAAAATCATCAAAGGAAAATATCCTTAATTTGGTAAGATGTGTAATTTGTTCATTGATGAAATCTCAATTTAGTGTAATTGAACTCTAGAATTTCAAATCTTCCCTTGTAAATTTCTCTTCTCAAATTTGGTGATTGAGCTTTAGGCCCAGGTTTGGGCTGGTTTTATAGAATTTGGACTTTAACTTGGTTCTTGGATCAGGACTAAACTCAGCTGTAGATATGAAAATATTGAATTTTGAATCTTCCCTTGTGAGTTTCTGTTCTCGTGATTGAGTTATGGGCACAGGTTTGGACTTCATTTCTAGAATTTGGTCTTTAACTAGATTTGTAGACATGGTACTAGATTTAGCTTATAGGGTTTATTAGTAGCATTTCTGGCCTCTAATAAATCCCCAAACCTCTTAAAATTGTAGCACCTCAAGATTGGAATATTACCAAAAATTATGATAAACCTTTTAGTCCAGTATAGAACTCTTACTAAAAAAACTGGGTGAGCAGGGTGGTGTTGATGACACTGAAATTTTTGATTTAGTAACAGAATCAACGGAGTGAGGATAACTCTGGGGTCAGAGTGAAAACAGATTTTTTATATAAATTTCTGTTAACACCTGTGCAGAAAATACCATAAAATGGAGCACTAAACTCAATTTTACCATGATCAAAATTAACATCAAATGTATGATGTATGATTATTATGATAAAAACCCCTGTGGATGAGTGCCCCAAAATCATAAAGTCAGTTCTAATACTAATTGTTAATAGTTCTGTAGATATGATTTCCAACCCAAGGCAACTGCTAGAAATCTCCACTTCTCCTGTTTTAAGTTTTTACATGACAAGGGCTTCTTTGGCTGCAATGAGTTCAATCTTACCTGCACTAAATAGTTCAGTTATAATACTGTCTCTGTGTTTCAATCTGTATATTTGTTTGTTTTATTTTTATAAAACCCTGTTGCCTTCTCAGTAAAGACTTTCCATTGGAGCTGAGTATCTTTTCTGCCACCTCATATTCATACTTAAGTCTGAGGCTTGAACATTGATTGTGAGACTCTGAATTTTGCTTGTCCCTCTGTGTGGAATGCTTTAGAGTTTAGAGTAAGTTTTATGGGATTATTGTGGCCTGTGAAATTCCGAACTTTGAAATCCTCTTATTTGAAAATCTTGATAAATAGTTAAAATATATGTTATGTAATTTTATAGGGTAGTATGGTGGAAGAGTTGGTTGGTGTTGAATTATTATGTTATTGTTGTAATGATTGAATGAGTATATATTGTTGGAAACTGTGTAAAACTGATACTCACTGTGTCCTGGATTTATTTGGACCAAATGATTGGCACACACTTTAAGAAAAAGTATAATGAGTAAAGAGGGTAATTTCGTAAACTTTAATTTATAGAGTTAAGAAATTGGTTAATTTGGGTGTATATGTGAGCCCCAAAAGTAATGACACTTGGCGTAAATATATGAATATTATGAAGGTGGAGTTTGTTGAGGAAATTCCTTTTTTTTTATTTAAACAATTATGGGACATCTAAATAAGGAAAGTATGAAAATAAATCCGGGATGGAGGGAGTAATATGTTACGATCCCACATCAAATTCACAAGAAATTGTAGATGGGTACGAAAGAGGGCTAACTGGGGAAAGGGTCGCTCGACACCAGGAACCAAGCTACGCGGGTCTGCCTGGGTCGTTAGAGTGAGAGCCGTCCGTGGACGTCCGGCTTTTGAGGAGGTAAGTCGTTTGTTGACGTCTGGCTTTTAAGAGGGGTCGATTGTTACCACCCCAACATAAAACCCACAAGAAATTGTGGATGGATACTTTAGTTTCTTGTGGATGGGTACTTTAGTGGGAGTCAATCCTCCACTCTTGAGCTAGCTTTTGGGGGGAGTTAGGACTTCCATGCTTGAGTTCCTAACATAATATTTATATATGCATGTCTCTATATTTATTGAGAAGCCAAAAACATATAGGATGGGGAGGATAAAAAGGAGAGTGGCTGGTAGGTGGTAAAGTAGCTTTTTACAGGGTGTAGTAGAGTGATATTTTTAATAGGATTCAAAATCCATCAATTTAAGTCTCGTTAAAAAAGAGGTTTGAAATTTGAATGTCCAAAGTCTAGTCGGACTAGTTGCGAAAAAAAGGGTCTGCTTGTTTCCGGCTGCACTAGTATTGGGAAAATCCTGATCTAGGTGACTCTGATTTTATATATGTTTCGTTGAAGATGTAGGAGGGTAGGATTGAGAAAAAAGATGGTGAAAAGGTAAGTGATAGTGAAATTATTATATTATGAAAAATAAATGTGTGTGGTATTGGAAAAAGAAAAGTAATGACAGAAAATGTAACATAATGCAGGTATTATAAGTTAAGATTTTGGTGCATTTTAAAAATTTGGTTGCATAATTGCATACAAACATGCATTATGATTCTCTTAAAAAAAATATGCATTATGATTTTGAAAGTCAAATATTGGGTGAATCTCATGGTGCATTTTAGAATAGTGCAATTTATTATATTGAAAGATGCAATTTATTTATACTGAACCGTGCAACTATTAATATTGAAAAAATAACTGCACGTTTCATTATAAGTAAATCGCATTTTTCAGTATAACAAGTTGCACAATTTTAAAATGCATATTATACTTTGTGTGTGTTTGCACTCTCCATTTTATAGGTGAGAAGTGTTTTTTTTTTCAAAGTTTCAAGACTCAATTTTTTTAAATTTTCACTATTCCTTAGTGTTCTAAAACAGGCCTTTAGCCCAAGCCAAATATTGTGTCTGGTAAGCTGTAAATAAACATACGGTTAGGGTTAAAAATAGTAAGTAGAAAGAAACTTTACTCAATCATTCTGTATTTTGCTCTTCTCTCTGTTACCTATGGTCAAGGGATAAAGGAACAGCAAAATAAACTTTACTTAACTGATATGTCTGCTGTCCTGTGTTTCTTCTTGTTGAGAATTCCGTGATGTTAAAACCCTAGTTGTGAGAAAGTCTGTATTAATCGAACTTGTTTTAATATTGTGGTGCCCTGTTTTTGCAGTGTGAGGAATTGTGGATGGGGAAGGCACATATACCACGAATATCGAGAGTTGAGGGACTTTCTAAAATGGTTGCTTGCTCTCTCTCTATCATGGATGGCAAACGAGTAAGTTTTTTTTTATTATTTACAGCCATACTTGAAGTGGGGTGGGTCCCACTGTTGGTTCTGATCCCTAAATACTAAGTTATTAAAAACTGATTATCCATAAAAATAAAAATTAAAAAAAAAAGCTGTTTTCTTTGTGGTGGCAGACTCGCATAACTAGGGATGATCTGTGCGACCATGTCTGGGAGTTCCATTTTACACAGGTGAACCAACCTCTGATATATGCATATTCTTGGCTTTCACTTTTGGTTCGCCCCTGTTAGAATTATGTTGGATGTTTAAAAGTGCTGCTGAATATTGTTGACTTTCACCTTTGGTTTACCCTGTTTCTGGAAGCTACTGTTCATATTTCTCTTCATTTTATTGTAGATATTACATTTTGAGGTAAAATAAAATGAAAATCTGTTTCTGGAAAAATAATACAGAGATGAATTATGGTAAGCTATGTTACATAGGTGCGAGGGCGATAAGATACGGGAACAGGGATACAAATTTTTGAAAAAAAAATTAGGGTGCGATATGACAAGGATACGTTTATTTATTTATATTTTATTATATATAACACCTATAAAATATTTATAATTTTTAAAATTAATATATCAATAATTTATTACAATTAAGTAAGAAAACACTAATTCAAATAATATCAGCTCAAATACATAAATTATACTAAGGAATTCAATTAAAAAATAAATGATATTGTCAATTTAAATTATATTACATAATAATAATCCATCTAATACTTAATATCATGACCATTTACAGTTTTAGTCTTCAAAAATTACAAAAATAAACAAAACAAAATATAAACAAAAAAAATGATTTTTTAAAAAATAATCGCTCACGCACCCTTCCCGCACCGTATCGGATTCGCGTATCCTAATTTTTTTTTAAAAAATTAGTCACGAATACGCCACGCACCGTATCGGATTCGCGTATCCTAATTTTTAAAAAAAAAATTAGTCACGAATTCGCCACGTGGCGTATCCGATGCGAATCGCACCCGCACCCTAGACGTATTTGATACTGAAAGGTGATTTTTTTTAGAAGAATCCGTGCATCATAGACAGTAGGCTTTACAGAAGCTGTGCATGCATTGCTGGTGGATTATACAAGTCGTATGAATTGGATTGATAATTTTTTTTATTTCCCTGGCTTTTCTGTTAGCACATGACTAAGGGCATAGTATGAATATGAATTGGATATTATGATGTTACATTTTTCTAAATAGGAAATAGGATGATTTATTTAGATAGGAAAAGTATAAAGGACGAGAGATCCTTTCTGCAGCTTACAATTTGGAGAAGAAAGGTAACTCTGAGTTTTATCCTAACCCCAAACATCTTGTATTCATTAGATTGAACTCTAAAAATCCTCTTATTTCTGTCTAACCATATGGGCCAAAATAAAATTGGGACAATAATCCTCCACAAAGTTTTTCCTTTCTTGTTAATGTGACTGCCCGGGTTGTTGATTAACAAATCCGAAGCTGTTTTCGGCGTTCCCCAATTTGGTGAACACATTGTTCCCAAAGTCCTTGAGCAAAACAAGAGTGCAAAAAAAGTGGTTTAAGGTCTTCACCATTGCACCTGCACAATACACTTAACTTTCTCAAAACCATAAACCAAAGAAAAACTTGAATCTCGTATGGAGATTTTCCAGGTAAGTCTAAGCTAAGGAAAAGAAGGGGCAGTTAGAATTAGGAAAAAGGGATGTGAAAAATGACTTTCAAGTAGGTCCAAGATTTGACATCTTCCTCTAATTCACTCAAACTAAAATCCTCTAGCTTAAACAGCAGTTGACAAGACTCGTTCAGTCCACCATCCCGCAAATTTCTAATAGGGATGAAAGAAATGGATTTATAGCTAAATTATGAGCAGTAAAGAGACATGCGTTGGGAATTAGGGGTTTCGGGTTTTTTTTTAGGGGTTTCCGGGGTTTTTTTTTAGGGGTTTCCGGGGTTTTTTTAGGGGTTTCCGGGCATCTTCCCTGAAACGAACCTTGGTACCGTTTCTCAATTGAACTTTCACCGAACAAATGAAATCCAAAAAAAACTCGAAAGATAAACTTCCGAGGATATCTGAACATTTTCCTAACAGCCAAACCGCATCCCAACTATTCTGTTGTAGACTGTATTCATGTTCCGATCTCAAGACCACACAATTCTTTAGGGGTTTGTAACATGTTCCCAGGATACTAGATGTGTGAAACCATTTTGTGAGTCCTCCACTGTTTCTGTTAGCACCTTCTTTAATCTTACAGACTCAACTTTGGCTATGATTTAGCACCAAACTCATAGGATAGATAGTCTTTAATCCTACTAGTGTTTTCCTTCTTTAGAATTTACACATATATATGTCTCATTTATTACGCCATTTATTGTTAAAGTATTAGTAATCTCTATGAATTGCAAAATGAATCTTTTTTCATCTTTCTGTTCTCTCTCTCTCTCTACATTCTTTTCAAGCACGAAAAGAAGTAAAAGAGACATTATATTGTAATTACTTACATTACATGAACATGTACATGAACATGCAGGCGGCTCCGGCGTACTGGAGAGACCTGGACCCCTACTGGCAGGGCTCCGGGGCACCGCCGTTGCGGCGGTACTTCCACCCGGACGGCAGCATCACGGCGGACGCCAACGACACCGTGTGGGGCGGCCACGAGTCGTCCTACACCATCGTCACCGGCCTCCTCACCGACGGCAAGATACGTGAGCATTACGTCAGGATTAATCGGTGGCCCAAAATGACTGTCCAGAGAAAACCAGACTGGAGCTGGGCCCTTTACAACCGCCTCTACTGCTACACCAGCATCCCCGACGCCGACAAACCCGCCGGCACCGGCCCCCCCTTCCCTGTTTTCCGGTGACTCTTTTCAACTCTTCTAGTACTATATCTATAATAATATGTATCTACTCTGTTTTGTACTCTGTTTTCTCTTGTACTCTGTTCTATGTGTTGGATTCAAGAATCTTGAACTGGTTGTGGATGAATCTTGAAAAAAGATGGTGTTTTTGAGATGGGATTTTAATGGATTGGAGTGGGATGTATCGTTTATCATGTATGTTCTTGTTTATATGAGGTTGGTGAATTTGCTATTTTGAGATGGATTTGGAGTGAAGATTATGTGCATGTATTTTTGGGGGGTGGGGACAAGTGGCAGATGGGGAGGGTTACACATACAGAAGACAAGTATATAGCGGTTGGTTTATTATTATTTTTATGAATGTGGGATCATTACAAGGTACTCCCTCCGTCTCAATCACAATGGTAAAGTACCCTATATTTTCGTCTCAATTATAATGATAAAGTTACTTACACACTTTATTATTTTATCACTTTATTACATAAAATATTAATAAACAATACTTTCTACCTCCAATTACTCATCATTTTATCATATAAAATACTAATAAATAACTCTTCCTGTCCTATCATTTTATCACTTTATTACTATTCCACTAAATCCTTATGAACAGTAAAAATATCATTATGATTGGGACGGAGGGAGTATGATAATCTTATTTTTATCAAAAAGGGTGTGCCACATGCAGAGGACAAGTATGTAGCTTTATTAGTAATCTAACAGATGTGGGATCATTACAAGATATTATATTGTTATTTTTATGAAAAAGAGGGATGGCACATGCAGAAGACAAGCATGCATCGGTGGATTTATTAGTAATTTAATAGATGTGGGATCCGTTACAACATATATTAGTATTATTTTCTGAAAAGTACCAGATATATTATTATTATTATTATTAAAAGTGGGGTCAACGATATATATTAATAATATAGTAACATTATAAATTTATAAATACATGTTAATAATTATTGTGTTCGATATAATTATTCAGCATTAATCGAACACGTAAGAAAGACATGTGTAATATTCAACTATTAAAATAATCATGCCCGATGGACAAGTGTGCTCGCCGCTCGCCGACCAAACAAGTTTGTTCGTCAGCTCGCCACTTGTCAACCAAGCGAACATACTCGCCTATGAAGTAAGTTTTGTTCGCCAGCTCGCCATTTACCAACCAAGGTTGTTCAATCAGCCTACCGAGCAAACAGGTATGTTCGCCAGACTAACCGAGCAAAATGATCCTAAAAAGATGTTGATCTGATCACCAAACCGATCGATCGAGGAAGAAGAAATCGATATGCTTTGAGTCAAGTGACCTCGGGGCGGTATGTTCGATGCACGATAACCCGAGGGCTCGAGACATCCCGGGGCTCGAACAAAAACCCGGGGGGGTAAGTATATGCTCGATGCTCAGATATCCTGAGGGCTCAGATATCCTGAAGGCTTAGACAAACCTGAGGGGTCAGTATGCTCGATGCTCAGATATCCTGAGGATTCAGACAACCTGAAGAATTCAGACATGCTCGATGTTCAGACAACCTGAGGGCACAGACATACTCGATGCTCAGATATCCTGAGGATTCAGACAACCTGAAGAATTCAGACATGCTCGATGAGGACAATATTTCGGCATAAAATTGATATGGTTTAATGGGGCGAACAAAGCTTTCAGTCGAGCAAAAGATTGATTTGGACGATCAAAAGAGTGTTTTATAGACAAGCAAATGCAAAGATCAACCAGAAGACGGTTGGAACGCGTGGCAAGATTACATGAGTTCTTGCATGGCCCAAGTCTCCAAAATTTCATGCTTGCCAAACTAGCTCATGCTTGCCAAACCAGCTCATGCTTGTCGAAGTACTATAAATAGAAGAAAAAACAACAAGAGACGGGTCACAAAAAATTTCCCAGAGAGAGAAGGTTCACAAAAAATTTCCCAGAGGGGTAAGGTACAGAAAAATTTGAGAGATCATCCATGCACACAGAAACCCTAGCACTCATATACCAACTTTCCAAATCATCTTCATCCATAGCGATTCATCTTCATGAGATGTATCATATATTGTACGTGTAAAACTCGCAATACTACATCCCCGGCTTGGTATGCCCCAGAGTAGTCATTTCTTTTAACCGGGTCAACAAATTCCTCTTATTTACGCTTTATTTTGCACGCGTACATATTTTGTTTGTGAGTTGTCATCGAATTAGCCACATAATATTCTCCAAATAAAACGACTCACGCGACAACCGGGCGCTAGAAGAAGGGGTACCAAAAAAAGAACCCATACACAAACCCAGAAGTTAACCGAAAGGCGTAAAAAGAAATATAATGCCTCAATCTAGGAACACACAAACAGAGAGGTTTGCAAAAGTCGACCTCACGACGGAAAAAGAGGCTCGGCCAAATTTCACAAAGATCGATAAATGGAGACCATCAATCTTGAAGATATTGCCAACGATCCGGGCGGCCACAAAGAAAGGCCATCAATTTCTTGTCATGAAAGCACGAAAGAGAGGGCGAAAAAGAGTTGCCAAGTTAAAAACTCAAGATGATGAAGAACGACGCCGCGATACACCGATAGCGAGCAAGTTAAATTGAAAGTCGCAAAGCGGCCAACAAAAAACCGATGATATGTTTGATGACGAAACGACCTCAAGGTCCGCACCATCATCGTTTGGGCGTTTGAGGCTCTCCGCCAAAGACCGAATCGGCAATTATAGGCGATGAGATCCAGGGAAGGAACAACCGATAAACATGCCCGCCATTCGGATCCTCATGATCATCCGCATGCGAACAAAAAATCGGCCGAACAAAATTGTCTATCCATCATCGATTGGGTAGTCAAGCACGAATTCTTGAAAGGGGATTGCCCTATCACGAGCATGACCCGCTGGGGTCCTCATGATGGGATACAACCCCAATCCAAGTCTGTCGATTCCACAAAATTTCGAAATGCGAAGAAAAGCCATCGGCGCTTACAGTCCGACTCGCCGCGACTTAAAGGACACCCCTGGGCGAAAGCACAATACTGCGCCGCCACTAACACCGGCGATCATGGCGGTCGAAATACAAGAGAAAGTGGCGATGATCCGACCACCAATCCCCATGTTCGATGTTGAGTCTGACCCACATGTCTATCTCAAAGAAATACTCGGACTTTATGATCGCCGTGGGTGCCACAGACGACGACGCGGTCTTGATCATTCCCCATGACTTTGGGTGATCGGGCACATAGATGGTTCTCTACTTTTTGCCCGCAAGGTCTATCACATCTTTTCGCTTCAACAAGGGCGTAAGTTCCTGTCCCATTTCTCATCCATGTGTGCTCGCCCAGCGCCAAAACAAAGGTTGACACATTTTTCCCAACTAAGGGGTGAGTCAGATCGAGCATACATCGAAAGATTTGATAAATGTTTGTATGATGGGGCCCTAGTTGAAGAGGATGCCAAGATCCTCGCGGTGGTCGGAGGCCTGACCCTGAATACTGATATGTGGAAAGCCATGCATCAAGATTGGCCGAATACATATTCAGAGTTCCGAGAGCGAGCAGCCAAGATCATAGCCATGCAGGATCTGCTCGCCCAGTCACGATTGGGTCAGGAAACAACAACTAAGAAAGTTTTTGGGAAGAAAGTGATGAATAAGGGGGGGTACAAACCCCAAGGCTCTTTCAAACCATCCGAAGAAAGAGCAGAAGCAAACGCCCTACGAAGTCTTTTGGGCGTTTCAGCGGAAACAATTTTTAACCAAATCAAAGATCGGGATATGTTGGATAGGCCTCGAAGAATCATAATGGACAAGCATCGGCTTAATGCTTCCAAATATTGTAATTATCACGAGTATATCGGGCATAATACAGAAGATTGTCGTGATTTACTTCGTCAACTTTGGAAGCTATACGAAGATAATCGTCTTACCCGCCCTAAAAAAAAGCCGTGAAAGAGACTCCGAACGTAAAAAAAACAAGATCGTGGGGGTAAGTTTAAAAGTTCTAACAAACATCTGACAGTGATCCTGAAGAATCCCGTAAGAGGTCTGAAATACCCAAAAGAGGGGCTCCTACTATGGGTAGAGGTCGAGAAAGTCAAGAAATCCACATGATACGTCCTGAATATGGTCTAGTGGGTGGATGCTATCAGGCACCAACATTATCGAACAGACGAAAGAAGATGGAGATGCGTGCCATGCAAAGCATCCATCAGGTGAAGGTCACGCCACCCTCTCACCAAATCATGTTTTCAAAAGATGATCTCGACGGTATAATCACCCCCCACAATGACTCTCTGACCATTAGTGCTCGTCTCCTTGGTTTGAAGGTGCACCGCCTCCTAGTTGATACCGGAGCATATGCGAACATTTTGTTCGTCAACACTCTGCACCAAATGGAAAAGCAAGTTGGGGACTTGAGCAGTTATATTGAGCCATGTGATCACACCATTATGGGTTTCGGGGAATCTGTAACCCGATTCTATGGTATGATTAGGTTAGGAGTCGAGTTAGAATCAACTCTAAATTCGGAGATCCGACGAACTAGAATGCTAGATTTTGTAATCGTCGATGCTCCGTCTACTTATACCGGGTTCCTAGGTCGCCCGTTTATTCAGGAATTTAAAGCGGCCTGTTCTACTTATTATTACTGTATTAAATTTCCAACACAAGATGGAACGGGTAGTGTAAAAGGCGATCAGAAAAAAGCTCGAGATTATTTGCTATCATGTGCACCAGAAAAGTAAAATATCGTTAACATGATGGAGCAAACATGAGAGATCGGAGAATCAAGCCAACAGGCAAATACGCTGCCAAAATGCCCTTTGACGAGCACACCTCCATGCGCGAACATAGAATGCGCGAACACAGAGTCCGGGGTAGTGACTCATGTCCCAGATCTCCCAGATCTAATGAATATTGATCCGCCAATCGAGCTGCCGGACCTAGAACCTCGCGTAGGTTTTGAACCTATGGAGGTTGATGACGAACACCGGGGGTCGATCGAGGATCCTCGGTGGAAACAAAAAAGAAAGCGAGCAACACCTGTCGAACAACTGGAGTCTATCAATATCGACCCGAACAGACCTGAGTTAGAAGTGTTCATCGGTTCGGAATTACCAGAACCAATCCGAACAGAAATGATTGCTTATCTTCAAGCAAACTTGAATGTGTTCGACTGGTCGCACGAGGACATGGTTGGCATTGATCCTAAACATGCATGTCACTCCCTCAACCTTGATCCGACACAAACTCCAGTAATCCAGAAGCGCAGAAAGTTCAGTCCGGAGAAATATGCGGCTATGAATAGTGAAATCAAAAAGTTGCTCGACAATAAACTGATTCGAGAAGTAAAATGCCCAAGATGGCTTGTGAACCCTGTGCTCGTCCGGAAGTCTAATGGATCTTGGAGACTATGTATTGATTTCATTGATTTAAACAAGGCATGCCCGAAAGATAATTTCCCGATGCCGCATATCGATTATTTGGTCGATAGTACAGCAGGCCATGAGCTCATGACCTTCATGGATGCTTTTGCTGGCTATCACCAAATACCCATGCATCCGGATGATCAAAAGAATACGGCATTCTGCAGTGAAAAGAATATGTATTGTTGGCAACGCATGCCATTCGGATTAAAGAATGCCGGAGCAACATATCAACGTTTGGTGAACAAAATGTTCGATTTAACACATCGGCCGAACAATTGAGGTGTATATTGATGATATTGTGGTAAAAAGCGAACACAAGGAAGACCACATCACCCACCTCGCACAAATGTTTGATATACTCGCGAGTACAACATGAAGCTAAATCCAAGAAATGCAAACTTTGGGGTTCACTCAGGAAAATTCCTCGGATATATGGTCAGTCAACGGGGGATTGAAGCGAACCCATCAAAGATTCAAGCCATGCTTGACATGTAGGCCCCCAGGAGTGTGAAAGAGGTCCAAAAGTTAACCGGATGTTTAGCTTCCGTAAAAGTTTTTATATCAAGAACTGGGACAAATGCAAACCTTTCTTTGATGATTAAAGAAAGGAAATTCCAATGGACCGAGCATTGCCAAAATGCATTCGAATCATTGAAGAAGACCTTGCAGATACTCGAACCTCGCCTAGCCTGTCCCCAAAGCGAACAACTCTATCTCAGATTCTGTCGCATCCGAGCATGCAATTAGCGCCGTGCTCGTTCGGGCAGAGGGGGACGACCCACTCGCCCATTTACTATGTAAGCCAAGTGCTCAAAGAAGTTCTAACTCCGGTACCTCCATCGAAAAAACTTGCATATGCTCTCGTGAATGAGTGTTCAAAATTGCGACCATACTTTTTTCGATCACTCAATGAGGTATTAACTACATTCCCATTGCGACAAGTCCTCCAATCGACTGCATTAATCGCAGCAGATTACCTGCCGGGCGGTGGAGTTATGACACCTGGCATTACGTTTGCCCCGAAACGAAAGAATGAAGGGCGGCCTACGGCGATTTTATGGTCGAGTTGACATATCCACAAATGCCCAAAAAAGCTATCGACCAACCATGGTATATGTATGTTGATGGCTCGTCAACAAGTTCAAGAGTTGAGCAAGCGTAGTTCTCATCAAATTCAACTAGACAAACATTCACAATCAATCCCGTTTTGATTTCCCATTACAAATAATGAAGTTCGAAAGACGGCTTTGATCGCCGGACTACGATGGCTATGACAATGGGAATTCAAAGGCTGATGATTTACAACGATTCTCAGATAATCATTTATCAAGTAACTGGCGAGTACGAGGCCCGAGGCGAACAAATGACACAATATCAGCAACTAGCAAAGGAGTTGCTTGAACAATTCGAACAAGTTTACATAGAACAATTACCACGATTGGGTAATTCGCTTCGTTGATGCTTTGGCACGCCGCAACAAAGAGAAGGAGTGATTTAACACAACGGACATTGTGGTCGCCACAACTTGTTCTCCATCAATTCCTGAGTTATGGTCGCCTACGTGATGCGCTTAATAGGAAACCGGATGACTCCAATCTTGAGTTACTTACAAAGGGACTTCTCCACGAGAATAAGCCACAAGATACTGCGCCAGATTACAATCGCTTCGTTATACAATCTTAGACGAAAGCATTTGTACAAAAAAGCTTCTCACTTCCATTATTGAAGTGTATTATTTCGAAGAGGGTCATGTAATTCGAGCAGATTCATGACCGAGTATCGCGAAAATCATACGTGGGCTCATTCCGGCACATAAAATTATCGTGCAAGGTTATTATTGGCCGACCCTCAAAAAGATTCGCTACAGATGCTCGGCTGAGGTCATAAGTGCCGTGTACATGCCCCACTTATTCATAGCCCACCGATGAACTAGTTGTCATTAGATGCGGTCCATGGCCATTTGCTAAATGGGGAATCGATTTGATCGCCCATTTCCTCTTGCACGCCGAGTAAAATTTGATGTGGTTGCCGTTGATTACTATACTAAATGGGGCGGAAGCCGCCCATTGTCAAAATCACCGAACAAAGAATGTGGAACTTTGTTTGGAAAAATATCATTTGTCGTTTTGGGCTTCCCTAGTCATTAGTAACGGATAATCTAAGCAAGCAGGTTCGATGGAAGTGAATTCAAATCAAAATTGTGCTCATTTGGGGCATAAAAAACATTATTCAACTCAGATATCCCCAAATAAACGGACAAGTTGAAGCCGTTAATAAAATTATCAAGCATACCCTCAAGGCCGACTTGATAATTTCAAGGAGAGGATAAATTTGGAGAGTTGCCCAAATTTTATGGGCCTATCGAACAACTTTCGAACATCAATCATGGAAACCCCATTTGCCCTGGCATTTGGGGCGGAAGCTATTATACCCGCAGAAATCAAGATTCCGAGTCATCGGACAATGACTTTTGGAGAGCACATCAATGACCAGACGCTCGCCCTGAGTGCAGACCTGTTAGAAGAAAGAAGGATGGAGGCTGATTTCAAGAATGCCATGTACAAAAAGAGATTAGAAAAGTTCTATAACTCCAAAGTCCGAACACGCAGGTTCAACGTGGGCGAGCTGGTTCTAAGACGAGCAACGGGGGTATCAAGTGGTGTGTTCGGCCGAGCATGGGAAGGTCCATTTAGAGTTACGGAACGTTTGTTAAATGGGGCGTATGATTTGGAAGACCTGAATGGAGTCCCATTGTCCTACTCGTGGAATGCGTCAAATTTAAAAAAATATTATCAGTAATGACGAGCATAATTGGCCGAACATAATCAGCCACACAAATTGAAGCGAAAAGACGGTGGCGAACATAATCGGCCACGAAATAAACGAGCACAAATGGCCGAACATTCTGATTGTAGGTCCCGGTGGAAAATCCATTTTGCGCTTGCGGAAGCGAAATATTTTTAAAGCGATGCATATAAAACAGGGGTAAGGGCAGATTGATTCCAATTTTTCGCTTTTAAGATCATGTGTGTTGTTTTGCTTATAACTCGAATGCATGTGACAAGATAAGAACGTAAAGCAGTAAACAACACAAGATTTTATAGTGGTTCGGAGTCCAACTCCTACATCCACTCTTCCCTATCATCAGGGGCACCTTCTTAACCAACTGGACTTAGTTTAACGTGTTAGTCCAACACCCAACAGATGTTTACCGAGTTCACACTCAAACGAGACTTATCACCCGCACGGGATTGCCTACCCTCCCTTTCGGGATTGCTAGATGTTTGCCGAGTTCACACTCACCGACAAACTTAACCGACCAACTGGGTTTGGGTATAAGATTGTTTGGTTTCCAACTAGGTTGAGATTTTCCCTTACATTTGTTTAGCCTCAATGCTAAGGATGGGAAAATCTCTCCAAGCTTAGGATATGACATTTGTGCTTAGATCTAGGGTAGAACACTTCTTGAATATATGCGTGTATTTCATTCTCTGTGTTCTATGGTGGAAATACTAGATGATTTGGCTCTGTAGCTTCAATGGTGTTTTCACGCATTTCACACACTTCCACACTTGATAATGAAGGAAGAACTTGTATTTATAGTGTGGATTTGAATGTTACCGTTGGAAGGAGTCACATTCAAATTCATACTATTCGTAGCTTTTTGGCAGCTTTTTTCGGGCTTGTCGCCTTCCTTATCATTGGTCCACGCCACCGAATCTAACGGCTATATTCCCCGATTCTCGCCTTTGAATCATTCAGATTCTCGAGTCTCAAATGTCTTCAGAGACATACCGAGTCTTCCGGCCTCATCCGAGCCTTCGGATCGTCTCCGAGCCTTCAGTGCATGCGAGCCTTGGTCTGTCCGAGTCTCGGGATACTTGATTCAAGAGACCTCTTCGGACCTTTGTCCGATCATGCATCTCGACACTCAGCCGACCGAAGTTCATTTCGGTTTTCGTCTTCGAACTGACCTCGCGTCCTAAATTGCCTTTTCGATAAGCATCGCCAGCAAGCGTTCGATTCTCGGTGATTATGACTTCAATGACCTCTTACGATGACTTCTTTCTCTGATCTGGTATCTGATTCTGGTTTTCTAATATCGATTTCTTCCGGCTTTGATCGATCATTTCCAGTGATCGAGATCGGTATAGCATCGAATCACCATGTCGGTTTATCTGCGCCAGTTAATTACATCGGTTTAGCGTGTTAGGTTAGCGTATCGGTTTTACTTTGTCGATCTCAATCACGTCGATTTTGATCATCTGCTTATCTTCGTATCTGATCTCGATCCGCGTCGATCTCGTCGGTTTAAATACTTCCTCTTACGATGCGCAGCATATAACCGATCTTACGTTAGGTTCTTCACGATCGACATGCGCTCTTACGATCACCCGGTCGGCTAAAATGCATTCTTCACGATCAATCGGATCGAGTTCTGATTCAGTCATCCCGGTCGGGTCATCGCAGTAAATCGATCTTGATCAAGCGAACTAATTTAACCTGTACGATTTTGCCCTGACTTATCGATTAACTACGAACTCATCTAACTCATCCGATCTCGATCGGTCTTTGTCGCACCTTTCGTCCTCGATCTCGATCATCTTTGATCGATTTCGGAGTTCCCCTCAACTTGTTCTCTCGTTCCCCTCAACTTGTTATCCGTAGATTAGCTTCAAAAACACAAGTTGATAATGTTTTGCATAATTCATCAAAACTAAAATATCCCAACAATTTCCCCTTTTTGATAATGAAGCCAAAACATTAAAATATATGCATTTATTCGAGATCGGGTTTTTGTTTAAAAAGATCGATTCGGTGGTCACTTTGAAAAACAGTGACCTTTTGAACTCCCCGCCTCGATACCACTTGTAGGTCCCGGTGGAAAATCCATTTTGCGCCGTCATGGAAGCGAAACATTTTTAAAGATGATGCATATAAAAAAAAAAGGTGAGGCGAGTGATTCCAATTTTTTTCGCTTTTAAGATCATGTGTGTTGTTTTGCTTATAACTCGAATGCATATGAAAGATAAGAACGTAAAAGCAGAAAACAACACAAGATTTTATAAAGGGTTCGAGTCCAACTCCTACATCCACTCTTCCCTATCATCGTGGCACCTTCTTAACCAACTGGACTTAGTTTAACGTGTTAGTCCAACACCCAACAGATGTTTACCGAGTTCACACTCAAACGAGACTTATCACCCGCACGGGATTGCCTACCCTCCCTTTCGGGATTGCTAGATGTTTACCGAGTTCACACTCACCTACAAACTTAACCGACCAACCGGGTTTGGGTATAAGATTGTTTGGTTTCCATTCTAGGTTGAGATTTTCCCTTACATTTGTTTAGCCTCAATGCTAAGGATGGGAAAATCTCTCCAAGCTTAGGATATGACATTTGTGCTTAGATCTAGGGTAGAACACTTCTTGAATATATGCGTGTATTTCTTTCTCTGTGTTCTATGGTGGAAATGCTAGATGATTTGGCTCTATAGCTTCAATGGTGTTTTCACGCATTTCACACACTTCCACACTTGATAATGAAGGAAGAATCAGATTTATAGTGTGGATTTGAATATTACCGCTTGGAAGGAGTCACATTCAAATCCATACTTATTCTAGAGTTTTGCGAACTTTTTTCAGGCTTGTCGTCTTCCCTCTCATTGGTCCACGCCAATTTGAATCTAACCTGGCTATATTCCTCGATTTCTCGCCTTGAATCATTGAGATTCTCGAGTCTCGGTGTCTTCGAGACATCTCGAGTCTTGATTCTCATCCGAGCACTTCAGATCTGTCGAGCCTTGGTCTATCCGAGCCTTCAGTCTATCCTGAGCCTCGGGATACTTGATTCAAAGAGACTTCTTGTGGACCTTATCCGATCAATCTTGACACTCAGCCGACCGAGTTCCGCCTTATGTCTTCGAATTAATCGACCTCAGTCACTAAGCACTCTTTCACCGATCATCGCTAGCAATATTCGATTCTCGGTGATTATGACTTCAGATGACTTCTCTTCCGATGACTTCTTTCCGATCCGTATGCAGATTTCCGTTTTTCTCGACATCCGATTTCTTCTCGCCGATCCGACAAATACCACATGATCGATCAAGATAAAGATCGTGTCACCATATCGCTTTATCCGTGACGATTAGTACATCGCTTTAGCATGTTAGGTTAGCATATCGGGCTTAGCACATCCGATCTCAATCACGCCCGATTTTGATCATCCGCTTATCTTCATATCCGATCTCGACACGTCCGATCTCGATCACCCCATCCGCCCCTCTTCCGACCGCGAACCTTCTCTTCGATCTTCCGCCGTTTCTTTTTGATCAAATTATTCCTCCTTTCCGATCACCAGATCAAATTCGTTCTTCCGATCATCCGATCGTCCGTTTCGCCATCCGATCAAAGTCATCCGTCATCCGATCTTCCGATCACCGGGTTTAGCTTTCTCTTCTCGATTTTGCATGTTTCATCGCTTAACTCAACTCATCTAACTTCATCTCGATCTCGACGGTCTTGTTCTTGATTCTCCTCGATCTCTATCATCTTTTGACCGATTTCGTGAGTTCCCCCTCAACTTGTTCTCTCGTTCCCCCTCAACTTGTTATCTGTAGATTAGCTTCAAAAAACACAAGTTGATAATGTTTTGGCATAATTCATCAAAACTAAAATATCTCAACAATTTCCCCCTTTTTGATAATGAAGCCAAAACATTAAAATATATGCATTTATTCAGAGATCGGGTTTTTGTTTAAAAAAGATTAGTTCAGGTGATCACTTTGAAAAACAGGTGACCTTTTGAACTCCCCGCTCTGATACCACTTGTAGGTCCCGGTGGAAAATCCATTTTGCGCGTGCGGAAGCGAAACATTTTTAAAGCGATGCATATAAAACAGGGGTGAGGGCAGAGTGATTACAATTTTTCGCTTTTAAGATCATGTTTGTTGTTTTGCTTATAACTCGAATGCATATGAAAGATAAGAACGTAAAACAGTAAACAACACAAGATTTTATAGTGATTCGGAGTCCAACTCCTACATCCACTCTTCCCTATCATCAGTGGCACCTTCTTAACCAACTGGACTTAGTTTACCGTGTTAGTCCAACACCCAACAGATGTTTACCGAGTTCACACTCAAACGGGACTTATCACCCTCACGGGATTGCCTACCCTCCCTTTCGGGATTGCTAGATGTTTACCGAAGTTCACAAATACCTACAAACTTAACCGACCAACCGGGTTTGGGTATAAGATTGTTTGGTTTCCAACTAGGTTGAGATTTTCCTTACATTTGTTTAAATTTCAATGCTTTGGGATGGATGGAAAATCTCTCCAAGCTAGGATATGACATTTGTGCTTAGATCTAGGGTAGAACACTTCTTGAATATATGCGTGTATTTCTTTCTCTGTGTTCTATGGTGGAAATGCTAGATGATTTGGCTCTGTAGCTTCAATGGTGTTTTCACGCATTTCACACACTTCCACACTTGATAATGAAGGAAAAACTTGATTTATAGTGTGGATTTGAATGTTACCGCCAGGAAGGAGTCACATTCAAATCCATACTATTCTCGTAGCTTTTTGCGAACTTTTTGGGCTTATTTGTCGCCTTCCTCTCATTGGTCCACGTCACCGAATCTAACGGCCATATTCCTCGATTTCTCGCCTTGAATCATTCAGATTCTCGAGTCTCGATGTCTTCGAGACATCTTGAGTCTTGATTCTCATCCGAGCCTTCGATCTGTCGAGCCTTGGTCTATCTGAGCCTTCAGTGCCGTCTCGAGCCTCGGGATACTTGATTCAAAGAGACTTCTCTTGTGGGACCTTATTGTCGATCATCTTTGAAACTTCAGGTGGTGAGTTCGATTCTTCGTTCTTCGCATTAATCGACCCCAAAGTCACTAAGATTTTCAGCTTAGCGATCATCGGCCAGCTGCTCGATTCTCGTGATTATGACCAGATGACCTTTGATGACTTCTTTCCCGATCCGGTATGCAGTTACGGTTTTCGATGTCGATTTCTTCTCGCTTTGATCGTCATTTCACATAATCGGATCGATATAGCATCAGTCACCGTATCGGTTTATCTGCGTCAGACAGTACATCGGTTTAACATATTGGGTTTCGCATATCGGTTTTGCACATCCGATCTCAATCACGTCGATTTTGATCATCCGCTATCTTCATATCGATCTCGATCCCACGTCGATCTCGTCACGTCGATCTCGTCGATCTCATCCTCCTCTTACGATCGCAACCTTCTTACGATCTTAAGTGGGTTTCTTCTGATCGACATGCGCTCTTTACGATCACCCGGATCGGCATTTTTTCCGATCATCTGATCAGTACGTTAAGTCATCGATCGGTCATCACGTCATTGATCTTGATCGGTTAGCTTTTTCTTCTCTTCTCGATTTTGCCTGACTCATCGCTTAACTCTGAACTTCATCTAACTTCATCGATCTCGTCGGTCTTTGTATGACGACCTATAAATCGATCTCGATCATCTTTGGTGATTTAAATGAGTTCCCCCCTAAACTTGTTCTCTCGTTCCCTCAACTTGTTATCTGTAGATTAGCTTCAAAAACACAAGTTGATAATGTTTTGGCATAATTCATCAAAACTAAAATATCCCAACAATTTCCCCTTTTTTGATAATGAAGCCAAAACATTAAAATATATGCATTTATTCAGAGATCGGGTTTTTGTTTAAAAAAGATCGATTCAATGGTCACTTTGAAAAACAGTGACCTTTTTGAACTCCCCCGCCTCGATACCACCACTTGTAGGTCCCGGTGGAAAATCCATTTTGCGCGTGCGGAAGCGAAACATTTTTAAAGCGATGCATATAAAACAGGGGTGATTGCAGAGTGATTCCAATTTTTCGCATTTAAGATCATGTGTGTTGTTTTTGCTTATAACTCGGATGCATATGACAAGCTAAGAACGTAAAGCAGTAAACAACACAAGATTTTATAGTGGTTCGGAGTCCAACTCCTACATCCACTCGTCCCTATCATCAGGGGCACCTTCTTAACCAACTGGATTTAGTTTAACGTGTTAGTCCAACACCCAACAGATGCTTACCGAGTTCACACTCAAACGGGACTTATCACCCTCACGGGATTGCCTACCCTCCCTTTCGGGATTGCTAGATGTTTACCGAGTTCACACTCACCTACAAACTTAACCGACCAACTGGGTTTGGGTATAAGATTGTTTGGTTTCCAACTAGGTTGAGATTTTCCCTTACATTTGTTTAAATTTCAATCTTTGGATGGGAAAATCTCTCCAAGCTTAGGATATGACATTTGTGCTTAGATCTAGGGTAGAACACTTCTTGAATATATGCGTGTATTTCTTTCTCTGTGTTCTATGGTGGAAATGCTAGATGATTTGGCTCTGTAGCTTCAATGGTGTTTTCACGCATTTCACACACTTCCACACTTGATAATGAAGGAAGAACTTGTATTTATAGTGTGGATTTGAATGTTACCGTTGGAAGGAGTCACATTCAAATCCATACTATTCTCAGAAATTTTTGCAGCTTTTTTTTTTCGGGCTTCCGCTTCCTACGTTGGTCTACGTCAATTTGAATCTGGATTATATTCCTCAGATTCCCTAGCCTTGGGAATCATTAAAGGATTCTCGAGTCTCGGTGTCTTGAGAGACATCTTGAGTCTTGATTCTCATCGAGCCTTCCGGATCGTGTAATACGACCTCGGGATACTTGATTCAGCGGAACTTCTCTTGGTGGACCTTGTCGTCGAATCTTGACACTTCCGGTGGTGGGTTCGGTTCTTAATCTTCGAACAAGCGACCCTCGGTCACCCTTTTCGAGCTAGCCCGATCATCAGCGGTGCGATTCTCGATTGATTATGACTTGGATGAAACCTCTTGGAGTGAAACTGCTTTCTACGATCGGGTATCGCATTTACGGATTTTCGATGCTCGATTTCTTCTTTGATCGATCGTCCCGGCTCGGATCGGTATAGCATCGGTCACCATATCGGTTTATCTGCGCCAGTTAATACATCGATTTAGATGTTAGATTAGCATATCAGTTTAGCCCATCCGATCTCAATCACGCCTAATTTTGATCATCCGGGCTTATCTTTTCATATCCGATCTCGACACGTCGATCTCGACGATCCCATCCGGCCTCTTTCGATGACCAGAACCTTCTTCCGATCTTCGGCCAGTTCTTTCCGATCGGCTTTATTCCGCTTCTTTCCGATCACCGGTCGGCCATTCGCTCTTCCGATCATCCGATCAGTCTGCTCGACCATCCGATCGGTCATCCGGCATCCGATCTTCCGATCACCCTGGGCTTTAAATTTCTTCTCTCCGATTTTGCCCGCCATGCATCGCTTAACTCTGAACTCATCTAACTCATCCGATCTCGATCACCTCTTGTCTCGTAGCCTTCTCCTCGATCTCGATCATCTTTGACCGATTTCAAAGTGAGTTCTCTCAACTTGTATCTCAGTTCCAACTTTATCTGTAGATTAGCTTCAAAAACACAAGTTGATAATGTTTTAGCATAATTCATCAAAACTAAAATATCCCAACACTGATGTATTTTTAATGTCTGTTTTCAAGCTCTTTTAAAATAGTGAAAATCATTTTTTTTTTGAAAAAGTTATTCTTACCTACTTTTAAAAAAATTGATCCTTACTATTACAAACGAGTTTCAAAACACCCACTTAGAGTTCTAAATCAGACACGTGATCTCACCATTACAATAAGATTCCAATAAATTACTCAACATAATATAGCACAAAATATCCAGAATTATTCTAAAAAATTATTAATCAGCCTTAAAGTAATTCCACCTCAGATATTCCAGTACAAATGTCCCCCCACCATCCATTCACCTGCGTCACAACTCTAACTCACCAAAAGCGCGCTCCACGTTATTCCAGCGACTTCTCGCCAAACTGAAACAGCGACTCTCTTTTCTTTTCAAGGTTTTTTCTTTTTCTTTTAAAAGCGTTATCCGCCGTCACGTAACGGAAAATTTAGAGAGAGAAAGGGGACATATGATACAGGGGAGATTTAAACCAAATTCAATTGCACGAAAATAAAAACAAAATCTCTCCCCCTTTTCTCTCCGATCAGATCGGACTCTCTCTCCAAAATTTCTTCGAAGAAATAATTTCAGCAAGTTTCTAATCGTTTTGATTTTCCTAATTGCATTTGGAAATAATTAATTTCGTCCAGTTTTGCGTTTGATTGATTGATTTATTGGGGTAGCGAATTTACGTGTTTATTGGGTACGTTATTGCTGTGATCTGGTTATTTACGGCGAGATTGCAATGAAAAGGTGAGGATTTTGGGGTGAGAATTTTTGGATGGCGTCGGCGCAGGTGTTGAAAAAGAAAGAGCATTTGGAAGCTGGAAAGAGGAAGGTATATAGCTTTGTTTTTCTGTCTTCAATTTCATATTTTATTGGGGTTTTGCTGCTGGTTTTATTTATTTATCTTGCGGCATTGATTGGGGTTGTTTTTGTTTGTCTGGCTGTTGGTGTTCTTTTTGTTTATTTGGGGGTTTTCGTGGTGTTAGGGAGAATTCTTGGAATCAACACAAATTGGATAAGGAATTGTGAGGTTCTATTTGTGTCTCAAATATAGATATCTTCAATTGTGGGGTATTTTGATACATTTAATCTGAACGTGCAGTGAACTTCTAAGCTAGAAAAGTTTAAAGTTGGCTGTTTGTGTTGTTCTCTTTTTATATTTGTATCAGTATGCCATGTTTGGATGTGTTAATTATCTCTTTTTGTAATATATATATCTTCCATGGTTTATTATTTTGGGGGACTTAGTTTATTATATAGCAGGCTTACTTTGGTATACTTCGCATTGCAGCTAGAGGAGTTTCGCAGAAAGAAAGCAGCAGAGAAGGCTAAAAAGACTACCTCTTCAAGTCAGCTTCATATTTCTGATGCTATAAACGAAAAGCAACCAGAACATGAAAATGTACGCATTACAGACTCTAATGGTGTAGGTACTTCTGATGCACCAACCGAAGATTGTTTTGAACCTTATGGTAGTCTTCCAAAGATTGCAACCACTGAATCTGATACTTCAAGAGAAAGTGATTTTAGTTTCTCTACGGGTACAAATGATAAACCTTCTCTTTCAGCAAGAAACAATGATAAAGATAAACCCCAGAGCAGTAAGGATAACTATTCAGGTTCATCAGTTGAAGTTGCTTTTGAGGTTGGAAAGTACCAACCAAGTAACGTTGATGGCTTTGCGAAGGATCTTTCCCCTGTTAATTCTGGCGTGTTTGTTTCTAATACCGATGTCTTGCCCAAAACTTCTGTCAGCACTCTCCTTAAAGAGAAGCTGGGAAGTTCTGGAAATAAGGATAACAATCTAACATTGTCACCTTATCCAGGTAAAAGTTTGTTGTTCTGACTAGAATATGTTCCCACTTATGTTTTCCCCCAGAATAATATCAATTCAGGGCCTGAAAGTATTATAAATTATCAATATAAGCCCCACAAGATTTTACATTTTGATTCATAAGAACTATCAATTTGGGACCTGAAAGATAAAAACTATCAATTTGGGACCTGAAAGATAGAAACTATCAATTTAGGACTCAGAAATATTAAGACCATGTCTGCATCTTATAGTTTATATACTTATTTATTTATATACATTATTATCATTTTATTCCTACTGTTTTTTCTTAAATTTTCCACTTTCCTGAAATTAATATATCCTTTATCTTATTTTGGAATTGTGATTTATAAAAATATTGTTGGATAATTAGGAATTATAAGGTGTCAAATATGGCCTTAAAATGTTTTAAGTAGAAAATTAATAATTTCTATCTTTCAGGTCTCGGATTGACAATTTCTATTTTTTAGGTCTTGAATCAATAGCAATAATCTTTTAGGCCCTATATTGATAGTTATATTAACTATCAGGCCTTGAATTGATAAAAAATCCTTTTCCCCCTCATATCTCTTCTTTTATCCTTTTAGAAATTAGAAATTTCTAACAGTGTTGGTTCTTCATTGTTTTGGGCCATTCTGGTTGGATTATAGAGTCTCTTCCTTCTACCTCGAATACAAACGACTCTGCATTTGGACTTATATACCCATTTTCTGCATTTTCTGATATGGGAGACAAAAGATTAAGTGGCGATGTTGATTATATAGGGAGTACAAATCAATCGTCTCCATGGAATACTGACCTTAGATATGCTGATTACAACTCTGATGCCCGAAGCCCATCAAATCTTGCACTCCCATCCCCACCTACAGCTGGGAGGAAATCCCGTCCATCATTTCTCGATTCCATTCCAATCTCAAAAGGCAGTTCGCCGTCCCCTCCTCTCTTTGACACAGAAAAAGCTGATACATCCAGTTCCAAGGTTTACCCGGTTGATGGTTTGGGATCATCAGTTTCCCAGATATCTGCAAACGCTTCAGTTGCATCTGGCAATGGGTTTGGCCCATTCAATCATATCATGGAAAACAAACATGACTTTTTTTCACAGAAGCAGAATGAAGACTTTGCTGCTTTAGAACAGGTATATCGACTGCAGTTTTCTCTTGCAACTACTTGTGGTATTTTAGGATAAGTCTTCTTTTCTTTTTTGATTTATAGTCTCATTGGCATGCATACTTTTAGCTCAATGTGATGTTTTTATTGGGTTTTAACTGATTTTTAAAAACTGGGTTTTTAAGTCTTGGGGATTTTGAAATCCTAATAAATTTTAAGGGTTGTGTTTGTATTGGGATTTTGTATAGGGTGAGATATAACTTTATGTCAAATCAATGTGTAATAGTGAATGGTGTTGTATTATTGTATTGTTGTTGAGTGATTGTAATGATTGGATGGTGCGAGTTATGCTTTTAATATTAAAGTGTAAGAACTAAGAAGAGAGAATTGATTGTATTGGAAAGTCTGATAGTAGGTTTATAGGTGTTGTAGTGGTGGTTTTAAAGCTGGATTTCAAAATCCAAAAGTAGAACCGGATTTAGTTTGTAAATCCAAAAACCTGGTTTTAAAAATACAAAAAAATAAATCATCTAAGGTTCCTGGTTGATTGAGTTATAGTCTCATTAACATGCATACATTGCCCTAATGGGTTATTAAAATTTTCCCAAAATTGTGATAGTCTATTTTAGAGGAGCCTCAACAAACCATTTCTTATTTTGTTTCATCGAACGACACTGTTTTATCGGTTTCACTATAGATGGGTTGTTGTGGCTTGTTATTGGGAGGGAACAGACATTTGCAGATTTGACAAACATTTATGGTGTTAATATTCGTTAATTTGCAGCATATTGAAGATTTGACGCAAGAGAAATTCTCATTGCAACGTGCTCTTGAAGCTTCACGTGTCCTAGCAGAATCGTTGGCTTCTGAAAATTCAGCGTTAACAGAGAGCTTTAATCAACAGGTTTGGGTTTGCCATGCTAGGTTTGCATAGGAGTTTTACTTGCTGCTCTGATTTTGTATGAGATATTATATTTATACTCTTATAACATAAAAATTCAGGCATAAGGTTAATCCTGCGGCAGTACCTATACTGGTGCTGATATTTTGTTGCAAACTTACAACAGAGTGAGATTTATACCTCATATCACTACATTTCTAAATTAAAATTATTATTCAAGTATATGGGTGATCCCACTTTGCAATTTCAATGTTAGTGTCAATAGTTTGTTATAACAAATCTGATAGGTTAGCTGCCATTTTATAAAATTTACGCAACTGCTTGTTTATTATAACGTGTGCTGTTGACGATTTCTTCTGGTTTCACTAACATTAACTTCAACGTATTTGTTTTTGGTTTGGTTTGGTGAATCTATTTCATTATAGGTGAACTTTTGCACAGTTTGGATGACAAATATACTGTGTTTTGACATCTATGATCTATCAAACACATCTGAGACCACTGGCTTGTTTTTGTTGCCTTCTTTTGCTTATCTATTTATCAATTCTGATATTCGTTCTTTTGGTGCGACTGTTGTTCTAAACCTAACTCTTCAGGGAGGAGTAGTCAACCAGCTGAAATTTGGATTGGAAGAGTTACAGGCAGAAATCAGAGCTCAACTGGTTAGTGTTAATCAATTAGGCTGGGATTTCCATCATTTGGATTCTAAATAGCCAGGCTTTTCTTCATACTTATATGTTTTTTTCCCCAATATAATTGGTTTTT
The DNA here is from genome assembly GCA_037126765.1 of Stenogyne calaminthoides. Taxonomy (NCBI): domain Eukaryota; kingdom Viridiplantae; phylum Streptophyta; class Magnoliopsida; order Lamiales; family Lamiaceae; genus Stenogyne; species Stenogyne calaminthoides. The sequence goes on from JBBCBC010000003.1 coordinate 47,891,410, forward strand.
TAATAAGCTTATAAATAATGATTTCAATATTGGCCCTCATTGTGCTCAACAGTGTCTTGACTTTTGTTTCAGTTAGTCCTCAGACCTTCTATGTCTTTTAGACTTAGCACCTTACAAAATTTTGACTGCTACGTAGTATCGGCAAACTTAGATGGCTGTAAATTAATAGGTGTGTGTGTGTATACATCTTTCACTCTCTCTCATAAACAACAAAATGCTTCACCAGTACACGTATAAATATATGTAGGCGGAACTTGAAGCTGTAAGAGTGGAATATGCTAATGCCCAGCTGGAATGTAATGCAGCTGATGAACGTGCAAAGCTATTGGCTTCTGAAGTTATTGGACTGGAAGAGAAGGTAAACCTTCTCCGATTTTCTGTATCTTCTGGTACTGGTTATAATTTGCAGAAGGGAGAGATTTCTGTTCATTATGACATACCCAAGTAAAGACTAATATTGCGTAATGTTGTATGCCAATCAGCTTAATTTGTTAATGTGGTGTTGGGGGTTGTGTGTGTGTGGTGGGTGGGGGTTGTTGTGTTGGGGGGGGGCGTGCTCCAATTACACTTGTTAATATCCTTAAATGGTAGAGCTGCATTTTGTATTTGCCACAAAAATATCCAGCAGTATTAAAATTGAGATATCATTGACATCTCATTTGTTGATCAATGGGAGGGGCGTTCTAGGCTGTTAGTGATAATTGTTTCTACCCTTGTATTATTATCATTTTACTTCTGTATTTATTTTACGATTATTTTATGGAATCATGTAGACATTGCGGTTGAGGTCTAATGAGTTAAAATTGGAGAGGCAGTTGCAGAACGCCCAAGCAGAAATTTCTTCTTACAGGTATTGTTAATTCTATCATTTTCTTTTTAATGACTTCTTTTCTCTTCAATGGAGCCTACTATCTTCTTATTTGGTTTCCGTTCTTTTTTTAAAAATTATTTTCTCCCATACGATTGATATCACATAGACAAATGGCAACAATGCTAGTTTGTGAACTCCTTTTAGTTTGGTTTTCTATGTTTTCCAATTTTTTATTACCTTAACATTTCAATTCCTCAGGAAGAAAATGTCGAGCCTTGAGAAAGACCGTCAAGATCTACAATCAACCATTGATGCCTTACAAGAAGGTATATTGTCTATTATGATCTGACTAATTTTTTTCCCGTTTATAGAACTGTGTGCGTGAACTTGAAGTGAAGTGAAACACAAAACTGTTGTGTATCCTAATCTTTTTATTTTGACGGTTACGGGTTACCTTAGTTGAAAATTTCTGCTTAAAGATTTAGGAAAGTTTCTCCTCCAGTGTTCATGAAGTATCTTATTATGTTCATATGCAGAGAACTGAAGTTTAGGATAATTCTGAAGGTGCTACTTTAGTTCCCATATGACAATGGGCTGTGAGTTTCATGTTTCAGTACGGATATAATAGAAATTTAAATAAAAAGACAAAAAATTTATTAATTTTTTTTTATTTAATACCTAAACCAAATATATTGCCAAATTTGTAAATAATATTCGATAATGTGAATCGCATCAATCCTTTTTTCTATGACCGAGTCAACCAATCGGATTAATGAAGTGGGCTAAATTCTTGTCAATACCACTGTGGGTTTGAACATGACTTAATGTCCTGTAGATCAAGGAATTCCTCTCAGTACTTCAAAAGATTGTGACCATATATGATTTCCATTTTTGTTAAAAATGAACTTAGCTTAAATTGGGTTTTATGCCTTGTAAAGTAATTTCATTGTCTTTATCCTTATGATTGCGTGTTGATACAAGAGTCTTTCATGCAGTTTGATATCTCTGACAAGAGATTTGTAAAACTACTGTGGAAACTCTATGGAGGGCAAACATGTTTTCACCGTGATCTTTTCAATTCAATTTACATCGAAAATCGATCGGTTCCTGTGATCTTGGGGTTTTTAATTTAGTCACCTAGTTGATTGGTAGTGGACTCTGAATTCATCTTTTAGTGGACGTCTGACTAATGACTAATCTTTATAATGTTTTTAATTAAAATTTATTTTGTAAATCTTTAGATATGCATTTGTCTTATATGGTGCAATGAATTTTTTATAAATCTTTAAATATGCATTATGTCTGTTGTCAGAGAAGAAGCTGTTACAGTCCAAATTACGGAAAGCTTCTTCAAGTGGTAAATCCATGGACTTAAACAAGGCTTCATACACTAGGAAAGATGTCTCGACTTCAACGGAGGATCTTGGTATGGAATTCCAACAATATCAACTTTTAATTTGTGAAAGCTTGTTTGCCTCTTTTACTAGGGAAGCTAGTGATGAATTCGACAACCACTTATCATGAGATGGAAGGATACTTGAAATAGGTGTAACTAGCGCTTGAACCCCACATATTCCGTGTGTTTGAAAAAAAAATTATACAGTATATTATTAGTTTTACATTGAATACTTCAAATACTTATTTACCTCAATTAATTCAATTAAAATTATAGTTATGTTTTTTTATTTTTTAATATTATATATGTGCAATATATTTCTTTTAAAATTTATTTGTGTTTTTTAATATAATACGTTTCCATTTTTGGATATTGACTAAATCAAACAGGAAAAAAATTTGATACAATAAATGCTTAATCTTTAATTGGTTGACCGTAATTGGTTCTTGCCTTCATCAAATTTGTGATTAGAATTTCTAAAGACAGATTAATTAGAAAATTAGAGAGAAAAAAAATTGGAGTATTCTGGTGCTGCCACGTATGATTGAGATATTTAGCAATAGATGTAAGAGAAGATTTGGTTGAATTTGTCCTGTTATTTGTCTTCTGCTATGTTGTGTGATTCTGATTTATACTGTGAATAATTAATCACACAGATGTGGGTACAACAGAATCCACGAATGCTGTTGCAGATGTAGACCCTACTTCTCAAATTTCACCTGAAAGTGTTCACCTTAATCCCGAAGATCTACCTGTGGCTTTTCCATCTGATCAGATTAGAATGATTCAAAACATTAACACATTAATTGCTGAGGTAATTTATGTTACTTGAAATCCAAGCTTCTTGATTGTTTCTTCTTCAAGAATCAGTTATAATTATTAAGTAATCTCTTGCAGTTGGCATTGGAAAAAGATCAGTTGACGCAAGCCTTGTCAGCAGAATCATCCCAAAGCTCCACACTTTTGGTAATTTTTGTATTCAATTATATTTTGCCTTTTGGGAGTGTTCTTTTAATTTACCAACCACACTAGGAAAAATGACTAAACTTGTCCAATACGAAAATAAATTACTTGTTTATGGCACTGTCAAGTGTTCCTTTAATTTGCTGTATTTAGACCCTGATAGATGTTACGACTTTAGTACATACCTTTAGAAACTGTAGAATGCAGAATGTTGGATTCAAGATTATCATCATCTTGTTAGGGTCTGAGCAAACATAAACAAGGAATGAGAACATTACCTACAAATAAGTAGTACTCCCTTCGTTCCAATTTAACTGTCGTTTTTTGGTGTTTCACCTTGATTTAGAAGCCATTTAATACCTATAATTATTTGTATAAAATGATTAATGTACCCTTTTACAGATATCAATGCAAAAATTGTATAAAATTATTTAATTTCTCTTAGAAAACCAAAAGTGACAGATGTTTTGGGACATTTTTTTTTCTTTTTTAAAATGACAGTTAAATTGGAAAGGATGAAGTTGTATTTATGTTTCTTGTCAACTCCAAGTGCATCTTCATCTCTGGTTTCCATTATTCTATTTCATTTTCCTTTATCATTATATTGTCTCATTATAGGAACTGAACAAGGAATTGACCCGGAAACTTGAGATTCAAACACAGAGATTGGAGCTCTTGACGGCCCAAAGTATGGCAAATGATAATACCCAACCAAGACAACTGGGCTCACCCGTTGTTCATGAGAACGCAACATATGCAGACGAAGGAGATGAGGTAATTTAACAATTACATTTAATTATGTTATTTCTTTCATATCTTCGAACCAAGCAACTTTTTTTGTTATTAAATGTGCTTTGCTGCGGTTAAATGCTTCTCTAGGACTCCATATAGACGTAGATACTTTTGGCTGTGAGAAACCAATGACACAAAAAAATGTAGTACATCTTCTTTCTACAAACTTTTTTAGTAAAATGATGTTAGAGAGGCTGCTCTTTGCTCAGAAGAAGAAAAGAGTAACCAATAATGTATTGGTTTCTTGGGGACATCTCTTTGCAGCAAATTCATGATTTTGTGCTAATCATTATTTTTTGTGTTCTGTTCTGATAATTAATAATTAAAATAGCTTAAATAACAGAAGAGTTGGTAAAACATGACTATGGGGGTAATTTCTGTTTTGGTGTAGGGTGTGTCAGAGTTTAGCTCCTTAATAGGGATGTAATTGGACCGAGTTGAACTGTTTGATCTTGGTTTGTTTATTATCAAGTTGAACTCGGACTTATTAACGAATACATTGTTGGTTCACGAGTTTTTTCGAGCTTAATATCGATCTTAAATTAAATTATTCATCAATTGATTGCAAAATTAAAATACATATTTCTAAAAATCATATATATATATATATATATATATATATATCTACTAAATTTTATAACTTCATTTAATTAAATAAGTTTAGTTACATATTTTTATATTTATCATAAAAATTAAGGGTGAAAAATATAAATTAAAGTCAACTATTCATTTTAATTTGACGTATATGAATCAAATATCATTGAATTTGAGTTTGTTTATGATGGCGAGCTTTATTAATGAGCTCGATCGAATGTTTTCCGAACCGAGTCCGAGTGGTTCACTAATGGCTTAGTTTTATGATATCCCTACTCCTAAACCGGTGAACGTTATGTCCCCATTCAGGGTCCTTTAAAACAGTCATTTCATTTTTAAATGTCAAAATTGGGGTTGAATTGTTGCCATCAATTGATCTCTAATTTGTGTTTCTCATTTCGATATTTGTATGTTCTATCCATACAGTGACCCAGTATTATGTTAGCACAGTTTGTGACATGTCTGTGTAACATGGTTTCCGAGAGTTTTTTACCTAGGACTGAATTTGTTGAAAATGTTGAGGATGAGATTGCATTATTCCTCACTACCTTCCCATTTTAGCAAAATACTTCTATGCACCAGTTGCAACGTTCAACTCACATGCATTTTTAAATGGTATTAGTTGTTTTACTAGAAGGTATTAGTCGGTCAGCATTAGTTGTTGTCACTGAACAGCTATGCTGCTCGGAATCTTCAAAACTGGAGGTGTACCGTGTCCCGAGGATCCGACATGGGGGTGGGCGTGGGGATCCTTCATTAGACATATATATTTAAATTTAAATGCAAATAATATATGTATTCTGAAAGTATATATATATAGGCGTATCTCCACACCTGTATCCAAGCAATTAGCTGTGCACCAGTTGTACCCAAATCTACTTCAAGATTTTACACAATTCTTTTTCTGTCCAGGTGGTTGAAAGGGTGTTGGGCTGGATCATGAAGCTCTTCCCTGGAGGGCCATCAAGAAGACGACCGAGCAAGCATCTTTGATTTTACAACACATTTTCTTGAGAAAAACCTTCTCGTTGATCTTTGTGCTCTCCTCCCGTTTTTGGTGGCTAGATCGAGGGTGCAGTTTGTATACGAGCACATCTATTCTTTTCCCCAGAAGATGTTTCTCAGAGAGGGCTTCACACAAGATTCCCGAATTTCGTCTCTCTGCAAATTTTGCAATCAAGTTAGTCCGACATTTCCATGATATTTTTTTATAGGACTATTAAATTTTTTTGCGACATTTTCTGCTATCAGAAAGAAAGAAAATCCCAACTGTTGTAATTAAACTTTGGCAGTGAGAGAGATGCAAGGCAAATAGAAAAGGTTGGCAATTGTATTGATGTTGAGTGAGATCTCTGTATTCGTTCTTTTTTGGGTTTTCATTCTAAATTTCTTGTGTATTAAAAAATGGGACTTCAATCGATACGTGGGAAAAATATTTCCTTTATTTCATAGTTACAGGATTAACTTTCCAGTGTATGTTCCAACTTTTTTAGTTTGCTTATTTTCTGGAACCACTATTTCAATATATATATCCGTTTCATATTCAATTTTAAATATCAGTTTCGTTCTTTAAAATAAATGCCTGTAGTTTTCAAGGCTTCATGTATTGCTTGGTACAATGTATATTTGTACAAATCCCCAATCGCATTTAAGTTTGGATAAATGTTCCGTCAAAAAAAAAAAGTTTGGATAAATGTTTTGTGGTAGGTTTTCTCAGATTTAATATAAATTCAATTAAAAAATAAAGTACAGAAGCTTATTTGTAATCGCTGAAAAGAAATAAAGAAATAAGGTATGTTGCGACTATCAATGATATCCGAGAAAAAGTCAATTATAAATGATGAATGTGGAAAATGCAAATGTTGGATGGATAATAAAAAGACAAAGTCGAATATCAGCATACACCGAAGCCTTTATCACAAATGTTACTGTTAAGGGTTCCACTATCCAAATTAAATATTCTTAACAATAATTATTATTAGCAGAAAAGTTATTTACATAACATATATATATTTTGAAACCAAAATAACATATTTTTAGAAAATGCAAAAATTTAAATAATTATGTTAAGGGTATATATGAGATAATAAGGGAATAAAATGTCAACACTATTTATTATATAAATATTTCAGTAGACTAAAATGGTATTTTAAAAAAATTAGAGGAAATATGTGTTATTAATGTAATATATTTTTAATTGTATAACATGTTAACTATTAAGAGATTTAATATTATTTTATAGTATAATTTTATTTTCAATGTGCGTATACGCGAGGTTATAACCTAATTTTATGCTATTTTTATATATTTTTACATAAGAAAATTTTCACATAAAATCAACTCTGAGAGTGGACATTTGGTGGCATTTTATGATCAACACTTAAAAAAAATCATCCCCTTACATATTAAAAAAGATTATTTCCTCCTATGGTGGTCCCCCTCTTGCAGTTTCGGTTACGGTGTGATTGTGGACTTTTGGGTGGTCAGCCTCTTATGGTGGTTGTTGTTCAGGTCTATAACAAGACGAAAAAATGTGTCATGTGCCCTGTGGTAAAAGGAACTATTGTAATTAATTATGTTACAGAACTATAATACTCCATCCGTCCCATAAAAACGTGCGCATTTTCCTTTTTGGGACGTCCCAAAGAAACGGGCACAGTTCCTAAAATGGCAAAACACTCAAAACATACACTCTTACAATAATATTATAATTGATTTAAATAATACCAATAAAACAAATTTTTTTATTTTGTGTGCCCGGCTAAGGGTGCACGTTTCTTTGGGACGGAGGGAGTAATTGATTACCTTAAAAAAAAAAAAAACCTACGGCATAATTTCAAACCTCAGTACGACGTCGTAGAAGATATAGATATGTTGGTTAAAAGCGCAGGTGCAAAGCGTGTGGCGCACAAGCACAATTATCAAACGGCTCAGATATTTTCCCTCTATTGCCATGGCTATGGCTACCGGAATTCTCTACTCCAATCGCTTCTCTCTCTCCATTCTTTCCTCGTCTTCTTCAGGTGAATATTCCCCCACTCACTTCTTCCTTTTCTTCGATTGTTAATTTGAATTATTTGTCCCGAAATATGCACAAGGTACAAATTCGGAGGCTGTGAAATTGAGAGATAATTGGAGGCAAAAGTCTGTTGGGAATTAAACAAGCAATTATGGAGAAAATAATAGAACTAGGAATTTAGAGACAAATAATTTGCTTCTGGGTTAAATGAAATGACTACGTCCCAAGACTACAAATCCGGGGAGATTCACTCTTTTAGTGTTATTTTTACAGACAAAGAAAAATCTGATGAGTCAAGTATTTAAACAAAGATATGGGCGAAGCCTAATCCATGAAGCCGACCTGCCGGCCCTTTCGACCGCGGGCGCAGTGAAAGGATTCCGCTATCATCACTTCGGCGCTTTCGATCGGCTCTGAAAACGAGTGCTCGTCCGATTGATATGTGCTCAACCACAATGCTTGGCCTCGCCTCCCGACTCCCGTTCACTCGGGGCTCCAACAATCCCAACAATCTCCTAATTTAATCGACTCAACCATAAGCTTTGTCCCCAGTTCCAGCGGTTTCTCCAGTAGTAGTGTCGGGCCTTATGCTTTCGGTTCAAGGCGGTTGAAGTCATGATAACTACAACTTCTCTAAGGTCACAACGCGGATCAACATGTCGGCGGGATTCTCACTTTCCGGATCTTCATCACCGTCAAGATCTTGTTCTCAATGAGGTAAAAATATAATGATACCTCAACTCGATGTGCTTCGTCCTCGAGTGAAAAGATGAATTCTTCGCCAAGAGAATAACACTCTGACTGTCACTATACAGAATATTATCCTTTTGCTCCTTCCCCAACTCACACGACGATTCTCGCAACCAAACCATTTCTTTACTAAATTTCAAAGATCGCAACGTCTTTCCGCTCGCTTCTGCGATTTGAGCTACGATCTTTTGAACTTAGAAGCCCAAGATATTCTTTGTACCACCAAAAGTAAACACATACCTCAGAAGTACTTCATTTTTTGTCGAGATCATTTGATGCCAAGTCTGCATCAACATATCATGCTAACCCAACGCTTTTGCCCTCAAAGCACAAAGCTTGTTCAGTAGTACCTCTCAAGTATCTAAGGATCCACTTCACCGCTCTCCCAATGTCACATCTTGATTGCCCATAAACCCGCTAACAACTTCCACCGCTTGTGCAATATCCGGTCTTGTACACACCATTGATACATCAAACTTCCAATTGTCAAGCATACAGAGTGTTTTGCATGTAGTTCCGCCTCTTCTTCGCTACTTAGGTGAGTCCTTGTTGGATAAATTTGAACCGACTTCCCAATCGGACCTCGAACCGGCTTTGATCTTCCATACTAAATCTCTCCAAGACTTTCTTTTATGTATTCAAAGATGTGAAAGATACAACTTTCCTGCCACCTTTTCACGATCGATTCGCATACCCAAGATTTGCTTGACCTCTCCAAGGTCCTTCATAGCAAACCTTTCAGATAATTTTTCCTTCAACTTGCTCACCTCCCGAGCACTAGAGCCTGCTATCAACATGTCATCAACATATAATAGCAAAATGATATAACCATCATCATACCTCTTGAAGTAACAGCAATGGTCAGCCTTACACCTATTGATCTTAATCTCGTACATGAACCCATCAAACTTCTTGTACCACTGTAATGGAGCTTGTTTCAGACCATACAAGTTCTTCTTCAACTTGCAAACTAGCTCACTACTTCCCTTAGACAAGTATCCCTCTGGTTGCTTCATGTAGATGTGCTCATCTAAATCACCATGAAGAAAGACGGTTTTTACGTCCATCTCTTCTAACACCAAATTTTCTGCAGCCATCAGACTCAGAACTAATCGAATGGTAGTTAGCTTCACCACTGGAGTAAAAACATCAGTATAGTCAATACCATGTTTCTGCTGAAACCCCTTCACAACCAATCTTGTCTTGTAACGTTTGCTTCTATCAGCCTCCTCTTTTATTCTGTAAACCCACTTGTTATGCGGTGCTTTCTTTCCCTTAGGAAGCTCAACAAGCTCCCAAGTTCCGTTGGTCATCAATGAATTCATCTCATCATCCATTGCAAGTTTCCACTTGTCCACCTGTTCCCAACAACTGGTATCAGAGCATTAGGCTCAAGGGATCTGGTGGGAGCAATTATGGTGGCTGAAGGGAAATCGCCTGTTGAAAAATTTGACGGAACGGATTTCGGATTTGGGCTTCGCTCGGTATGCGGCCGGGCACAACCACTGAACTTCTGAGAACGCACAAGGCGCTCGAGCAAGATGGTTGGTCGAGCAGAACCGCTCGACCAAAGTCCCAAGTTGAGCGGGTTCGGTAAGCAGTTCGCGGAGTTTGGGGCGTTGCTTGGAGTAGGTGGTTGGATGAGAGATTGGGAAGACGAGTTACAGTTGGAGTCAGTCTCCAGGTGGGAGATTGTTGGGATTGTTGGAGTCTGAGTTGCGGAATGAGTCCAGGGAGGACAAGACGTTCGGAATGAGTCCAGGGAGGACAAGACATTTGACCTAGTTGAGGTCGTGCACTTCCGCTCCAGTGTCAGTCTCCAGGTTCGGTCTCTAGGTGGGAGATTGTTGAGTTATGGAGCCTGAGTGAAACGGGGATGCAGGGCGCGGGAGGCGCTCGACCAGTGCTCGAGGTCGAGCAGGTGTGCTCGGTCGAGCGCCCCCCTTTTGCAGCGGTGAGAAGGCGCTCGAGCAAGGTTGCTGATCGAGCAGAACCGCTCGACCAAGGGCTGAGGTCGAGCGGTTCCGAGGCACGCGGAGGCCCAGTTTCATCTTCTAGGGTTTCGGTCAGGATGGGCCAAACCTAGGTTTCTATTATAAATACCCCCTGACTCCCCAGGTTTCTATTATAAATACCCCCTGACTCCCCCGTTGTATCTTGCACTACTTGCACTATCTTATAAGATATAGTAGATCTCTCCTGGCTTGGTAGTGCCCCCAGATGTAGTCAGTTTGACGAACTGAGTAACCAAATTGTTTGTTCCTCTTAATTCCGTAGTTCCATTATTTTCTCCTATAATTTTCTTGCTTTAATTCCTAACAAAGTCCAGACCCATCCCTCCTGGCGGTACCTACCCTGCTAAGGACCACTGCAGGTTCTTCATTCACACTCTTATTTCCTTGATTAAATGTTAGAAATTAGAATCATTTATATTATAAATAATGAACATTAGTTCCTGTTGTTTTCTTTTTGAGATTGTAAAGCTGTTTAGATATTGGTAACTTGTTGGGCGCGGTTAAGAAAGACTGGTTATGATGGTTTTTGTTATTTTGATTTGAGCAGTAACTGTGGGTTGTGCGATACGTACTGCATTGCCCATGTGAAGAATGCTTGTGCTTTCTTGGGAGATGGCATGTCTATAATTGAAGTAAGTTTTGTTTCTTTCTGTTGTTTTTGTTGTCATTTTTTGTGTATGTGTGTGTTTCTGGGATTTATATCATCTACATTTATACATCTTGGAATGCGGTCGAGCTTTTATTTTCTTTTACTAGTTAAGTAGCTGTAGTCGTTGAAAGTCATTATTGTTACTGTATATTCACATCTTGGCAAAAGTTATAAATATAACAAAGTCTTATGTAACAAGTTTTACTGTGCAATTAATTTGTATTTTGTGTACAATATTATTAAACAGTACTAGTTGTTTCATGAAAAGGTGTTAGTTTGATAGTATTAGTTGTTTCATTAAAAAGTATTAGTTATTTTACTATAAAGAGATAATTGTGAACTAGTTGCACTGTGAATCTGTTTTACATAAGAGCAACTCTAAAAATACTACTTGAGGAATAGCTGGTAGTTTTTTTTTCCTTTTAACTATATGTGGAATCAATGTGGTCAGAGTGTGGACTGGCAGGATCAACATTCAACTCTGGATTTTGATTATGAAAATACAAAAAATAGTTTGGATGCATTCAGAGGGTTACATTTAAAAAATTTACATATTATTTTATTTTCAATTATGTGGCTGTCTATTAAAAATGTATTGCTGTTGATCCTTTTTTCTGTCTTAAGCTCTTGAACCGATCGTCCATGGCAGAGGCAAGAAAGCTGATTCATTAGATGAGACTTATATGGGTGTTTATGAAAACCTACTCTATGCTCGCAAAACTAATCCTGTAGAGGGTAAGGCCCAAAATGGTTTTGTATTAATATTTATTTTTCTACTCTTAAGTACTCCATCCGTCCACCAATTTTATGCACACTCCATTTATGGAAAAAATTACTTTATTTTTATTCCCCAACCATCACTTAATTACTTCAAATGTCATTGTACTTTACTCACAAACAATCACTTTATTTATAAATGGACCCCACAATGGTCTATAATACCCTTACTTTATCTATTTTTTTCTTAAAACCTCTGCCACATCAATCAGGCATAAGATTAGTGGACGGAGGGAGTACTTCATTTGATGTCGTTCAATTAATATATAGTCATATACTCACCCAGTGATAGACCACACTAACACCGAGCGATTGAATAACAAGAACAGAACAACCCTCAAAAGAGGATCCACAGAGAGAATCTCTGCCCAAGCCAATACGGCCGATAAACTCAATAATTTCGATAATCCTTCTAGGGCAAAACGCCCGAGAACAAATAGTCACAAAACAATAAACCTTCGGCCCATGGCCGTGACCCATTAATAGAATTAGAAAGTACTACTAAGACTCAACATAAAAGGAAATAACAATAAAGCTAATAATAAATAAATAAAGCGCAATACTCAAGGCGCCCGATCACGGACCGCTCGTCTTAAATCTTCCACGGCCGATACACCTTCAGAGGTGGGCGCCGCTGATCAATTCCCCCTAAAAAAATTTTTGTCCTCAAGGTCAAGTCCGAACCGACCCAAAAATCACTTGTGTCCATCCAAGTGTCATCATCACCACCCAAGTCCTTCCAAATAAGACCAAAAACCTCGCTCCACCGGTGCGCCCCTTTCAAACTGTCTGCGATCCACCACAAAATCGGGAATGAAAGGAGGATCCACGACTAACAATTCTTCGAACAACGTTCTTTGAGACAACCCCGCTCCCGATCACGACTTAAGAAGCGAAATGTGGAATAACGGGATGTATTCGCGACCAACAAGGAGAGACAATCGATATGCCTATTTCCCAATCGAAGCCTCAATGACAAACGACCGAAATAACGCTGGGCGAAGCTTAGCGATCCTTGGTCCGAATAAACCAAGGCCGACGATATGGGCGAAATTTGGATAGACCCGGTCCCCAACCGCAAATTCCACGTCCGGTGATGTTTATTAAACCCATGAACCATGCGTTCTTGAGCTCTTTCCAAATGCATACGCAAAATCCGTAACGCCATATCCCTCTCGCCACGAATCGGCTAACACTTTAACCCGAATTTCGCCTTTAGAAAAAGGGGGGCATCGGAGGAGAGGTCGCCCATAGACCACCTCGAGCGGGTGGTGCCGACCATGCCATTGAAATCCCAGACAGCAAAAACTCCGCCCACGCCAACCATTTGCCCCATTGTTTGAGCGATAAGATCGCGAAACACCGTAAAACGTCTCCAAACACCGATTCAAAACCTCCGTCCGCCATCGGGTTCCGGGTGATAAAAGCGGAACTCATCCGAAGCTTTACCCAATGTTTTAAATAGCTCCCCGCCAAAAACGTAATAAGGAATAATGGGTCCCGATCTGAGACAATTGTACCGTACACACCATGAAGCTCGCTTAACGATTTTGCTTGAAAGGATGACGGAGGCCCAAAAAATGTCCATATTTGGAGAATCATCACGACTACCAAAATGCAATCGAAACCCCCTAACGAGGCAACCCTGTGATGAAATCCATGCTAATGTCCTCCCAAACCTGGTTTGGGATGGGTAGTGGTTGTAGCAGCCCACGTGACTTAAATCCTCATATTTATTCCACGACACACATTCTGGCGCACCACAAAATTAATCATAGATCGAACCATCCCCGTCGCCCAATACACAAACACGCCAATCTCTTATATGTGCGTAGTGCTTCCGATGGCCACCACCCGAGTCGTGTGGAATTCTGTAGGAGGTGGTCAACCCAGCGAGACGACTTAATTACGGCCGCCCACAGTAAAATAAGGCGGCTCGGACCCGAGTGTAGTGTTTGGCTCGGGCGACCCGCCCAAGTCTGCCATTATCTTCGTAAACTCGCGTCCTTCCGGACCTCGTCAAAGTAAGGTGGACTAATCAATCGAATGTGGAATAGAAATGGAGGAGAGCTCCCCATCCTCATCGCGGCGTGAAAGAGCATCCGCCACCGATTATCGACACCCTCTTTGTAGACGATCTCAAAGTCGAGCCTAATAGTTTAGCTTTGCCCGGTTTTTGCTATCTTGGCGTCGCAGCGGGTCAGTGTCAAAAGGTGTTTCAAACTCCGGCTGGTCGGTCGCGAACCGTGAAGCGACGTCCCAACAAATAAGGTCTCCAATGGTGCACCGCGAGGACCAAGGCCATCAACTCTCTCTCGTATGCAAAATGGGTCAAGTTACGGCCTGTTAAATGTTTACTAAAATACGCCACGGGCTATTTCTCTCTGCGTGAAACGGCCCCGACCCCGAATCGGATCGTCACATTCAATGACAAACTGCTTGTAAATGTCCGGCATACGGAGGACGAGGGCTGTGGTGAGAGCCTCTTTGAGCGCGATGAAGGCGAGATCCGCCTCCTCCGTCCACTTGAATTTTGAGACACTATCTTTCTTCAACAAAGTAGTAAGGGGGCTAGCTATCTTCCCATAATTCTGGATAAAGCGACGATAATATCCTGTGAGCCCAAGAAAACCTTGTAGGCCCTTTAAGGACTGAGGGCGTGGCCAATCCATAACCGCAACAACTTTACCCGAATCCATCCGCATTCTGCCACCAAAACCACATGACCCAAATATTCAAATCTAATGGCAACCCAGGGAGCACTTCTTTGGATTAATAACTAAGGAATGAGTGAGCAATGTGTTGAAGGCATGCCGGATATGTCTGACGTGAGACGCCCAAGTCGGGCTGTAGATTAGAATGTCGTCAAAGAATACCAGGGCGAATCGACGGAGAACAGGGCGAATATGTCATTCATTAAGCTCAAATGTAAGTCATGGCGTTCACGACCGAACGGCATGACGAGGAACTCATAATGGCCCGAATGAGTTCGAAGGTCAGTTTTGGAATATCTCCTTGCCAAATTCGGATTTGGTGATATCCGGCACATAAGTCCAATTTACTGAAAAAATGGGCGCCATGTAGCTCATCCAAAAGCTCCTGAATGACCGGAATAAGATATTTATCCGGAACATTAACCTTATTAAGCGCCCTATAGTCCACACAAAAACGCCAAGAACCATCTTTCTTGCGGACCAACAACACCGGGCTCGGTAGGGGGCCGAGCTCGCTTGAATAATGCCGGCATGAGCATCTCGCCCACTAATCTCTCCATCTCATCCTTCCGAGTGTGATTGTAATGCTACAGACCGACACGGGCTAGAAGGCCCGGTTGGAGGGTAATGCGATGGTCGGAAGCATTGGGTCGGGGTAGACCCCAAACGGTTGGGTGATGGCCGAAAATTCTGACAAAAGAGTATCCAATTCCCGGCTCTGGGCGGCCGAAAGTGACTCAGTGGAGAGTGAGTCCGATGGGCTAGCAGCCGAGTTCAATGCCCACAACATCCACACCTCATCCGACGTCTCCAATGATTTAAGTTCCTCGCGTGTACATGCGCGTCGTGTAAGGTATGGGTCCCCAAAAATCTGCACATTAACTCCGCCAATACTGAAATTCATCATTAATTTTAACCAATTGGCTGTAACATCTCCCAAAGTGGACAGCCACGAAACCCCCAGTACCAAATCGATACCCCGAAGAGGAAAAACATAGCAATCAACCAGAAATGTGTGGCGATCAAGAGTGATAGGAACGGACTTACACATGCCTTTCATGGGAACCCGCGAACCATCGCCCAGGATCACGTGGAATTCTGAGGCGCTGACCACCGGCCGAGCTTGGCGGTAACTGTCTCGGACAGAAAACAATGACTAGCCCCACTGTCAATCATGGTAAGGATACGTAGGTCATGAACCCGACTGAATAACTTCATTGTTGTTGCTCCGTCGAACCCATTCGACGACAAATCGGAAAGGCTTACTGCAGAATACTCTGCCGCCAATTCCTGGTCCGCGGCGGAGGAGTGTCCGATGGATCATGTTCCCCAATCAGTAACTCGGGGTCATCCTCGGGAGGGTCAATCACAATACTCATAATTCTGGCAGCGCACTTATGTAATGGACCATATGGTTGGCTGCATCTATAACACTTCCCTTTTTCCCGATACTCCCGGGCTTCCTCCCCTGTCAGACGGCGTGTATTTCTAGGCTGGCGAACTCCCTGCGACGCTGCAGAAGACCCGTGAGTGCCGATAGGTGGGGGACTAGGAGATGGCGAAGGGATCGGAAACCCCCCACGGAAAGCAGATGTTGGCCGGGCAGCAGTACTCTGTTGAAAAGCCGGCCGATTGAAGTGGTTCGGAAACGAGGTCAAGCGAGATACCCGCATCGCCACCCGAATGGCAGAGTGTACATCCCCTGTCTCCGCGTCCGAGATTTTGTCCCTGATGGACGGCTTGAGACCCCCGAGAAATATGCCCAGGTATTGCTCGGGAAGTAGGCTGGGGAGTTGTGCGACACGTTCTTCGAATAGGGCTACGAAATCCTCCAATGAGCCCGTTTGTCGGGTGGCTTGCATGGCTTCATAAGCGTTCTTCGTCGAGCTATCCCCGAAACGCTCGATGAGTTCCCGCGTAAACTGTTCCCAGGATATGGAAGGGGTGCGACGCATAGCCCATTGGGCCCAGAACATTGCGCGCTCCGACATTGCGCGCCCCGACATTGCGATGAGGGCAAGTCGGACGCAATCAGCCGCCATGGTACTGTGCACCGGAAAAAATTGCTCAGCCTGAGCCAGCCAGGCTAACGGATCGGAGCCGTCGAACTGAGGTAATTCGCGACTTTTCCCCCCCCACATAGCCTGCAGGGAAAACATGATTGGGTTGCGACCCAGGCATGAAGGGAGGTTGCCCTGGAGTGCCGCCGAATCCCGATTCATGCGAGGAAGCCTCCTCGTGTTGGCAACCCATTACCGCCAACATCAATTGTTTCAACTGTTTCGACGATTCGGCCTGCACCGCATTTTCTCGACTGATTCGAGCCTCTCTTTGTCGGTACCACTGCGTGTTAACGTCATTGGAGAGAGGTCGGCAGGTCGGACCAATTGATAGACCACACTAACACCGAGCGATTGAATAACAAGAACAGAACAACCCTCAAAAGAGGATCCACAGAGAGAATCTCTGCCCAAGCCAATACGGCCGATAAACTCAATAATTTCGATAATCCTTCTAGGGCAAAACGCCCGAGAACAAATAGTCACAAAACAATAAACCTTCGGCCCATGGCCGTGACCCATTAACAGAATTAGAAAGTACTACTAAGACTCAACATAAAAGGAAATAACAATAAAGCTAATAATAAATAAATAAACTGCAATACTCGCGCGCCCGATCACGGACCGCTCGTCTTCGTCTTCCGCCGCTGATACACCTTCAGAGGTGGGGCGCTGCTATCACCCAGAGAATAAAATGCTTCACATTATTTGTTGTTATAGTTTTCAAATTAAGTTTGCCTCTTTTAAAAAAATATTTGATGGTATAGTTGCTTGCATAGATCGTAAATGAAATTCTAATTAAATTTATCACTATAAAAGAAAACTAATGTTTATAAGGACACTGAAGTACGTGGAAAATCTTTTCTTCCTTTCTGAACCAATTCATGGTACTTGATCTTTCTTACAAATGAGTTGGATGTTTGCACCAGCAATAATTTAATAATCTCCCATTTTTGTTGGAGGTTTCATAAATGCTATTTTCTCTAAAATCTTATCTCATGTAATGACCTAGGACTATGCAAATCTTTTAGCATGTTTTAGCCAAAACTTCTACTTATGTCCCATTTACAGAATTCTTGATGTGTGGCTTTTCCTGGACTATATGATTATTGATTAGACTATAGTTAAAGCTAAACTAATTGCCAAAACTGGGTAATTTAAAATGTGTATCTGATGAAAGTTGATAAATAACATCAGAAAAATAAGGCCATAATTATTTGAGTTTGTGCATAACAGTGTTGCCATCTAATAACTCCAAATTATTTTGTTTTCATTGTTGATGTCTTCTCTCTGAATATGGTTAAATTGTTGAAGTGAAGGTGCTTAGTGTAGGTTGTATCTGAAAATGTCAAATATCAAATTCCATCTAAATAAGCTTAGTTGTTAAAAGTGCTAAGAATTAAAAGGAATGTGTGGAATGTATGTCAAATGTAATATTTGTATTAGTGTACATAGTTTTAATGATTGTAAGCAGGTTACTCCTACATATTTGTACACAGTATCTATTTGTAAAGTTTTTTATCTTTTGATTTCTTACATATAAATTGGAATTACAATCCTGCATAACTCTATTTCGATAGGGGCTCAGTGGACAGGCATAGTGACCACAATTGCTAGGGAAATGCTCAGAACTGGCATGGTTGAAGCTGTTATCTGTGTGCAGAGGTAATTCTCTTTTTAATGATCCCATTTTTAAGTGGTATTAAAAGGTATTAGTTGGTCAGTATTAATTGTTTTCACTAAACAATATTAGTTATTTTCATTGAATAGTCTTAGTTGTGCACCAGTTGCAACTGGTGCACCCAACTGTTACGCTAAAATTATTTATCATCATTCAGTGATTTATCAAATTTTCTTGCAATTCTTTGTATATCATCCCAGTGATCCAGAAGATAGATTTACTCCGAGACCTATCTTAGCGAGGTTTGTTTCATTTAGTTTCCAGATTTTTTGATAAGTTTCACACTGTTTGGCATTTATGCTGATATGTAGTTGAACACTTTTGAAATTAGGACTCCAGAGGAAGTACTTGCAGCTAAAGGAGTTAAGCCAACACTATCACCTAATCTTAATACTCTGGCATTAGTTGAGGTACCTCCAATCCCCTCAATTAATCTATTCTTGACTACGGAAAATCGTTGGATTTTTTTTTTTTTTTTTGAAATATTAGATATTTTGGTAGAAATAGAGTTCTTTTAAGTTTCAAAATCTCAACAATATTCATTCCTTGTTTGGAATTTGATGAACTGAGATATCTGGAAAAGTATTTTGTATTATTTGTTCAGTTGAATTTGAAGTGGAGTCTTAGTTTACTTGTGTATTCTTTTTAGATTTAAACAAAATCAAATATAAAATAGATTCACTCCTTGTCTAGAACTCATGTTTGCTTTGAAAGAGATATTGGATCACATAGAGTCGATAAGTGAAGTGGGTTAATAAAAAATTCAAAGATGACCTTTTGTTGGTTGATCCATCTGATATATCAATGTATCAGTGGTCTGAATTTGCTAAACCCTGAGCCTTTCAATTGCTTTTTGACTAAATAAAGCAGCGTCTAACATTGTTCACATGAAACTTGTTAAATTGTCTTCTCAAGAAAGCAGCTTGATTAATGATTATTCGTGTCAATTTCCATTCTCAGGCTGCTGGTGTGAAACGTCTACTTTTCTGTGGTGTTGGCTGCCAAGTGCAAGGTATCCACATCTTATAGTAACATACTTGTTCCATTAATTGCTCATTGTGACTTGTACTATTTTAATGCAGAGTAATTTATTGAAGTGCAGCGCTAAGATCAGTGGAATCTCATCTGAATCTGGAAAAGCTTTATGTTCTAGGAACAAACTGTGGTAACTAAAATACTTTTCTGTATTTCGTTATTTTAAATTCTGAAGTAAAAATATGTTTTTTCACATTGTTGAGTACATTATTCTGGTTGCAGACATAGTTTTGGAATAGAAATAGATTTGTGATGAGTGAGTAATTGATAGAGTACAACCTTATTTGTTTCTTCGATGAAGTTGATGAACCTAACAAAATTGCCTAATAATCATTCTTATAACCTAATAAAGTTTTTCCATATTGATGAAATTGCCTATATTAACAAGCTTACAACCTAGAAAAATTTTCTATGCAGTTGATAATGGACCAAGAGAAGGCTTAGATAAGTTTCTGAAGGCTGCTAGCACTGAACCAGAAACTGTTCTTCACTATGAATTTATGCAAGATTACAAGGTTATCTCTTTAAATTCATCTATCTATGCTTAGATTCAGAATCTCAATATTTAAAGAGTATAATTTGTTATTCTTAAAAAAAGTTATGAATTTGATAGGAATTACATTTTCCTAAAATGTTCTAAACTACACGATTTATTGAGTTTTATACATTTGAAATGATTAATACAGACATGCCTAAGATCAAGTGAAATATTTAAGATGTGTTATTTTAATGGCATTGTCATTGATTAAATATTGTTTATGTGTGCATCTTTAATTTATAGTAATAAGACATTTTTCCTTGATCAAATATGGTCATGATCATTGTATCTGTAGCTTTATTGTCGTTTTTCTCTCTCATGCGTGCCTGAGAGTCATGGTTTTTTTTATGCAAAATACATGTAAATAAAAGGCATAATGCATCCTTAAACTATCAACTTTTGTTTTAGTAGGCACCTCAATTATTTTTTTTTGTTTTTAAAAGTTTTTGAGCAGAGATATTTTACTTCTTGAGATCCTTTGAGATGAAAATTGACTGAATTTTCAGTTCACCTTAATGGTCTCATTCTGATTCAGCAATACACATGTCAACCTTATTTAATACTACCTCATTCCTAGATTCGAAGTCACATTTACTTTTTCATACGTGTTTTTGCAAGTTAGTTTTGTATTAGTAATTGAAATGATAAATTGATTTTTAAGGAGGGGTATTATAGATGAGCCTCTTATCTATCATACCCCTCCTTAAAAATCAATTTATCATTTCAATTACTAATACAAAACTCGCTCACAAAACACGTGCAAACAGTAAACCCGTCTTCGAATTCGAGACGGAGGGAGTATTAGTTATATCAAAAAACATTTTTCGCAAGCCATTGCAGGTACCCATCACCTGAAGAATTAGGGTAATATGACTTGCAAAAAATACATCTGAATATTAGTAAAATTTGTGTATACATTATTTAACGGGACCATTAAGATGAATCGAAAAATTTCCATCAATTTTCAGTACTTGTAGGTCTTTTTATAGTTAAACATAGTTTAGGGACCTATCGAAACAAAAGTTGATATCCGTTGATTGGATTATGCCTACATCTTGATGTTCAGTATGACACGAGCTTGATTGTAGCTCATTTTCCCTCTTACAGTGTATATTTGCTAGGATTTTGCTTATCTATTCTTGAGATAGCTTGCCATCCTTTCCGACTCACAGTTATGGAAAAGCTAAATGTGAATTTCTTTTAGGTTCATTTGAAGCATTTGGATGGTCATATTGAAGAGGTAACCGATTTTTGTCATTTTTTATCTAATTTAATTTTTGATATGTGTGCTACTTGATCCAACAATGCATTCTTACTAAAACAGGTTCCCTATTTCTGTCTCCCAGCCAATGACTTGACTGATGTGATTGCTCCTTCTTGCTACAGGTAACCCCTGATTTGCTTTGTATCATCTATCATCATTCGCACTTAAGCTGATACTCCAACTGAAAATTAATTTGTAACAAGTGTGCCTGAGAAAATGCATCAAGAATTACTTCAGAAATTTCTCTCGAAGTTATAGGGCCATAAAATCTGATTGAAGGTGAACCAGTGTTACCAGAAACTGGCTTCGTTTTCTAACCAAGTTAAAGCACTCCATAAATATAAGTGAGAGTAGGAAATAGAATTAGGTATTAAAATATAACAGCAATTTGCATAGCTTTAACAAGATTTTTATGAGTGTTCGAGAAACATTTACCCTTTCATTTATTTTTATCGTCAGAAACTTTAATAGCGGAAAGATATACGTATTACACAAATGCTTTAGCGGTTAGTGTTCCCCTTCTTTATCCAAATGTCAATGATATTCTTTTTGCTTTCTATGTCAGTACTCAGTAGTGACCAAGTCTTGATTCTCTTTGCAACTGATTGTCTCTCTATTGGGTTTTAACAATTAGTACGAGGAATAACTACTTGAAAAAAATAAAATCTCAATTGAACTCTTAGTAATGAATCGTCTCTCACTGTTGTAAACTATCCAGGATCTGGTACTAGGTTACATGGGCGTGCCAAAATATGCTGGAGTTAGCATGACACAACATCCACAATATGTCACTGTAAGGTGATTTCTGGAATTCACAGATTCTTAAATTCTTGCATTCTTTCTACCTTTTTATCTTTGCTACACATGGTTCTTTCTATGTTACTTTACTTTTCCTGCATACTTGCTCATAAATTTTTTGTCTGATTAAATGGTAGAAATGAACGTGGAAAGGAGATGCTAAATCTGGTGAAAGATCTTCTTGAAGTTACTCCAACAATTAGTTCGGTAATGAACATCTTTCAGCATGATATGTATATTTTTGGTAGTGTCTTTGTATAGTACTCTGACCGGGTAGATTGTTGTTTCAGGGTCAAAGGCAACCATTTGTAATGGAAACTGTAAAAGCTGATGATAAGGCTAAATTAGGTATGTAATGACATTTATCAAATGAGTAGCACTTGGGTGCACCAGTTGCACGGTGGTACTGGTTCACAACTAATACCGTTCGATTAAAACAACTAATACCGTTCGATGAAAACAACTAATACCTTTTAGTGAAACAACTAATACCATGCCCTTGAGTTGCACGGTGCAACTAGTGCATAGAAGTATTTGCTTTATCAGATAGTAGTATTGTTGAATGTATGACCTAGAGTTTGCCTTCTCCCATCTTACATTGGAACAACATAGATACGTCGAAAAGAAATTACAGCAAGTTAAGCGCTCTAGGTTAGTTTGTGATTTTTCCAACATTTTTGATGCATGCAGAGCTGATAGGCACATGCCATCGTATGCAAAGAAACTGGTATCTATGTACAACCAGAATGGAGAAATTGATGAGATGATTTCCGCTAAATGAGAGCTGATTTCATTTCCATGTATATCAGCTACACATTTTCTTCTCATCTGTTTTTTTTTTCAACTGATTTCAAGATGTGTATTATAAGTAGAAGTGTTAGAAAACTTCAATATTTCCTATCTTTAGTGAAAAGATGTGTATCTATATATGATTTCTTTTTTTTTTTGACGGAAATATCTATATATGATTTCATTTTGGCTAAGTATTGTATGCATCCAGGTGCACTGTGTACTCATAGTGTATTTTAGAACTATGCAATTTGTTATACTGAAAAGTGCAACTATTAATATGAAAAAAAAATAGTTGAACGGTTCAGTGTAAACAAATTGCATCTTTCAGTATAACAAGTTGCACGCTTTTAAAATGTACTATGAGTGCACGGTGCACCTGAGTGACATGAGACACCACTCTTTCATTTTTTTGGCTGTATAGACTACTCCAATTTTTGGGATTAAAGGCTCATTGTTCAGGGAAAAGATGTCACCCTTTTTTTTGTGTTTTTGGGAAGCATGCCAATTCTATTAAAGAAAAGGTAAATGGAAATTTTTAAGATTAATTAAACAGTTCATATATTATTCATTCAACATGTTATTTTTTCCTTTTTAGGTAGAAGAAACAGTCATACTCATACATAAATGAATATGTAAATTGTGGTTTGGTATTTCTTTTTCGAGGTTAGGTTTTCAAATGCTCATTCCATTATCAACCAACATCATTTTATCATGTTTAAAGTTATTGTCATTTAAATTAGTAAAATCTGTAACTATATAAAAGTAAAAATAATGGAGGAGAAGACAATCTTTGTTGGAGCAAGTGCAACTTCACTTGCATTGTAGTGTAATGTTGTATCCCACTCTCCATTGAAGAGAATGACTTTGTTTTACCTATCATTTTTATTTATTTTTCTATTTTATTTTTATATTATAATTTGTGTCTCACATTGTACAGTCATATATATATATATATATATATATATATATATATATATATATATATAAAATCTTAATCTTAATATTATATATTGTTAAATCTAATTCTGCTTATGTGGCGAACCACGTCAGTCTGCGTAAAACTCAATTCAACTAGATTATTTCGTTTTAAAATCGTGCACTCTCATTAAAAGTTTAATTTTTAATTTATTTAATTAAATTAAATACTATTATTTTTATCATATTTATTTTAAAAAGATAGTATGATATTATTATATTCACGCTACATATTTTTTTTGGCAATGTCTCATATATATTTGGTGCGCGAATTCTAGATCCGTACACTCACTTTGACCCTGCCCATTTTATTTTGGATCCTCCTTTTCATCAATGACAAGGTCTCTTTTTTTAATGAATCACTCCTATATCCGAAATACAGAGCTTGAGTCTTGTAATAGTCTTGCGGGAGATCCACTCTTTTTTTTTTTCCTTTGGAAAGGCACGCCCGTATAGCCAATTCAACCATCGATCTAATTAAATTAAATATTTCCACTCATATTGTATTTATTTATTAAAGATATGATTATATTCAAACCCACATATATTTTTCTTTTTTTCGAAAGATACGCTCAATATATTCTTATATACAGCTTTGTATATTCAAGCTCCACCTATCTTTTCCTTTTCAAGATCCTCATATTTACGCCCCATCTACAGTTAAAAGTAATTTGAGTTTGAATTAATTAATTATGAATATTTATTATAATTGTGTAATTATTTTGTATAGTACAGGGAGTATTAAAGTAAATAATTTGAGTATTAAATTAATTATGGGTGAGTTTCTTTTTTGTTGTTCATAGAGATTCTTCTACTTAATTAATTATGAATATTTATTGTAATTGTATAATTATTTTGTATATTGCATGGAGTTTTTTTTTATATTACAGAGAGTATTGTGTTAAGTAATTTGAGTGTTGCTATGTTGTGGATGTACCATTCCTTCATCTCCACGTATCCGCAATGGCAGTTCCAACCATAGCCCAAGTTTCTTCTTTTATGTTTATAGTGATTCTTCTAATTTGAGTTCTGAATGAGTTATGAATGTTTATTGAAATTGTTTGTTTATTTTGTATATTGCTGGGAGTTTTTTTATATTGCATGTAAGTAATTTGAGTGCATATTAATTGTCTTGAGGTTATAAGTAATTTGAGTTTTGAATTGATTATAAATGTTTATTGTAATTGTGTAATTATTTTGTATGCTGCAGGGGGAGTTTTTTTTATATTGGAGTAAGTATTGAGATAAGTAATTTGAGTTTTGAATTGGTTAATTGTTTAAATAATTTTAAAGAATTATAGCTAATTATACCTATGCAAGATTTGCTATATTTATTTTCGGGAAATTAGCAACCAGGTACACTTTTTTAAGGTAAATAGCAACCATGTACCTGGTTGTTAGTTTTTTAAAAAAACGTACTTATCAGTAATTTGTCCTTTATTTTCAGACAAGTATTTAATATACAAAGTGTTTGAAGGATTTTAAAAAGTTATATTTAATTATATATATATATATATATAGTATTAAGACATTGAATGATCAAGACTAAAATTTTAACAAACTCGCAAAGTAATTCAGGTTAAGATGACATCCCTCCTATCTGATGTCAACATAAGTTCTGATAGGACTAATTTTATTGTTTAGACTAAAAGTTTTTTGTTCATTCGTTCAATGCCCTGATATCAATTGAATACGGTGATGATATTAATGAATGAACATGTAACTTATTATACATTATTATACTTTTAAATTATATTTTTTATTTTCATGTTTTTATGAGTTTTATTTTGATATTGATGAATAAACTGTTTATGAAAAACATCAACCATGCAAAAAAAAAAAAAAAATTTTTTTTAAAATTACAATATGAATGAAAAATCAATATATATTCTTAATTTATTCAAAGTATACTTATGAAATTTGTAATATGTTTAGGCATAATTTTTTTGTTTTGTTTATTTATTGTTTCATTATGATTGTCTTAATAATTTTATGTATTTTATTTCACTTTTACAGTATATATTATTTGTTCATAATATATGCTTAGGAAAAAAGATTTTGTTTAGTTTATATATTATTATTTTGTTATGTAGCGTCCAATAAATGATGTTGTGTAATTCAGATGAAACATTGTCAATTAAATTTCGTAGGAGTCAGTATCCAATTCTTGTGTTTCGCAATAAATTTAGTCAAATTGAATATTTTATTTTAATAATATTTTACATAGTTGTTGAATAACACAATTAAAATTAATCATTTTGTTAATTATTTTACAATCTCAATACATTATTAACTCATATAATATATTATGTTCATATAATTCTAAGTTTAACTTAAAATAATATCTGTAAAGCAATTTAATAAGGGATATATATATATATATATGATTTTTTTAGATGGCCTATCGACTACCCAATGAGCAACAACAGATATTTCTTAAGAATCAACATGCTGCATAATTAAAAATAAACAAGGAAATGTAAAGTTTTTGTTTGGAACTTTCAAAATAATAAAATGTAAAACTTAATTTGATCGGGATGAAGAGAGTATAATATTATACACATACAATATTTAAAAATAAAATTATGTCTATAATTAAATTAGTTAATTAATTTAAAATGATATCGTAATATTTTTTTTCCAAACCCGTAAAATTCACGGGGTTACGTGCTAGTATATATATATAGGAGGGGGTGTGTTTTAAAATTTTGGTACACATTAACCAAAGGACAATAAAACAAACAAGGAGATAATTTATACAAACATGAAAGAAACAAAGATAGAATCTAAATACTAAAGAGAGGATGAAGAAAATACCTATTAACAGAGTACACGGCGGTAGAACAGAGATGAGGATGTACTATTTTTTGGGTTTTCTGGGTTTTCAATATACAAAATATAAGGTTATATTATAAATTTAAGGGGTATGAGTTAACTAGATTCTAGGAATCGGAAAAGAAAAATTAAATGGACATAGCTATGAACGCTTGATATATTATTTCTGAGAGATTGCTGGTGATTTTTTCAATGAAAAAACTCTTACATTTAAACAAACGAAAAATAGTCTATCTATTCTATCAAACAAAAAATAGCTATTCTAGCTAGACTAAAAGTCTTGTAAAGCAGAAGAAAAAGTGGCCAAAAGATGTTCTTGGCCGACAAAGAAAATAAGAAAAGATACATTAAAAATTATTGTGTAGATCGTCATGGCTGACATTTTTTAATACACGTGTCAACCAGCTCTTCTTCGTTATTAGATGTTTCTGTGTGTTTCATCAATTGAGAGACTATGGTCATTGTCCGTATCCCCTTGAGAGAATATTTAAATAAAAATTTAATTCATTAATTATTTTAGCATGAATTAATCCTATATTAATTCAAATAATAATTAAACCAAAATTGTTCCATAACTTTGCACTATTATTGAAATGGTCTCATAATTAATAAAATTTTCAATTTAATCCAATATGTATTTTATTTGATCCAATTTAGTCTCAAATTTTCCAAGTATTCCCTTAGCCCTTTTCGAAATTGTCCAAAATACGACATTGTTTTGGACAAAATAAACTTTGTTGCACTTACATATTCCGATCAAAATATTTACACATGTCAAAAACTAATCATCCCCTATTTTAAGCAATTTTTTTAGTGATTTTCAATGTTTTTCTTGATCACCAACTAAATTAGATCAAATTAAAAACATATAAGATTAAATTAAAAAATATAGTAAATAAATGTTTATGACTATTTTCAATTTCAAACATATCTTCCATAATATCTTTTCAATAAAATATTTTTCTTGCCCTCTTTTTCAAAAATTCCTCACTATGAATAACCAAGAGATTTCTTGAATTTAATGAATAATCAATGATTTTCATTCCATAACAAAATTCAAAGAAAATCTTTCTCCTCTTTTATCCATAATTTTCGAAAATTTAGAGGAAATATAAGCAACAATATTTTATTTTATTTTAATCACATTTTTTATAGTCAAGTTCGAAATAATAATTTAGATTGACCTTTAAATGGATCTTGAATATCTAATATTGAGCCATAATATAATTCAAGCCCATAAATATTAATTAATCCCACTACATAATTAATATTGGTATCCATTTTTATTTTTTTCAATATGGTCCCGGTCATTATTTCCCGTGTTTAAGATTATCTTTTTAATTAATTCAAGCCACCTAAATAGCTTTCCGTTAATTAATATCTTTTGTCCTGGTCCAAACGGTTCAACATTATTATCCATACCTAAACTAATTTCACTTGCAAGATTTGGTATGATAAAACTTATGAACCTCCCCAAGGGGGGCAAATCAAGCAAAGCGTGCTTTGCACACGATTCTTCGTATTGAATCTTAGCAATCACACGTGACCAATAATATTGCCCAAGATAAAAAGTATTGAATCTCTCCGATTAATCCCATGATAAGTCAAAGGCTTTACCAATCACACGTGATCCTATTTAAGGGACGAAGGTTAAGAAACAACGAACGTTAAGGTCTAATTTTTCCTAATTTTTTATCCTTTTCCTATTCAAATGATCACCATGCACTTAATCTCTTGGTCAAGACAAACCAATCTGAGCCTTACACCTCAACCTTTAGGATTTTGTTCATTTCCATCTAGGTCGAATAAGCGAATATGTGATCGTTAATTTAATCTTCTCGTGATTCACTGGATTAACCCTCAACACAAATTGAACAATTATGATATATAACATTCAATCATATTTAAAGCATCAAGATAAACAATTTTTTTTAAGTTCAAAATTCATTTTGATTATACAAAGTAAAAGCATACTTTTCAAAAATTTTGACAGTTTTCATCAATTTTTCTATCGTCATTGTCGCTTCCCTTGAGAGAAATTGGAAAAGATACAGTTCATCGTTTTTTAGTTCATGTAGTTAAACACTTTTTTTGCACTCATTATTGAAATGGTCTCAAATTAATAAAATTTCAATTTAATTTGTGTATTTTATTTGATCCAATTTAGTCTCAAATTGTCACAAAATTGTCAAATTGTTTTAGACTTTTAAATTTTCCGATCAAAATTGGACCACTTGTCAAAAAACGATTTCTTTTGAGCAATTTTGAGCGTTTTTAATATTGATTTTGTAAAAACATATAAGATTAAATTAAAAAAGTATGAACTATTTCAATAAAGGTATAATTTTGGTTTAATTCCTGTAGTAACAACGATTCTTATACATTAGATTTTTAAATAATAATTTAATGACAAAAATTTGAGAAAAAAATAATAAATCTATAATTTTTTTTGGATTGGTGATTTTTTTTCATCTTCTTCTTCTTTTATCTTTGGTTTTTTCTTCTTCTCTTACGGCGAATCTCATGGGCTTTTCTTCATGTAGTAACAATTTTTTCTTTTTTTCATATTATTGGATGAAACACTCTTTTGGATTTCGATGTTTCACGTAGAAGAAATATGTGTGTCAAATTTGTTACTTCAACACAAAGTGTGTGATGAAACGTTGTTCGAAATCACGTTGACCGGGTTTTGTTCATGTAGTAACACTCTTTTTCTCATATGGTAACACTTTTTTTATTCGTCATCAAATTGTTCTTTAAATCAGAATTCGACCGTTTTTTTTTCGTTGTATTGATTTTGTTCATGTGGTAACACGTAATATAATAATGTAGTAACACTTATACATAGATGTAGTAACACACAAAAATTTGAGAAAAAAAAATAAATTTATAATTTTGACAAGATTTTTTTTTCGTTTTTGTACTTGGTTTTTGTTCATGTAATCAAACTTTTTTCTCAATGGTAAATTTTTTTGTTCATGTAGAACACATCAAATTGTTCTTTAAATCCAATTCGATTGCTTTCTCTTCGCATATTTTGTTCATAAAAATATCCTAATGTATAAATACATATACATATCCATAACACACAAAAATTTGAGAAAAAAAAAAAATTATAAAATAATCAAACTTGCAACCAAATTTATTAGCAACAAACCTAAACCACTAGGCTACAATACATATTTAATAAAAATATCCTTCTATAAATACATATGCATCCACGCCAACCCTGAACTTTTTCCTGCACCTTTTTAATTTTTATTTTATATTGATATAAACACTAAACTAGTGTACAATATTTCACACAAAACTTTCTCATAATTTAAATTGGAGTTAAATTGGAATTTTTTTGAAAATAGAAAGAATATATTTGATTCTAGCATTTCATTTACAAAAATTAATTGGGGCGTTATAAATTTTAATTTTTCATTTTTTTGTCCCTGAATCAAAATATTCACTTGTCTCATGTCAGGAGCGTCTTATGTATGCAATGGAAGTCGCTTGATGCATTGAATAGATGCCTTAAAAGATTAAGCTGGGCCCCCAATCTGCTAATCCAAAAAAACTAAGACTTGAAACTCGAGTACTTTAAAATTTGGGATAGGGCTAGGCCCATGGTCTGGGCCAACAAATTATAAGCCCAAGCTGGTTGGGCCCAATTTGTCACCTAGTCTATTCTTCATCAACATTTAAGTACACCTAATTATAAAAGCTTCTTTATTCATGTAAAAAAAGATCAAATTATTTCCCCACATTTCTCCATTCGAAAAATGGCAACGTCATTTTCGACATTGGTACGTGGATGTCTCATGAAAGAAGAAAAAAAAAAGTATATAGTGATAAAATAGAATAATAGAAGAGTGAATTAATTAGGATGAATCCAAGTGAAGAAAACATAGATTTTAAGGGTAGGGTTAAAGACAACATAAATAGAAGATGGTGTTATGGGGCCCGGCCAAAGCAGCAGTAGGGAAACAATGTATGGAATACAAGGAATGGGTTTAAGTTCATCTTACATCCTTCTTTACTGTCCCATGTGCTTCCTTCCATCTTATATACACAACACTCATTCAATGACTTGAAACAATGTGTTCGAAACCAATGGCCAACAATTTTTGGTATTATCGAATGAATTGTGAGACGGATTTAAATTAAACGGGAGGGTTTGTAATGGAGACAAAGTGATTAGCTATTGAGTAATCAATCGAAGCTCGAAATTCGACTTGAATTGATAGTATATATACTCGGTAAATTAGAGCTCGTCTTGATTATTTACATTATTAATGAAATAATTTAGCTCGATTGTTATATGTAACTCATTCCACATGACTCAATAGCTTTTTGTGTCATGTTTGGGGTAAAATAGCAAAATTACTTAAGCTCGTTAAATAGTTAAGCACATTGAGTCGAATATTAATGAGCTTGAGCTCGTTTAGTTTCAAGCTAAAAATGAGTAGCTCTTGAGCTCACCTGACTCACTTGAATTCACTAGTTGATGTTCTATATATAACTAATTTATCTCTCCGTCCTATAAAAAAAATCATGTTTTTCTTTTTGATTTGCCCTAAACTATAGTCATTTTTTTATTTGTGTGGAAAATGTTTAAAATGTATTTATTTAATGTATATTGGAATTAAAGATATTAAAAGGGTCATGACCTATAGGCCACCCTGTTTAAACAAGAAAAATCAAGGTTTGGGGCAAAAAATATTCAGACCCATTTATTGTGAACCGGTAAGGCCCTAGACCAGTTAGGGCTAACCCGCCAGCCCGTTTAATTTTTATTTATAGTTAATTGTAATATAGTTATATGATAATTTTAATAATTTATTTTTATTTTTTAACAATATTTTAGATGAAATTAGTTAAAAGACAACATTTAAATAAAAAATACTATATTAAGTAATAGCTATATTGAGTATTGAATAGTGTCATCTCTTCAACATTGCTTTTTTTTTTTTAAAAAAACTATCGATGTTGTATTATTATATCTCCTTTGATTTTATATGTAGAATTTAAATTACATCATATTATATCATGAATACTTTGAACTTTAATTTATTTCATGGTCCGACAATGGCTGGTTTAGCTCATGAACCGCTAAGGTTAGAGTTAGGTCTCAGCTATTAACGGTCCATTTACCGTGAATCGGTAGCCCTGTAAGACTGGTCCTAATGGGTTAGGGCTGACCTTTTAACATCTCTAACTTGAATTAACCGTGCTAGCCATTTTAAATGTAGTCATTATTGCAATTTGTGAAAAAATTCTTTCAAATTACAAGACCACACATAGTATTAAATTTGGATTCAATTTATTGGTTAAATTCAGATTTTCAAGCACAATTAACAATGTTTCATTAGTAAGACTCAAGGTGTGATTATCTTTTTGAAACTGAATGAGTAATACTTTTTTGTACATCCAACTTAAAGGGTCTCACAAGAACAAGAGATTGTCTAGTCTCTTTCCATTTTCTATATCTCAATCATCTTGGTCATGGACATGGAAACTTCAAGTATCTTTGTCGGAATCATGCAAGTTAGGTAATTAAGTCAAGCCATGTTTTTCAAAATTAATAAGTTGATTAAACTTTGATGTTGAATGTTTTATATTTTAGTTAGATTTTTGGTATGTTGTGTTGAAGCAAGAATTGATGGGTCATTGAGATAGAGCCTATTTGCTGCTGAATCAACAGCATGGGAGCTCATGTGGGATGTCCAAACTACCTACTTTAATTTCCTTTTTCACGCTTTTCCAAATTTGTCTCGTTTTTCTTGATGCCTATTAGGGTTATTTATATCATTCCTTCATATGCAACTGAATTAATACCCTAGAATATGGAAAGGTGAATGGAGATGAAGTTGAATCTTTATTATTAATTTCACCTGAATTTTAGGTGATTATAGAGGCTGATACCCTTACATTTGGTTCTTCTAATTTGATCAACATAAGGATTAAGTTTTCTTTAGTAAAATGCGTTTTGAAATTGGTCCCGATTATTTTAACTTTTTAATTTTGTCTTGTAAGTTATAAAAAAAATTGAAATTGGTCATTTAACTTGCTGTAGCAATTCACTAAACAAGTAATCACCACTTATTTAATTATTTTATTATTTCTTTTAACTTCGAAATGCCAACTACACTTTTTTAATCATAATAATTTTGGGTCGAAATTTTTTTGTGTATTTTTTAAGGGGAGAAGAATGGTTTTCTGCATATATATATTTATTTTTAGGTTTTTCAGTCAATTTAGACCCAGTAAACCGATCCGATTTCCTTTGTCTCATTATACAAATTGTTTTTAGACCCGACCCAAAATCAGACCAAAATTATTAGGATTAAAAAAGTTCAAGTAACGCTTTAAAATTAAAGGAAAAAAATAATAATTACACATATGACGGTTATCTGCGCTTTAAAAGACCAATTTATAAAAAATGCAAACTAACAGGACCAAAATAAAAAAGTCAAAACAATCAGGATCAATTTCAAAACGATGCAAAATTAGTGAACTAAGTCTTGTATCCATTCATAGTTCATTTTAAAAATATGTAACTTATTATACTGAATGATGCAACTTGTTTACACTGAACCGTGTAACTATTACTATGAAAAAAATAGTTGCACTGTGCTCAGTCTAAACAAATTGCATTTTTCAATATAGCAAGTTGCATGTTTCTAAAATGCATAATAAGTGCACGTTGTACCTGGATGCACATGAGACCCACTCGTTTTACGTACGTGAATCTCACTCGTTCACGCATTCGTGCATGTGCTTTTGTGCAAAAAACGAGTAGCGTAGATTGGATTGGGCATTAGGAATTTATGGGGAGAGAAGTATAATTGTTTCTCAACATATATAGGGTAGACAACTGAGAAATTTAGAAATAGAGGAATGAATGTTAGTATGTTTTGTGACTTTATATTTAGAGATTTTGTGGATGTAGTATCATCCATTAAATTGCATCTATGGTACTTAATTACTTATACGGCTGTTTGTGAAAATGACTTCTTGTATCAATTATTGGTATTAATATTGCTACTTAAATGCACCTTATTCTCACATCTTCAACTACCTAGGTCTTTCAACTATTTGAATATCTTAAAATCTTGATTTTATTAGTTTTATGTAACTTATTATACCATCCTTGAATTACTATAATTGTGGATCTCTTATCATTTCATTTTTCATTCTATTTTCAGATTTCTTCCACATATCCAATTTACTGATTTGGATTTTGAACTGCTTTAGAAAGAAAGAAGCATGTTAAAAGGATCGATATGTTATATTGGACACGTGGATTTTGAACTGCTTTACTGATTGGATTTGGATTTTGAACTGATTTGGATTTCTTCCACATATCCAATTATATTGGATTTATTTCATAATTGGTGTTCCACTTTGTATTCCATAATATGGATGAATGACACGTGGAATAATAAAAAATATCAAACGGACCACCATACCCTGGGTCCATGTGTTAAAGATCCAAAAGGAATGAAACACCAGTGGAATACGAAAAGTATCAAACCGGGAATTCAGAGAATGAAATAATATATGAAATATAATTATGGAATAAGGGATTCGTGCTGTATTACAGGGTCTATGATTTATGATTAGGAAATGAAAATTGGTCGAATATGCAGTAGTTCTTATGCGAAGTCTTTCTTGAATAAGTTTTATGTACCAATTTTCATTGTGCAAATCACCTTAAAATAGATAACTAAAAACTCGAGTGGACAAACCATAAGTTCTAATTGGATCGAACTAAAATTAAATTGGGATTTATTAGTATAGATTTTAGATCCACACAAATTTGCACAAAAGTGTTTGCAGTCTTGTACTTTCTTCCAACTGTGATTTACACCCATGTGCAATGCAACATGGAGGCTCTAGTACTTGTTCCTAAATAAAACCAGTGAGGAGTATATATCACATTAAATTTAGAATATTGAGTCTAAGGAATTATAGATACATGGTCCACCATATTTAATGGCTTCACCTATGGACCACTTTTTTTGAGATAGATCACATCACTTCTTGCATGAGAGGGGGATCATCATATTATCAACTATTGCATAAAGGGCTTCTATTTGGCTAGATTCACCTTGGAGTGATAAGGGTATTTTCGACATTTTCGGATTGTGTATTGACTGTTTTGCTCTTAATGAGATCTTTTTTGAATTAGTGGTGTTATTAAAGGTAAAATAGAAAAAAACACAAGTTCACCCCAGGGTGAATCACCCTTTTCAACATTACCGCTGCATAAATTATTTGACATTTAGATAAAAATAATAATTGAGTAAGTAACAATAGAGAATATGAGAAAGCCTCATTCTTCCTTTAATTTGTACAAAAATGCCCACATGCACTTTTCTTGAAGAGGGCTTTCTTTCATCTTTTTATTTTTCTTTTTTCTTTTCTTCTTACATAATAAATAAATAAACAAACTAATGTCATCTGTCAATGTGCAAGAAAATCTACAACCCATTTAAAAAGAAATTAAAAAAACACTGTTATATAAGTTTGAAAATTAAGGCTTGCATTTTCTGTTGCAAGCTACAAAAACAGGATGACTTCTCTGCTTGGTTTCTTGATTCCAGATTTTGCCTATATCTTGTGCAACTTTAACTGCATCCATTGATGCACCAGAGATCCCTCTTCTTGTGAATCCCACCGAATAAATTCCGTCCCCGCCCTTCCATCCGTTCGGAAAGGGTAATTTCGGAAAACCATCTCTTGAAAAGAATTTACTTTCCTGTAAAAAAAATTTAAAAGACTTCAGTTCAGTAAGAGAAAATCGTATCTAGGTGTTTCAATGCACTATGCACCAGTTGTACTATGCAATTCAAACACATTTTTAACAGTATTAGTTGTTTTACTAAAAGGTATTAGTTGGTCAGTATTAGCTATTTTCACTTAACAGTATTAATCGTGAGTGAACCCAACTATCACTCTTTCAAAAAACTCATATTTACGCTATGTTAACATTTCCAAATTACGCGTAATTTCGAGAATAAGAGACGAAACACAATCCGTAAAAAAAAATCGAAATTTCTCACCTTCAACCATGATGGGACATTGCTAGAATATCCAGTAGCCAAAATAACAGAATCAATATCAAGAAAATCCCCATTAACAAGCTCAACTCCTTTCTGCAAAAACCTCTTGATCCCAGAAACCACTTTAATTTCCCCTGATTTAATTCTTGCAAGTGTACCTATATCCAAAACAGGGGTTTTCCCTTCTCTGTTTTTCAGCTCCAAAGGCCCCATTAATGGCCTTTTTAGCCCATATTTTTCTATGTTTCCAAGAATCAATCTTGCTGCTCCAACTAATACTTTATCCACAACCCAAATTGGCATCCATTTCATCATCCGAACCCCCAGCTCGAACGTCGATTTTCCCATGATTTCTCTTGGCAACACATGAACCTAATTGCAGGAGAAAAAAACAATTAGAATTTAAAGAAATGATAACAATAGTAGTTGGTCTTGTGTAAACCAGTTTTATAGTGCGCCTGCTTTGCAACTAATACTTTTTAGTAAAACAACTAATACTTTTTAGCATTACAACTAGTACTTTTTAGCGTTACAACTAATACCTTTTCATGAAACAACTAAACTGTTAAAAAATACATACTTTATAACAAGGCAATTAATACTTTATTGTAAAACAACAAACAATTTCTTAATACTTTAGAGTTCAAAAAGAGAAGAAGAAAACTAATACTTTATAGTTTAAAAACTAATACTTTTTGCCAAAACAACTAATACCTTTCATTAAACAACCAATATTAATAAAAGAAATACATGGAAAATGCACTATTTTGCCTACTAATTACAACAATAATAATAAATTATACTTAAGCAAGTGTTTATATATATACATATATACTTACAGAGCTGCGAACCACCATGGATGGAAGTGCACGATGATGACAAAGATCCAAAGAAACCTCCATGCCTGAATTCCCACACCCAACTACCAAAACACGCTTTCCCTTAAACTCTTCTCCCGATTTATAATCACAAACATGCATCACC
Source organism: Stenogyne calaminthoides (assembly GCA_037126765.1). Lineage (NCBI taxonomy): Eukaryota > Viridiplantae > Streptophyta > Magnoliopsida > Lamiales > Lamiaceae > Stenogyne > Stenogyne calaminthoides. The sequence continues at coordinate 47,927,908 of JBBCBC010000003.1, forward strand.
TTCCCACTAAACTCGCTTAGCCCCTCGAAATCCGGGACCACTTTCTCCGCATTCTCGCCGCTCGCCACGACGACCCATCGGCACAGGTACTCGACGGTCGAGCCGTAACGAGCGGCGGTCCGGATCCGCCACACTCCACACGGTTCGTCGTGGATGGCGGAGACGACGGTCTCGTTGAACCGCGGTTGTATGGCGAAGCGGTCGGCGTACGATTCAAGGTAGTTGATGAACTGTTGCTTGGAAGGGTATTCTGGGAAATTCACGGGAAACGGGACGTAGGGGAGCTCGCAGAATTGCTTCGGGAGGTGGAGGTTGAGGCGGCCGTAGGTCCGGTTTTTCCAGAGCGAGGCAATGCAGTTGGCTCGCTCCAGGACGACAAACGGGACTCCCTGTTGCTGGAGTCCAGCAGCGACTGCCAGGCCCGAGGGCCCGGCGCCGACTATGACCGGGCCGTTGACCAGAATGCAACGGCCAGGTGATAGGTCGTCTTGCATGGTTAGTGGAATGCAGAGTTGGCAATGATTCATCTAAGGAATGTTTGGTTTGGTTATTGGGAGAATGTGGGATGAGAAAAGAAGGAAGGAATGATTTGATTTGATTGATGAGAGAAAAAGAGAATTGAGGGGGAATGTGATTGTGTGGAGGGGGATTAGAAGGGTTGGAGAGGTTTAAATAGAGGTGGGGATTGTAATTAGGATTTGAAAAGGATACCTTTTTTGTGTCTTTTTCAAATGATTAATGCCCCTATTAATTAATTCAAATTAAATTCTCTCTTGCCAATTATGAATTTATATAAGCTTTGGGAGATACACTGCATTATTGAAGGAACCTAAACCAAGATTCTCTCTTCATATCACAAATAGATATAGATTGCCATTGTTATATAGTATCTTCTTTTAGTCCAAAATGAGTCATGTCTAATAAATATATATATACATATATAAGTAAATTTTCTATACACCAACAATTAATACCGCACAATGAAAATAACTTATAACGTTTAAAAAATATAAGTGAGTGCAATCACCTAGCTCATATACTTTTTTCTTTTGACAAAAATTCCCATACACTAATTATACTGATTCAATTTTGACCAAAATTTGACTCGTATACGTAAAAATTAAATATATAACGAGAAGTGTTAGTTCAAATTAAAAAAAATATTATTTCATACTTCATACAAAGGAAATATTAGTTTGTATGATGAACAATATATTAATACATTTTTAACCTACAATTAATATTTTTCGTTATGTGTGTTGATACATTTCATCAACCATGCATTTTTTTTTCTATAATTCACAAAAAAAATTAAAAAATATTATTCGATTGAAAATTTTAGTCAAAAGTGGATCAAAATTATACCAGTTACACACAGTGTTGGTGTGCCGCGCGGTATTACTCTCATATATATATATAGAGTGAATATATTGAATAAGTTAAATTGATAGAATGTTACAAATGAGAATTTATGACTTAGATTAGTTTGTAGCAATTTTTAATTGACTGTTGTACTGAAAATGTTTCTTTTTTAGGATGAATGAAGTAATTTATTCATCACTGAACCCTGATTATCATTAAAGAAGTGTGGGTGCCTAAAGAATCAAAAAAGAAAATAATAATAATCGTAACTATTATAATAATTAGATTATAGGACAAAGAGAAACTATATGTCAACAATTTTGTGGACCACAAAGTGTGTTTAGAGGCATCCTCTTCCTTAAGTTTGACTTTACCAAGATACCCTATCATTACATTAGTATTCAAAATGATTGTTTCAGTTTTTTGAGAGTTGTTTTTTCTTTCTTTCAAAATAATTTGTAAGCAAAACACATGAAAATCTTCTCTTTAGAATGTGATATTATCATGAGTATATTTTGGTAAAACTTGTTCATAATATAAAATTTATATCATTATATTTATAATTTAATACCATTACATTTATCAACTGATATAATCACACTTAAAAATTAAGATTATAGTATTAAATACTATTAGTATTGATTCATAAAAAGAGTAGCGGTATCAGCTAATAAGTGTAATAATATTATTTTTATACTATAAACAAGTTTCATAGGAGAGTTTGTATATTATCATAATAAATCTAATGTAATAATAATAATAGAAAGAAGTGTAGCATGATACGTGATGTTTTTACAGGATATTTTATGGCAAAAATTTCTGTAAAATCGTATTCACCTGAACTTTTTTTTTCTTCAAGTATCACTGATATTCACACGCACTTATCAATTATGTTATGCATATTCAGTATCGATCACACATAATAATAATAATAATAATAATAATAATAATAATAATAATAATACTTATGCATCACTTGAAAAAGAGGGTTGATCATATGTGAACCAAGTTTAAAAAAGACCTGTTATTTTATTATAATCAAATATAAACGTATTACAAAATTATGTAAAAGAATCATGTCACATGATAATAATTATAATAACAAAAATTCAACTTTTAGGAATAATATTTAACTGATCAAATCGATCCTACAGCAAGAGATATTCAAGGAAGCAAAACAGGAAATAGTGATAAAAAGAATTGTGTTGTAAAAAAGGAATTTCCGTTTGAGAATAAGTCCAAATATAAATGGCAAACATTCCCGTCAAGCTTCTTTCCCAAGGTTCATTTATCAATCTCACACATATTCTAAAATCAAATTTTGCTCAATGCTAACCAACAAAACTATATATTTTTTTCTTAATACGTAAACTGAAGCAATATTTAATTAAGGTGTGTGACAAAAAAACAAAATAAATTAATACTGTGGATTTCTTCATTAAATCGATGTCACGAAGGATTTTACATACAACGTATGTGCTGAGTTTATTAAAAATGGAGAATATTCATGACCCAAAATTTAGTAACATGCTCCAATACTAAACCGACGTACATAAGAAAAAAAAAAAAAAAAAAAGGGTCTCATGTGCACTTAGTGCACCGTCTACTCCATAATGTATTTTAGAAACATACAACTTGTTAAATTGAAACATGCAATTTTTGTTCATGAAATAAATTGCACTTTTTCAATATTAATATATGTTCAGTGCTACAAATTTTATATTTTTAAAATATATTATGAAGTGCAGTGCACCTAATGATATAAAGACTAAGCCAGAAAAAATTATATCAGGCCATTTCACGAAATATTTTCTGCGCGGCAGGAGAAAAGTGATACTTATGTTATTTTCATAAAAAAAAAATTGTAAACTATAATTAAAATATAAAAATTCGGGCGCGATTGTATTATGCATCAAATGGATTTTCATTTACCATATTACATGAATCATTTTCAATCTAATTATGTTTTAGAAGGAAGTATGACACAAATATCAAAGTGGAGCTCTATATCATTTTGTGACCATTTCATACAATCCTCTTTCAAAAAGTATTCCCATTTATATTTAAATTGTTATTATTATTATTTTTATCGAATAAATAATAATTCGAACTCATGATCTCACGACATAGTTAGGCAATGGTGTTGGGGAATTAATTGCTCGGATCTATTCGGGATGAATATTTAAATACCTATTTAATTCTAACAATTATTACTAGCATGAATTAATCCTATATTAATTCAAATAATAATTCAACAACAAATCATGCATATAAACAGTTCACATAAATTATATGCATGCGGAATTGCTACGGGTTTACGTGAACTAACCTTTTGGAATGGCAATGGACTTCGTTGACACGAACACACCAAAAGACCTTCACAAGTATTCTCAAGTCCTTGCTCGTCAATCCGGTGGTAGGATGCTCGCGAACAATTAACAAAAGGAAAAATAAATTATATGTTGCACCACCTTTGTGGATTTTTAATTTTTCCAACACATGGGATTGCACTTGGGGATGAAAGAATCATCCCCTATTTATAAGAGGTGTTGGCCGATTTTTTCATGGAAAAAGGGGAGAGAAAATTTCTTTCTTGATCTCCAAGAAATCTTGAATATATATCCAATATATTCTTTTCTCCATAATTAAATATTCCATAAAAATCTCACTCTCTTATTTGTTATGGAATTTTCGAAAAAGGAGGATAAAGATTCCAAGATTTGGATCTTCTTGAATTTATGAGATATACTTGTATTCCAAGAACACATATATTCCATAATATCTTTTCAAGAAAATCAAGAAAATCTTTATTTTCCTTCTTTTTCTTTATTTTCGAAAATTCTAATATAAATAACCATGTGAGAGATTTCTTGAATTTAATGAGATAATCTTGTATTCCAAGAATACATATCTTCATTCCATAACAAAATTCAAAGAAAATCTTTCTCCCCTTTTATTCATATTTTTCGAAAATTTTAGGAAAAATAGCAACAAAAATTTATTTTATTTTATACACTTTTTTCAGTTATTGGACTTTATGTTTGGGCTACTTGAGGGGCCTTTAGGAGAATTAAGATTGGACCTTCCAATGGATCTTGAATTATCAATATTGAGCCACAATATTATTCAAGCCATAAATATTAATTAATCCCACTACATAATTAATATTGCACTATCCATCTTAACCCATATTACTGTTAATATGGCTCCCGGTTATTATTTCTCGTGTTTAAGATTATCTAGCCCATTAATTAATTCAAGCCACTGAAATAGCTTTCCATTAATTAATATATTTTTGTCCTTGGTCAAGGAACGGTTCAACATTATTATCCATACTGGAAACTAATTCCACTTGCAAGATTTGATATGATAAATCTTATGAACCTCCCAAGGGGGCAAATCGAACAAGCGTACTTGCACACAATTCTTCGTATTAAATCTTAGCAATCTCATGTGACCAATAATATTGCCCAAGATATAAAGTATTGAATCTCATTGATTCTCTACCCGTCATAAGTCAAAGCAATAATTACTAACCACACACGATCCTATTTAAGGGACGAAGATTAAGAAATAACTAACCATTGAGGTCTAATTCTTCCTAGTTCAGTGCTGAAGAATTTATCCTCTTGTAGGTCCTATTCAGTGCATCAGTCATGCATTAGTGTAATCCCTTGGTCAAGACAAGCCAATCTGAGCCTTACACTTCAACCTTTCACGATGGATTGTTCATTTCCATCTAGGTCGTGAACGGTGTACTTTTAGTTACAAGGGACTGTTAATTTAATCTTTCGTGATCTGGTATCACTAAATTAACTACGATGTAACACGTACTATTTATTGAACAGTTATGCAGTAAATATATGTAACATTCAATGATATTTAAAGCATCAGTGATAAATAATTTATTTCAGTAAATAAGATAGAAATTCAGTTTGGTTATACAAAGTAAAAGCATACTTTCCAGTATAACCCCATCAATCTCTCACTTATACTCAAAGTCTGCTTTTAAGTATACTACAACATGTCTCATGTAGTTCCTAATGTGTGACATCTAATGTCACCTACACGAACCTAATAATATCTCCCACTTATACTCAAAGCAGATTGGCAACGGTCTTGACACTCATTCCTTCCACATGTCTCTCGAATGTGTTCTGAGGCAGACCCTTTGTGAATGGATCCGCCAGGTTGTCTTCTGACGCGATCTTTGCCACCTCTATATCTCCTCTCTTAACGATTTCTCGTATAAGATGGTATTTCCTTTCAATGTGGTTGCTGGCCTTGTGGGCTCTTGGTTCCCTTGAATTTGCAACTGCTCCGACATTATCACAATAAACAGTGATTGTGCTGGGTAAATTCAGAACTACATCCAAGTCCACTAGGAAGTTCTTGAGTCAAACCGCTTCTTTCGCTGCCTTGCAAGCAGCTACATATTCGGCTTCCATGGTAGAATCGGCGATGCATTTCTGCTTAACGCTTCTCCATGTCGTGGCTCCTTCCCCCATGCAAAACACACTACCGGAGGTAGATTTTCTAGAATCTAATTCTGATTGGAAATCTGATTCCGTGTAACCGATGGGGATTAGACTATCTGACTGATAAACTAACATTCTATCTCGAGTTCTTTTTAGATACTTCAGAATGTTCTTAACTGCCGTTCAATGCTCTTTTCCCAGATTACTTTGATATCTTGCCACCATGTCAACGGCAAAGTAGATATCCGGTCTCGTGCACAGCATTGCATACATAAGGCTTCCGACAGTCGAAGCATAAGGAATGCCTTTCATGTCATCTATCTCCTTTTGTGTCTTAGGGCACATTTCCTTGGATAGATGGATTCCATGTCTGAAAGGTACGAAGACTTTCTTGGAATCCTGCATGCTGAATCGCTTCAAGACAATGTCTATATGTGAAGCTTGCGATAAGCCTATCATCATTTTCTTGCGATCTCGAGTGATCTTGATCCCAAGGATGTGCCCGGCTTCCCCTAAGTCCTTCATATCAAACTGTTTTGAAAGCCATGCCCTTACGTCTGACAACACCTTTACATCGTTCCCGATGAGCAGAATGTCATCTACGTATAGTACTAAGAATACCAATGCAGTTTCGATAAGCTTCTTGTACACACAACTTTCGTACTCATTTTGATCCAACCTATAAGACTTTATTACTTGATCAAAACATTGGTTCCAAGCTCTGGATGCTTGTTTGAGTCCGTAAATGGACTTCTTGAGCTTACAAACTAGGTGTTCTTGGCCTTTTTCAATGAAGCCTTGGGGTTGTTGCATATAGATTTTCTCTTCAAGACTTCCGTTAAGGAAAGCCGTCTTGACATCCATCTGCCAGATTTCAAAGTCGAGATGCACAACAATCGACAAGAGAATTCGGATGGACTTGAGCATTGCTACATGTGAAAAAGTTTCCTCATAGTCGTTCCCTTCTTTCTGAGTATAACCTTTCGCCACAAGCCTTGCCTTGAAGGTTTCCACCTTCCCGTCCAGTCCTCTTTTCCTCTTGTATACCCACTTGCAACCAATGGATTTGACCCCATTAAGTGGTTCGACTAGCTCCCACACTCTGTTATGATCCATAGAACCCATTTCGGCTTCCATTACTGTTTGCCAAGAAACTGCATCCTTGTCTTGGATTGCCTCGTCGTACGTCCATGGGTCTGATTCATCTTGACCGGGGACTAAGTCCGAGGACTCTCCTACCCGTTGAATCTCTCGGGTTGTCTTACAACCCTCCCACTATGACGAGGTTCCGATTGTGTAAGTGTGTCGTTTGGTATGTCATCTTGTACAGTTGGCACTGAGGTTAGCCCCCTTAGCTCATTTAAGGTAATCTCACTTCTGGGTTTTCTTTCGTTCATATAGTCTTCTTCCAAAAATCTAAAGTGGGTGCTTATTACCACCTTTTGATCTTCGGGACCATAGAACATACACACTTTTGTTCACTAGGGGTATCCTATAAACAACCTTAATTCTGATCGAGGATCCAATTTTCCGGCTTCCTTGTCCAACACGTAGGCCGGACACCCCCAAATTCTCATGTGTCTCAAACTGAGCTTGCGCCCGGTCCACAATTCTTTGGGAGTTTTGGGAACCGATTTGGATGGCACCAAGTTCAGAATATAAGCCGATGTTTCCAAGGCATGACCCCAGAACGACTTGGGTAGATCCACATAACTCATCACTGATGTAACTATTCTAAAAGAGTTCTGTTTCTTCGCTCTGCAACCCCATTTTGTTGAGGGGTTCCGGTGCGAATGATACAATCCTTCATCCGACAAGTAGTTCAAAAACTCATCGCCGAGGTACTCGCCTCCACGATCGATCGTAGAGACTTGATACGTTTTTCCCTATGATTCTCTGGCTGAGCCTTAAATTCTTTGAATTTGTCAAAGGTCTCGATTTATGCTTCATAAGGAAAATATAGTCGCATTCTTGAGTAATCATCAATAAAGGTGACAAAATACTCATAACCTCCTCTTGCTTTGATTGACATTGGACCACATACGTCTGTGTGAACAATTTCTAACACTTCTTTGGCTCTATTCCCCTTGGCTCCGAATGCCCTCTTGGTCATTTTACCCTCCAAACATGATTCGCAAGTTGGGATTAGTTCAACCCGGAGAGACTCCAATGAACCATCTTCTACCAACCTTTGAATCCTTTTTTTGGATTAATATGTCCCAACTGAGATGCCATAGAAGTGTCTCGTTCACGCCCGATGAACGTTTTTTTTTATCAAAACTGTTGATGTGTTATAGGATGCATTTAAGTGAGTGGTGTGCCTGTTAATTGTATAGAGATTATTCGACAATGTTCCATGACAGATAAATTTATCATAAAGAGAAATGGTAACAACTTTGTCAAAAGTAATCGAATATCCATCAAGGTAAAGTTTAGAAACCGAAATTAAATTTTTTTCTAAAACTAGGAACGTAAAGAACATCTCTTAAAATTAAAACTCGTCTTCAAAAGACATGTGCACTTCTCCCATCGCTTCACCGCCACTCTGAAGATCGCCCGGTGTGATGAGGATCTCACTCCCACTAAGTTGTCGGTCCGCTTGAACCCCAAAAAAATGAAACATACATGATCGGTGGATCCCGTATCCACCATCCATAAATGGGAGGCATACGCCGCTAAGCAAGTTTCAACAACTAGTGCGTGAGAATTACCTTTCTTTCCATTCCTTTTTGGTTTGGGACAGGCTGACCTCCAATGTCCTTTTTCACCGCAGTTGAAGCACTTCCCCTTAGCTGGCTTACTCACTCTGACAAATTTTCTGTAATGAGTTCTTGGGATATGGCAGGGGCAGTAGTTGTCAACGGTTTCTGGGGGACTGATAGAATCAAATGTTGTGTAATCAATGTATATGCTCCTCTGAGATTTTGCGGAAAAAATAGACCTTTGGGGATGTAATTCGGTGGTTATCCAACAAAATGAAGACGATTGTGTGTGTTTGACGGGGAATTTCAACTCTATAAGGATTCTGGGGGAAAGATCAGGGAGGGGAAGTACGATTCCATTGAGTGATATTGCCTACTTTGATGGATTCATCCGGGACACGAACTTGCTCGACCTACCGTTGATTGGTAGGAAATTTACAAGGTATCAACCAGATGGGAGATGTAAGAGTAGAATTGATCGTATTCTGGTAAATAATAATTGGTTTACAACTTGGCCTCCTCGTCCCTCAAAGGCTTACCTCGAACGATTTCAGATCATTGTCCGCTAGCTTTGGAGACAAAGAAGATCAATTGGGGACCGAAGCCTTTCCGGTTCGTCAATGCTTGGTGCTCACATCCAAAGTTTCTTGAATTTGTGGAAAAGGCGTGGGTAAGTTATGACATCGAAGGTTGGGGAGGATACAAGGTCAAAGAAAAGCTCAAGAGGTTAAAAGAGGATTTTAAGAAGTGGAATGTAGAAGTTTTTGGTTCTATGGATCACAAAATTGATCTGTTGAAACAGGATCTACAGGAACTCGATCTTGTTGATGATGTTTTCGGTCTCGAGAAGGAGGAGATTCTAAAGAGGAGGGAAGTAACGGCTGATCTTTTCAAAAGCTTGAAACAACGAAACAACTTACTTGCCCAAAAAGCAAAGATTCGATGGCTCAAAGAAGACGATGTCAACTCCAAATTTTTTCACAGGGCAATAAACTTTCGAAGAGATGGAAATGGTGTAGTTGGTTTGTTTCTCAATGGGGAATGGACTGAAGATGTCAAGAAAGTGAAGGATGGCGTCCACTTTTTTTTCAAGAATCTGGCCATATAAGACAAGTCCGCCCAAAAATTTCAGCCGATCTGTTTACTAATAAGATATCGCCGGAAGATAATGAATTTCTGTCAGCTCCTTTCTCAAGAGAAGAGGTAAATTCAGCCATTGAAAACTGTGAAAGCTCCAAGAGCCCGGGCCCGGATGGTTTTAACTTCAAATTTATCAAGACTTGCTGGGGGTGATAAAGAAAGATTTTATGCAAATGCTTTCCGACTTCCATGAGCATGGAAAGTTGGTCCGGGGAATTAATCCATCTTTCATCGCTCTCATTCCCAAAAAAGAAGACGTTTCATGTCTAGCCGATTTTAGGCCAATCTCTCTTATAGGTTGTGCTTATAAAATCCTTGCTAAATTACTTGCCTCACGTCTTAGCAGGGTTATGGACAAGCTGATCTCTTTCAATCAGAGTGCCTTTGTGGGTAAGAGAAACATCATGGATGGAATTGTTATTCTTAATGAAGTTGTGGCAGAAACAAAGAGGAGGAAACTAGAGCGAGCCTTCTTCAAGATCGATTTTGCTAAAGCTTACGATTCAGTGGACTGGAACTTCCTTGATTTTGCTAAGGCTTCGATTTTTGTGATAAATGGCGGGGGTGTATGAAGGAGTGCGTGTCTAATGCTTACGCCTCGGTGCTAGTCAATGGAAGTCCTTCTGGAGAGTTTAAACTTGAAAGAGGCTTACGCCAAGGGGATCCGTTGTCTCCTTTCCTGTACTTACTTGTTGCGGAGGGCCTTAGTCTTTTGGTGTCAAGGGCGAAGGATATTGGAAGCTTCAAAGCTACTGAAATTGGGGTAGAAAAAGTTCGTATATCTCACCTTCAGTATGCAGATGACACAATTTTCATCGGATCAGTCTGTCCCCAAAATGTGTGGACCATGAAAAGAATACTCAAGAATTTTGAACTACTCTCGGGACTCAAAATTAATTACAACAAATGCAGGTTGATGGGGATGAATGTGGAAGACAATAGGGTCCTCGAGATGGCTAATATTTTGGGGTGTGTCATAGGAGAAATTCCTTTTTCCTATTTGGGGATCCGTGTGGGGGCGAGCTACAAGAAACCGATTGAATGGGCAAGTCTAGTACATAAATTTCAGAAAAAAGTGAAGTCTTGGAAAGATAGAAAAGTCTCCTTCGGGGGCCGCATCACTCTTCTAAATGCAGTGTTATCTTCTCTACCTATTTACCAGTTCTCTTTTTACAAAATCCCGAAAAATACTTTGAGTGTTTTAGCATCCTTGCAGCGGAAATTTCTTTGGGTGGGAATGAGAATAATAAAAAAACGTGTTGGGTGAGCTGGAAAAATGTATGTAAATCCAAGTCTTTGGGGGGTCTTGGGGTTAGGGATTTGGAGGTTTTTAATAGGGTCTTATTGGGGAAATGGGTCTGGAGATTTCTTGTGGAAAGAAAGGGCTTGTGGGGTAGAGTCTTAAGATCTTTATATGGGGAGGTCGATGTGGGAGAATCGGGACTTATAATAAAAGGTAGTTGGAATAGGATGTCTAGTTGGTGGAAGGATGTCTTGAATAATATAATTGGGGAAGGGGGGAAGTGGCTATGGGGCAACTTAGAAAGATACATAGGTAAAGGGGATAATACGAGCTTTTGGGAAAGTCCTTGGGCAAGGTGTTGAGTCACTAAAAACTAGATTTCCTAGGTTGTATCACTTAAGTGCTTTGAGGGAGAAGAAAATCAGTGAGATGGGGAAGTGGGTCAATGGGTCCTGGAGTTGGGATTTAGTATGGAATAGTCCTCTATTTGAACGTGAGTTATCATCTGTTAATGATCTTCTTTGTTTGTTGAACAGGTTTACCCTAGCTGAAGAGGCGGAGGATACGTGGAAATAGAAGTTATCTACGGATAACCAATTCAGGACAAAACGAGCATACGATGTTATCCGCTCACCAACATCTGTGGTTAGTGGAAACCAAGGGAACATCTCTATTCTTGGACGCATTTGGAGCAAGATCGCACCTCTTAAAACCTCGGCGATGGCATGGAGACTTCTTCAAGATAGGTTACCTACTAGAGTGAACCTCAGAAACCGTAATACCCTCCCACAAAATAGCACTACAAGTTGTCCTTTGTGTAATACAAGTCCGGAAACTGCTTCACACCTCTTTTTTGAGTGTCCCGCCTCGTCCAATATTTGGTATGCTTGTTATAATTGGTTGGGCATATCGGGAGTGAGTCATAATCAGATAATTCAACACTTCTTAGCTCACTCCGGAATCTTTTCTGGAAAAAAAGGCAATCTTTTGGTTATTTTGTTGGAACGCTCCCAGTCAGCATACTCTTTCTTAACCGTTTTATTTGACTCATCATTTGACTTTTCTAGTTTAGGTGTAGTGAGAACCCAGTTATGGCTTTGTGCAGTGAGGACAATAGTAAGTTTACGACTCCAATCAACCAGTAAGCAAATTGTCTTTAAGTATATTGAATAGTGGATTAAAAGGTTGCGACATGTTGAACTGAAATAAATAACAATTTGCATAAGCACAAATATATCACAAGGTTCGATCACATGTATCATATTAAAATCTCAAAAAAAATATGAACATGCATCAGCCAACATCTCAAAACAGTTTAAATAAGCCACGTGGGGTGGGTCATTATTTAAACACATTCAAGCAGATTACAAACAAGAAAACAGTTACAAACCTTTAATATCCAGATTAATAGTTGGCTCCCACTTGACCAATATAAAATTGACAGGGACTTCGGGGAAGTATATGCATATCAATTTTATACCTAAGTAATAACCATGATTAAATACAGAATTATTATTTTGCTTTGAACGAGCCTCGTGGGGAGGGTCATCGTCGCCACTAATAATAATCCACAATCATCCGTTTGGAATTTATTCATGTGAAAGTCATCTTTTGACCGTTCCGTGGGGGGAATTTCTCCAAAAGAATTCACAAATAAATAAATCATGGAGGTCAAAATTAATTCAATTTTATTATCCGGAATAAAATTGTCAATTAATTATTTAAACATACTTAGTAATTTTTGAATGTGAGATTTTTCAAAACATTTTCTCATGCATCGCATATTCAAACACAATTTAAATAAGCATGAAATAATGCACAAACATCAAAACAAAATTAAATACATTTGGCATATATATCCAATTGTCACGGTTAATTTTTGTCATGTCTTGATCTCGAGAAATCGTCTTCTTTGTCTTCATCATTCTTCTCGAAAAGCTCCCGCTTGATTATCTCGAACTCATCACGTCAAGCAACATCATCGACCCACTCGCCATGGTCGGAGTCTTGCGTCTTTGCACTCCCGGCCGTGTCGATCGGCCCATGCCCGCAGCCTGGCGCCCGTATGTGGATCTCCTCGATAGCCCTTGGCGAGCGCGTCGCGTGCTAAGCGTGCACCGCCCGTGCTCGAGAACACCGCGTCGCGTCGCCTCGCCTCGAGCACCCGTCGCATGTAACTGTAGCGCCGCCCAGCGCATCGGCCGTCGCGCCGCGGTCTTCCTGTAGCGCCCGTGTCGACCGGCCCTCGATCCACTTCGCGCTCGGCCCTCGGCCTGCGCCCGTGCCGTGCATGCTTGCGTGCACCAGCGTCCTGCATCGTGCCTCCCCTAACACGTTTAATGTGCCCAGCGCCCGCTACGCCCGGTTCGGATCCATCCATCTTTTAATTCATCGTCTTAAATCTTGGCTCACGATCTGGTTGAATTTATTTACAAAAAATAAATAAACCTAGATCTGAACTAGTCCCATTACATTGAGCGAATCAAACAAATCTAATCTACTTGTGAATTTTCTCCGCGAGGCAAAAGCAATTGAGCGAATCAATTAAAAACCACAATTTATATGCATGCATAAATACAAACATTCATCAAATATCATGACAATTGGATACCTGCAAAAAAGATCTAGCAATTCTACTATCCAATTTCAAATTTAATGAAAATGAATTAAATTACAATTTAAAACTCGAGTCGAAAACCGAGGCTCGATACGATGCTTGTTGGGGAATTAATTGTCCGGATCTATTCGGGATGAATATTTAAATACAAATTTAATTTTAACAATTATTACTAGCATGAATTAATCCTATATTAATTCAAATAATAATTCAACAACAAATTATGCATATAAACAGTTCACATAAATCCTACGCATGCGGAATTGCTACGGGTTTACGTGAACTAACCTTTTGGAATGACAATGGAATTCGTTGACACGAACACACCAAAAGACCTTCTCAAGTATTCCCAAGTTCTTGCTCGTCAATCCGGTGGTAGGATGCTCGCCAACAATTAACAAAAGGAAAAATAAATTTATGTTGCACCACCTTTGTGGATTTCTAATTTTTCCAACACATGGAATTGCACTGCCCCCGTGCCGCTGCAGCTATTATGCGTCGCCAAGGTCCACGCCAAGTGCCTCTCTTGACAAGTTTCAAGGTGGACGCCGCCCGCTGCCCAGGTTCGAACCCATCCATCTTTAATTCATCGTCTTCGTCTTGGCTCACGATCCGGTTACAATTTATTTACAAAAAATAAATAAACCTAGATTTAGACTAGTCTATTATATTGAACGAATCAAATAAATCATAATCTACTTGTGAATTTTCTCACGAGGTAAAACGAATTCGAACTAATCGAATTAAAAACCACAATTTATATGCATGCATAAATACAAACATTCATCAAATACCATGACAATTGGATACTTGCAAAAAAAATCTAGCAATTCTATTATCCAATTTCAAATTTAATGAAAACGAATTAAATTATAATTTAAAACTCAGAGCCCGAAACCGAGGCTCTGATACCAGTTGTTGGGGAATTAATTGCCCCGATCTATTCGGGATGAATATTTAAATACAAATTTAATTTTAACAATTATTACTAGCATGAATTAATCCTTATTCAAATAATAATTCAACAACAAATCATGCATATAAACAGTTCACATAAATCCTACGCATGCGGAATTGCTACGGGATTACGTGAACTAACCTTTTGGAATGGCAATGGAATTCGTTGACACGAACACACCAAAAGACATTCCCAAGTATTCTCAAGTCCTTGTTCGTCAATCCGGTGGTAGGATGCTCGCGAACAATTAACAAAAGGAAAAATAAATTATATGTTGCACCACCTTTGTGGATTTCTAATTTTTCCAACACATGGAATTGCACTTGGGGATGAAAGAATCATCCCCTATTTATAAGAGGTGTTGGCCGATTTTTTCATGGAAAAAGGGGAGAGAAAATCTCTTTCTTGATCTCCAAGAAATCTTGAATATATATCCAATATATTATTTTCTCCATAATTAAATATTCCATAAAAATCTCACTCTCTTATTTGTTATGGAATTTTCGAAAAAAGAGGATAAAGATTCCAAGATTTGGATCTTCTTAAATTTATGAGATATACTTGTATTCCAAGAACACATATCTTCCATAATATCTTTTCAAGAAAATCAAGAAAATCTTTATTTTCCTTCTTTTTCTTTATTTTCGAAAATTCTAATATAAATAACCATGTGGGAGATTTCTTGAATTTAATGAGATAATCTTGTATTCCAAGAAAACATATCTTCATTCCATAACAAAATTCAAAGAAAATCTTTCTCCCCTTTTATTCATATTTTTTGAAAATTTTAGGAAAAATAGCAACAAAAATTTATTTTATTTTAAACACTTTTTTCAGTTATTGGACTTTATGTTTGGGCTACTTGAGGGGCCTTTAGGAGAATTAAGATTGGACCTTCCAATGGATCTTGAATTATCAATATGGAGCCACAATATTATTCAAGCCCATAAATATTAATTAATCCCACTACATAATTAATATTGCACTATCCATCTTAACCAATATGGCTCCCGGTTATTATTTCCCGTGTTTAAGATTATCTAGCCCATTAATTAATTCAAGCCACTGAAATAGCTTTCCATTAATTAATATTTTTTTGTCCTTGGTCAAGGAACGGTTCAACATTATTATCCATACTGGAAACTAATTCCACTTGCAAGATTTGATATGATAAATCTTATGAACCTCCCAAGGGGGCAAATCGAACAAGCATACTTGCACACGATTCTTCGTATTAAATCTTAGCAATCGCATGTGACCAATAATATTGCCCAAGATATAAAGTATTGAATCTCATTGATTCTCTACCCGTCATAAGTCAAAGCAATAATTACTAACCACACACGATCCTATTTAAGGGACGAAGATTACGAAATAACGAACTACTGAGGTCTAATTCTTCCTAGTTCAGTGCTGAAGAATTTATCCTCATGTAGGTCCTATTCAGTGCATCAGTCATGCACTAGTGTAATCTCTTGGTCAAGACAAGTCAATCTGAGTCTTACACTTCAACCTTTCACGATGGATTGTTCATTTCCATCTAGGTCGTGAACGGTGTACTTTTAGTTACAAGGGACTGTTAATTTAATCTTCCGTGATCTGGTATCACTAAATTAACTACAATGTAACACGTACTATTTATTGAACAATTATGCAGTAAATATATGTAACATTCAATGATATTTAAAGCATCAGTGATAAATAATTTATTTCAGTAAATAAGATAGAAATTCAGTTTGGTTATACAAAGTAAAAGCATACTTTCCAGTATAACCCAAACAAATGGTGCTCTAACCGCTTGAGCTATTTCATTTTATCAAACTATTACTTATTATTTGAAAAATAAATTTATTTTTCCGAATCATGAAACACATTTTTTGAGATGGTCTGGCTTTTCTAAAAAATAAAATCAATTTCTCGTTAAACACATCCCACATTTTATCATTCCAACTTTGAACTCGAAAAAACACAAAAAAATGTACACGTCTCTCACCTCCAATTCCCATGAGTCGGCTGCCACGCTCGCATCAAAGTTTGAAGAAAGTCTCATGTTCGTATTGATTAATTTGTACCATGAAATAAAATTGTGAGATAGTGTTAAAATATTATTTATTTTTATAATTATGCAATTCATTCATGATGATTTGTAACACATAAAAATAATTTCATGATGATGTGTTAGAACGGTTTTGGTGTTACTTTGTTGATTATCGGTTCGTTGGACCTAAATTGTGGGAGTGAGTGTGGGTTTAATGCGAGTTCAACATACAAATAATCACATAAATATGAAGTAAATGCTTAACGAAATAAAAGGTGAGACAATTGGGGGAGTGGTAGAATATCCCGACTAAATATAGTTTGCTTATTTATTCAATGTGTAATGAATGTGGAAACCAACCTCTATTTTTAGGGTTCTTATCCTATTTATAGGGGATACGGTATTATGTACTAGATGAGGTCGATCATAACCTTTGATTTTAGGTTAATGATTACAGATTTACACGTGTTCTAAGACAAAATAGATATAAACTTGATGTGGTCAATTTCATTGCAGGTCTGTCTGCAATTTTCATTGGTTGCATATGTTTTGTCAAAATCAAAGCTCGAACTACTGATGGGTATTAACAGCTGGGTAAGGATCCTTAACTCAATATTATTCGAACATAATAAATCTTGTTAATTTGACAAAATGGGTGCCAAGAAATTTTCGTCAACTCTCCGTCTTACTATATTTTATGTGAATTTTTAATTTTTTTAAACAATAATTTTATTGATTAAGATAAATTCAGTAACATTTAAACTTGTTAAAATTACAATGAACAAAAAAACATACAAAAGAAATAAGCTTTACATTGCTTACCTTAAATGAATGCAACTTCTTCTTGTAGTAGGATTTTAAATGTTAGAAATGGGATAAAGAAGAGTAGAAAATGAAGAAGTGATCGAGAGAGAATGTTTCAAGAGAAGAGAAAAATTAGGGCTTTATTTTGTGTATGAATAGTGGCACTTTGTTTTATTGGAAGTACAAAGTGATCAATTTTTACATATAAATATGATCGAAGGTTTCACTTATAAATAAAATCTGTATTTTGTTAAATAAAAAAAGTATATATATATAATTCATTTATTCATTCATGACGAAGTTATATTGCCCCGAGCGAAGTTAGATGATGTGTTAATTTTTTAATGGTTACCTGACATTAAGAAGGGGTGAACATATTTTCTGACTGTAGAAAAGTCTTACTCACAAATAATTATAAGACGTAGTTACAAGATATATGTTTAAAATTAAAACGGATTTATTTTGACGATACCAATGTCTAATAAAAAATGACAAAAATTTATATAAGCCTAGTTATGGTGTGAATTCAAATCAACCCTGACACATACATTACTAAACGGGGTCATATATAACTCATTTTCTAGTTCCCGCTTCTCTTTCTTCTCCCCTTTCACGTGAAAAAAAAATTATTCAGTTGATTTCTCTCTCCTTCCCAAAAGAGAGTTCAGCCGCCGCTGCAGCCGAGGAAACACTGCTGCCACCGTAGGAAATGCCCCAGTAAATCTTCATGCTCCCCCTTCGATTAAGCCAAAAAAACTATCATTGTTAAGCCAAAAGAATTATCACTATAGACACAAAAAACTATCACTGTTAAATAAAAAAAACTATCACTGTTACGCCTTTTATCATTGTTAAGTAAAAAAAACTATTATTGTTAAGTAAAAAAACTATCACAGTAGGTACACAAAACTATCACTATTAAGTAAAAAAACTATCACTGTTAAGTCAAAAAATTATCACTACTAAACTAAGAAACTATCACTGGCAAGACAAAAAACTATCACTGTTTAGCAAAAAAAAATCACTGCTAAGCCAAAAATTATCATTGTTTAACCAAAATAAACTATTACGGTTAAGCCAAAAAAACTATCATTGTTAAAACAAAAAACTATTCCCGTTAAACCAAAAATCGTCCATAATGTTATTTTCTCCTTCACCTTCATTGCTAATGTTCTCCATTAGCCCATCTTTGCCTATTTCAGAATCAGCGTCTTCGCATGTTATGAAATTTTGAACGTCAATCTTTATTTTTTTAGAGGTTTAAACTCTAGCATGAATCTTCACTTTTCGTTTTGAAAGTGAGCGTATTTTGAGAGTGGCGTGAACTAGAGTGTTGAAAGAGAGCAAGAGCGATGCGAGATCATTGAGGAAGAGTGACATGGTGTGAGGGCGTGGAGGAAGAGCAATGCGATGCGAGGGTGTGGAGGAAGAGCGACGGTGCGGCCGCGCGAGAGTGAAAGTGAATGGATTGAGGGCAGACAAAAATTCGGGTCAACCAGTTCTTCAAAATCGATCATATTGAATTACGGTTCATAGTTTGAACAAATTTTACAGGAGTGTTACTCTTAATAAATATGACGATTGATGACATATATCTTCAAGGGCATGTCTCAATTGGAATGGACAAAAGAAATCTAACTAATAACTTTAATTATCTTATATAGTACACAATATAAAATTTACATAAAATGTCATTACTTTTAAACCCCCCATATCACACAATTCATTTTTTGTAATTATCTTTCAAATTTTTACACTAAATCCCTTGTTTTTTTAATATGTGTATCATTGCACATGTGAAAGAAATCGTAGGACGAAGGATTATTAATTACTATTATTATTTCAAACTTGAAATTTTGGATCCGTCAAATTATGATAGTGCCTAAAGTGTATAATGGACCACTAGCAGATAGAATCATCTTTTATCCTAACAACTCCACATTTCACTAGCTAGCTTACTTAATTAATTAATATAACTTCAATTCTTATCTAGCTTGCTAGTTGCTACAACATATATACAGTAAGTATGTATATATATTATTTGTATGCAGACACAAAAACACGTAGATTAGTTTCATTTGCTTTACAGTGTGTAGTTTTCACCTTTCTTGTTGTATATATTATACTCACTTACTGTTTTATTCGTATTTTAGTAAGTTAATTTTTTATTAATATTTAAAATAATAAAATAATTTTAAGTTAATCGTATAATAGAGAAGGGGTAAGACTATCATACTTCACCTTGATAGAAAAATATCACTTTATAAGTTCGAACTTTTACATGAAATGAAATTTTTTCATGGTATTAGAGCCAAAACCTGAACTCAAATCGCTAAAAGCAACTTCATTCATATTAAATTTCCCACTTGTCCAAAGGCCCGAGTTTAAATTCCGCTAAAAACAACTTCATTCATATTAAATTTTCCACTTGTCCAAAGGCCCGAGTTTAAATTCCGCTAAAAATCAACTTCATCTATATTTAATTGTACACTCGTTGTATCTCTTTTTCAAAGGATAAAGTCGTAATTCTTTCGTTTCTATCTAACATAAATAAAATTGTTATAATATTGTTAAAATAAAAAAAAATCTTAAAGCTTAAAAAACACAATGAATGTATTTAAAATTTTAAATTTATTGAATTATAACAGAATAAAATATGTGCAACACAATCATTTAATTTGTACGTAGTTATATAGCACTGCGTAGATTAAAATTTACATATCGATTTTGATTATTATTTGATGTAATAATGGTTGAATACCACAAAGATAACAAGAAGAAAAGAATAAGGAAAAAATAAAAATAAAATTAATGAAGTAAAAAGGGTAATTAAGGAGGAGACCACGTGAAGTGGGCGATTTCAGCAGCACCGACTACTGCCTCACTATTCACAACTTCATTGGAATTTGAAAAATCCTTCGACCTAAAGGGTTATTTAATTTGGTTTACAAAAAAAAAATGAAGGATATTTTTAACACAAAAATGGCATGAACGTTATTTCTTTAAAATGGAGGTTAGAGGGCATTGCTTGAAATTTCACCCCACTAATTTTACTTTTTTAATTGGGAAGACTATAATATAATTGTATGTATTGGTGGCCACGGATTACTTTAGTACTAGTGTTTCCAAATTCATACAACTTTTTGTCTTTAATTGTCAAATAATTATATACATATATAGATGTGGAATCTTGTAGTTCACTTAGGTTCTTAATTGTAAAATAATTTGGATCACAACAAAAGAGGGCCGAAAGTAATGAACTACATTTGGCCAAATCAATATTGAGTAATTTATACCAAAAGTAGTTTTAAATATATTTCCTTCGTTCCCTTAGAAATAGTCATATTTGGAGTTTTATACATCAACAAAATACTGCTCCCCCATCTATTTTAAATTATCTATTAATTATTTGACTCGTGTTTTAATAAGGAAATTATTTATTAATATATAAAATGATGAAGTAATTTTTAAGGAGGTGCACCTTAAAAATCTCTTTATTATTTCAAATATTAATAAACAACTCGCTCATTAAAACACGAGTCAAATAGTGAATGGACAATCTAAAACAGGACAGAGAGAGTATTATTTATTGTGCTTTAACATTCTGAATATTACCTATATATATATATATATATATTTAATGATATAATACCACTTATTTATAGTAAAGGTTTCATTTAATTTAATAAACATAAAATATGGGTATTCTTATTATACATCAAATAGAAACATTTTAAATAATTCATACAATTAATTAAATTTGTGACGTATAAAAATTAAAATTATGAATATTTTTGTGGGATGGAAGGAAGGAGCTATATAAATTAAATATAAACAATAAAAGAAAGAAGAGACACACTTATGTGAGATGATCTTATGGTATGACGGAACATAATATGAATATTATCAACGCATTAACAATTTTAAAAAAATGTGCATTAATTTGTGCAAAATTAATATACCGCGTCACATGCATGAAATCGTATCATATGTATTTTTTACAAGAAAGCAATAAGATAGTGGTTATAATAAGAAAGGATTTGGAAGGTTGCATGTGCATGGAAACCTAGGTTAGTTGGGTCTCTTCTTTTCATGCAAGAAAATGACCAACTTGTAGCATTTGTTCTTACATGGCATTTCCTTCCAATGGCTTTGGAATAAGAGTACAATCATATAATGCCTTAATATATTACTACAATACTTATATGTACTAACATCTTTGCAAGTATTCAACTTGTCTTTGTGTGTATGGAGGTGTGTCACCACACATAAAAGTAATAATTTAATTGAGAAAATTGGGTCTCAATTTAATTAATAACATACTCCATCCATATCAAATTTTGTGGGGTCCAGTTTAACTTGGGGAAAGAGGGAAGCAAGTCATGAAGTTGTTTAAAATTAAAAGTTATTTTTTATACCTTTTTATAGTATTACTTTTTAAGTGGGATGGAATCCTTGGAAATCATTAGAACTATATGAGCTTGATAATTATAAAATATTTTATTATTATATTAAGTAAAACTGAAAAATTATGCGCGATTGTGAGCAAAGTCTCAAACTTGATTAAAGCTATATAAAGATCGATGAATATATAATTTGAGCTCCACTGACCATAATAAGAAAAGTTATATTTTTTATGGATTCAGGTGCATCGTACATTCATTATACATTTTAGAAATAATATAATTTATTATACTAAAAAATATAATTTATTTATATTGAACTGTGCAATTATTAATATAAAAAAATAGTTGTACGATTCAGTGTAAACAAATTCCGTCTTTTAGTATAATAAATTACATCATTTTTAAAATATACTATGATTGTATAGTGCACATAAATGCACATGAAACCCGTTTTATAGGTATATACTCATCCACTTCATATTTCTATGCAATTATTTGTAAATTGAGATTTTCTACATGTCGATTCGTGATGCATTGATGCCACATAAGCGTGTTCTTAATGAGTTTAGCTTATGTATCATTTTTTGGTTAAATTTAATTATTTTAATAAACAAATCATTTTCAGGTGCTTAATTTTCAATTAATTACGCATGTTACTTTTTTTTATCGGGCAAAATTAGTTGCTAGTAGTTAGTATACACCAAGCATCTAAATACTCTACGAAATCATCAATCCACCTTATAACTCTAATAACTCCAAATTTGTTCCCAAAGGAAATTGAATTTGGGTCTCCCACTCAAATGAGGAGCTCAGTGGTCAGGTGGGCTAAGCCCGCTGGTTAATTACGCATGTTATTTGACTTGGAGTTGGAGAAACATCTACTCCCTCCATTTTTAATTAGATGTCGTTTTAGTCTTTTGAAATATTTTTAAAATAGATGTCGTTTTGAGATTTTATCCCCCTTTATTTCATATTTATCCTTAATATGGTAATTTTAAATTTCAAATTTCCTATAAAAATGTTGTGTGTATTTTTCTTTCAGTCAATAGCAATTATTGTTAAAAATATTTAAATAATATTAATTAATGTTAATTTTAAAAAAAAATATATGTCTTTAATTTGTCTTAAAACCCCCAGAATGACATCTATTAAAAAATGGGGGAGTATTAAATTAAGTGATAAGTAATTTAGAGAATTTCTCATGATATAATTTAGAATTCACAGAATTTTTTTTTCTCAAATTGAAAATACATGCATTTTCTATATGTTATAAATTTTGTAAAATTGTAAATTAACTTTGTATATATATTCTAAATTTATTTATATGTGTATTGTGTTCTGTATGTACATGCATTTTTCGTAGCAGATAAATTTATTTATATCGTGCTATATGTGCATTTTGTTTGATAGAAATTTTATATATGAAAAAATTGTATATTATATAATGTATCATGTATCAGTAAATATAATATATGGTAGTTTAGAGCTAACATCATTAATTACACTAGTATTCTCTTTTGGGCCCCATAAACTAGAGGGTTTCCTAGTTAAATGGTAGTTTATTTTCGTTCTTAATTTGGTCAAAGAAAACTATATTAGGATCAATCTTTAAATAATATTAGGAGCAATCATTAGCATTCATCTTAAACCATGATTGCCAAGTATATAGGCCCAATGAGATCGCACCTTTCTTTCCGCTAATTAATTAAATAATTTGTGTTCCTTTTCCTTTCTTTTTTGAGAAATATTTGTACAAATTAAGAAGGGGTTGAAATTCGTGAATCATTTCGGGTTAAATTGGGTCGAACAATTTTTTTTTTAAACGTGCAAAAATTAAACTAACTCACTCCCAAATATGTATTATTATAAGGATCTTTAAAAACAAAAGTATTATTATAAGGATAAACATGTGGTATAGTAAGGATTAATATGTTTACTATAAAAACACATACTTGTCCTTTTCATAGCAAATGTGACGTATTAAAAATTATATTATTTTATTGAACAATAATTTTTTTTTTAAACGAAAAATTAAACTAAAACTCCCAAATATGTATTATTATAAGGATCTTTAAAAACAAAAGTATTATTATAAGGACAAACATGATTAGTCATTAATATATTTACCACATACTTGTCCTTTTCATAGCAAATTGACGTTATTAAATTATATTATTATATTTGATCATATTTTATGGATATATTAATTATGAAAAATATTCTATTTCATTATATATTTCCCCTCTCTTTTTATTAAGCTTCATTGTTTGATCATATTTTATATTTTAATTATATGAGTGTGTGTTAAGATATATATCATAAAATTTTTAAATTTTCTGATTTTTTTTTCTTACAATTTTTTTGCTTGGCGAGCTTTTTATTAGTAATTGAAATGATAAAGTGACTTTTAAGGAGGTATGATAGATGATGGGGAGACGTATGATAGATAAGTCCATCATCTATCATACCCCCTTAAAAGTCACTTTATCATTTTAATTATTAATACAAAACTCGCTTGCAAAAATGAGTGTTAAAGTCAATTGTGCAAAGTCTTCTGGGACGGAGGGAGTATAGTATATAACATTCAGTTATATGTATGTTGAGTGTGTGTCCAACCATGGACGGAGCTAGGGGGAGGACGGTCGTTCCCTTGATACTTTAAATACTTTTCTTAATATAAATATATTTTTTATATATATCTAATTTAGTAATTTTTTGCATTTTGTCCTCGTTGGTTAAAATTTTTTGCCCCTTTACAAAATATATTTTAGCTACTAATATTAATTTTTACATTCATGAAATTTTAGTTAGAATTTCTTTAATAACATTATATAATTAATATTATAACGTGAAAATTTTCACCTGAAACAAAATTCTGAATCTGTCTATATTAATCCAATTGTTTCTCCAAAGATACTTAGGCGAATGTACATGTGAATGGGTGTGGAGCGAATACATCACTCGATAAAAATATTCCAAATTATAATATTTTCAGACCATATAATGTTGTGTTTTTTGCTTATTCAAAAACTATTTCCAATTTTTCCTTTAAGTAAAACAAATCCACTAAAAAATGCTGGAACCAGACAGCTTTTTTTGACAAAATAAAATGAATGGGTCTCATGCTGCGTCTAGGTGCATCGTGCACTCATAGTGCATTTTAAAATCATGCAACTTGTTATATTGAAAGATGCAATATATTTACACTGAACCGTGTAACTATTAATATGAAAATAAATTGTACGATTCAATATAAATAAATTTTATATTTCAATATAATAAATTGCATGATTTTAAAATATTGCACCGTGGGTGCGTGATACACCTGAATGCAAATGCATATAAGACAACCAAATAAAATTCGATAAAACTAGAACTAAACTATTTACAATCTTTAGTTTACAGTCAAATGTACATTCGATGCATACACAACTTCCAAAAGTTGGAATGGATTAAATACTTAACTTATCATATTCAATTAAATTAGAGCCGGAAGATCACATGGAGGCAAGAAAAGATCACAGCTTTAATTAATTTGGTAAAGTTTAATTTAATTTATGGAAAATCATGGAATTTTTTTATAACTATACATCTATATTCTCGTCGGAAACCGTGGCATGATCCTATTTGACTCGATTGAATTATGGTCATAATCATTGATCATCCACACTTCTTTATTTCTAAAGAACTAGCTTGTTAAAATAGTTAAACAAAAATATATTGTACATGTAGGTAATTTTAATCATTTGTCATCCATGATCGTAGTTTTATTCTTCGAGTGTTTATAACTTGCACCATTATGGCTTTTCATTAATGTATAATTGTATAATCAAATAGATACGTCCTCTATCTCAATTTATAGCCCACTTTATTTTGTTGGACACTAATTATATAGGAACGTGCAATATTTTATTTATGAAATCTTATTTTTTAACTTTTTTTATTACGTATACGAGAACTTCAATTTTACTTGCTCGATAATAGTTTATTGATCAGATAAAAACTTTTGTATTTTATATGAAAATAATCCTTATAAAAGACGTGATTATATCAGATCATGCAGAGTCGGTGGTCATTTTAAGTACAAATACAAAGATATCATTGTAATATTGTATTTTTAACAGATTATATATCACCTTTTCACATGGGATAGACTTATATTTTAATATATGGATTAAAAATATTTTTATACCCGGACTAAAAATATATATATCATGAGTAAGATCCAACAAACTAAACAATTGATTACTTGAAACTAGATCATTAATCTTGAGCTATTCCAACTTATCTCGCCAAACAAACGGGGTCGTTGTATATAATCTTGAAAAGCATGGTTATACAATTAATCATGAGAGAAAAAATATTAAAAGAGAGACGCATAATTCTTTTTAGTTGTTTTAAGATTTCAATTTTTTGATTAGTTTTTATAATAAGTTAATCCTTGAACTCAATTGTTTCGCCTTATTTAAAATTTATATGAGATGGGCTCTTATATATATGAAAAAGATCTTGTATACTTTATTACATGAGCAACATTCGTATAAACTAGGTCTATATACGAACTCTGTCATAATTATGCACAACAACTATTACTTATAAACAAAATTATCATTAAAAAATATTTTTTTTTAAATAATTATAATTTTTTATGTATAACAATAATAATTATTATGCATAACAGTGATAATTTTTATAAATAATAGTGATATTAAAGAAAATAGAGTTCATTACGAACTCGAATTCATACATATTTTTATCTTATTATATATCTGATTCATATGTTCATGGGGACCAATCTAATTATGTATTAGTAATAGTAATAGTGGTTTACAGTGAACATGGTGTACATAATATTTTCTTAAAATTCAAAACAAATATTTGTAATGAGATAACTAAAGGATTAATTGTTTTCTATAACATTTTAATTACCAAAAAATATACTATTATTAATTTAGAGAATCAGCCCTCATTGTTTCAATTCGAAGAAAACATAAACTGTCCTTTAATTAATTACAACTTCCCCAAGAACAAGGTCTCCTGTCATATATACATATGTATGTTGTTATGGTCAGCATTTATGATTTTTTTAACATGAATTCAACTAACTCCATAACTGTAATAACTGAATGCCATTAAAATATTGAGAGAATTTAAATTGAAATATTAATGTCTATATAAATTGAGATCCATATAGAACATGGGGAATTCATATGATCACATGACTATCGAAGATGTTAGTTTGACTAGCTACTGAATGGAAATTGCATTGGCCCCCAAATAAGTTAAATGAGTTTTATTTTATTTTTAATTTTGCTTTTTTTTTTATCTTGAACTCATTATTAGTTGGGGAATATATCTGATCTTTAGAATTCAAAATTTTAAATATATCAAATGGTGGACATTTGCTAATAATTTTACCTGTATAAAAATATGAACTCATTTCATTACATTTGTTAAAATAAAAAAATCATCTATTTTAGTTAATTATTCATAAAATTTTATATATAATATTAAATCAATCACTTTAAATACTACTCTCCCCATCTCAAAAAAACTCATTTAAATAACTTTTTAAAAATATACTACCTCCGTCCATTTTTAAAATTACATTTCATAAGGATTTATTTAATAGTGATTAAAAAAAATCTGTTTTTTTAGTAATATTTTATATATAAAACTATAAAGTATCCTCAATTGGGGGTAAAATCACTTTTATTAGTATTTTATGTGAAAAGTAAAGTAATGTGATAAAGTGATAAAGTGTATTTTCAATTTTAAAACTCATATCAAAAAAAAAATAAAAAAAACTTAAAGACGGAGGTAGTATATAATATTACAATTTGCAATATCCTAAAAATATATTTATAGAATTGTCATGACAAATGACAAAGTATAAGATGAACAAGTTTCACACAAGAATTTATGAAATTGGTTAAGAAGTGTGACTTATATTACTAAAGGGTATAAGTTGTGATAACTGAAGGGTGTGACTTTTTACCATAAAGGGTATTACTCATAACATTGAAGGGTGTGACTTATATTATAACATATGATATCAGTAGTGATAATTGAAGGGTGTGACTTATATTACAAAAGTGTATTAATTGTAATAACTGAAAGGTCATACCTATAAAAAAAAAACTAATTTCACGGCAAGTTTCACAGCATACCAACTTAATTGTCATGGGTTGAAAAATCCATCGGCTGCTTTCAAAAAAATAAAAAAATCAATCGGCTCAAAATCTTGTTGAATAAGGTCAATAAAATGTTGTTACTTATGTACCTTTAGTGACATTGTTTATTTGTCCATATAATATTACATGAAACAATATGCAACACATGATATAAAACAAACAATATTAGTAGTTGTTTATTGACTCATTGTATTTTTGGGCCGATTCAACTTGGGTTGGGATTTAGTTATGGTCCATTATTTGCTTTTTTGGGCTTGGGCTTCTTTCATTAGGCTTATTTGTCAAGGCCCAGGTGACTCGCACTCCTATTTTTAGTAAATACACCTCCCGAATTAGTATACTTCTCATGGGATTAGTACACCCTCCCCGAAAATACATTTTTACCCTTTCTTAAAAATCCTATTTTTCCTAGATCGAGAATTCTTAGATTTGAAATTTGTTACATCTTTTCAATATTTTTTTATAGAAATGTGGCCTTCGAAATACTTTTCGGAAATATTGTCTTTTTTTTTTTAATAGTTTGAGCCCTGAATTCTTTTAACGTAAAGAGTCCTTTTTTTTCAAATTTTTTTTATGATAATATAGTCTTTTCTTGAAAATTTATTAGGAAATATGCTCTTTTTTTGGGACATTTTTTCTAAAAATTTGTCATTGTTTTCTCAAGGTGGTGGCGGGTATGAAGACGGCAGCGACGATGATTCTCATATAGGGCGGTGCCGGTGGCAGCTGTAATAGTGTGGTGGCTGCACTCCGTTGGAAATGGTAGAAATTAGAGTTTCTCAAGGGTAATATAGACTGTTTATGTGTAAATTTTTTTGTTAATTCTTTTTTATCAGCGTATTTACCAAAAATGAGGGTGCTAATAAGTAATAACTTGGGTTATTTTCAATTTTGGCCTTTTTAACAGTTTTTTGGAGTTCTTTTGCTTTTTCTTGCCCTGGAGTGGCCCATCTATTTTCTTTTTTAGCTTTCAATAATTGCAATTAATTAGATGTAAATGATCGTAATCAACCTGTGTAGTATAAAATTTGAATTCGTTTCAGTTAAAAAAAAAACTCGAGGTTTGAACTCAAGCTCACCTCGTGAAAAATTCAATAAACTCGAATTGATTCGACTCAATAACATTAATAAGATTTTTTTCAATTTATATAAAAATAGAATATAATTGTAAATAATTAGCACATGTAACACTACTAGAGATTGATTAAGTTTGACAAACTCGAGAACCTACCGATCAAGTATACTGAGCAGGTTAACTCAATTAAATTAGAATCGATTCAATCTATTTTCAAATCTTTGTACGAATAATTTGTGAGTTGATTCAATTTGCTTACAACAACTATATAAACCAATGATATGTATGCTTTTACCAAGAAAAACAAGAAAACATCAAACCCTAATCTTAATCAATTTTAAACCAAAACAATTCTTGAATCAATTATTTCCCAGTTTTGCTCAAAATTCAATGCCAAAAGTAAAGTTCTTTAGTCTCCCAAATCAAGAAAATAGACAAAGAGATTCATAAGATGATGAGCACCACATCAAGCAGATTAGCAAAATTAGATTCATAAAAGAACCTGAAACATCCACCTTAATATTCACTATTGATGAACACTTCTGTTCCAACAACTTAATCTGCTTCTCTAACCCTAAGGCTATTTCCACCTCTACAAAGAATGGGGCTAGGATATATAATCCTAAAAGTATTACTAAAAAAGAACTAACTAGGTGGAAACAATCCATCTCTTCCCCCCTTTTATCTCACTAATCCTATGAACTCTACAAATCAATCTAACCAATAATCGAGCTGGGGAGACGACGAGAAGCATATATAACCGTACAAAGGAATCAAGGTGGTACGCAATACGGTATCACCAATAGATGAAAGAGTCGTTAAATCTAATTCATCCTTGTAGAAATTCAAAGGCAGGATTCTCAACAAGTTCTTCTGCAGCTTGTACACCTTTGAAATCTAAATCTTGGAAGGAACTGCTGATATCTTCAATTGGGACGGGAATGCTGCATTACATGGAAAAATATTTGTGATGCGCTTAAGTTTATGTTTTTTTCGGGGATATATCATTTTTAGCACCTAAAATTTACTTTTTTCCAGTTTTGGTAACCTTCTTTCACTCACTTACAAACTTAGTTATGGAAGTCTCACATTTTGTCCCTCTGTTAGTTGACTGTCCATTGACTGACATAATCAACTTTTGGAGGCGCTAGATATAATAATTCGAAATTATTAATTATATATAGAACCCCTAAAATAATTGATTTTGTTAGGCAACGGATTGTCAGCTAATGATGAGACCGATGTAGGAGTAAAAGTGCACTTTCTGGATCAAACTTGATAGTGAGTGAAAGAGGGGGACCAAAACTGAAAAAATGTGTACACTTTAGGGAGAAAAATTGATTTGGAGCCTTAACTTATCTTGTTAAAGTACCTTGAACTGTCATCCAACATATATGAATTGCTATCACTATCTGCATCGTTAGAGTCCTCCGTTGATAGTAACTTCAGGTTAGATATTACCTATTTGAACCAATATAAAATAAGAAATCAATAATTCGTATTAATAAGTATAGAAGTAAATAAAGAGAGCTTACTTCTGTAGATACACTTCCTGTATCACTGTCATCATCCGAATACAGAGTACAGATTCTATAAAGCTGTTGACTGCTCAGAACCTGGGAACAGAATATATATTACTTGAATATAACTCCTCAAAAAGCTGTCTTATAAGTTATAAGACTATTGCCACTTAATGCTAGCTAATGGAATATTAATCAGATGATAATTTCTCTTTGATTGAAATATACTAAGATACCCCCTCCGTTCCTAATTATCTCTCTAATTTTATGCACTCGTACAAATCAAGTTTCATTAATTAGGATATCGAAAGACTATTATATATTACTACTTGATACTAATAAGCTTATAACTACAAGAATATGGTGACTTCATTAGGGGTACTGGTGGAAAAAGGGTAAAAAGATTTATATTAGCAAGGTGACAAATAATTAAGAACATCATTTTGGATAGTATCAAGCAGATTATTAGAAGTAGATGGAGTATATAGGAAGGAAGAGAAGAAAAGAGGAGGAGAAATACTTACAGGGCAAAGTTCAGTAGTGAGCTCATCGTACATTATTTCTGATTTTTGTTGCATGACCTGGAAAAGATGGTAAAGTATTTAGGTTTACAGTGTATTTGTATTCCAGAAATATCAATATGTGTATTTCATATCCTAGATAAACCGAGCTCAAACAAAAAGTGTGTATGACAAAGAACTAGATAACATACCAGAAGCCTTACGGCCTGTTGCAAGTATTTTAGTTCGTCCCATGATGAGCCTGCATACTGTAATATGACAAATAATTAATCATTCTACAATCACATTTCAAATCAAGGGACGTAGTGCAAATTTTTTGGCATAATGGTTCTTAAACTATCAACTTATATTTCGTCTCTGAACTATTGTTTGTTTTAAAAAACCCTTTTAAGTATCAAAAATTTTATTTCACGAGCTCCCTGATGACGAAAATTCAAAGATTTTTTTATTAAGCTTCTTGGTCGTGTTTAATAGTATACATGTCAGTTTTATTTAATTCTAGTTATATATAAAAGTATGTTTCGCATGCCATTTAAGATACCCATCACCTGAACAATTAGGATTGAAATGACTTACACAATACACATTTTGATAATAATAAAACTAATGTATATATTATTTAATGGGACAATTAAGATGAATTGAAAATCCATCAATTCTCGTCTTGATGGAGCTAGTCAAAAAAATTTCAATACTTGAAAAGTTTATCGTAACAAAAAATAGTTAATAGACCTATTAACACAAAAATGGATAGTTTAGGGATTTGTTGATGCATAATGGTTTTCTTTCTCCTTTGAAAAAAAAAGGATGCTTTTTAATTATGTTAAGCTTCTTGATGCTTATGGTTAACCTAACCCTACCTCGTGTGTGTTTCCACACCAAAGTTCTAATTCAGCTAATCCAGATTTTACGTATTCCCCGCTGTGAAACGTGCAACACTCCTTATGTTGGAGAATGCTGCAGAAAATTAAGCAAGGTCATAACCTCACAAAATATATATTCGTAATAATGAAAACTGCAAATGATGGCATAAAATTTACCCATTGAAGAGCTGAACATTTATATATGCGAAAATTTGGGTGAACATTTGCTGAATAAGGACTTGCGGAACCTGAAAAGAACAACTTTATAAGCTAAAGAGTAGGCATTATTGAGAAAAGAACATAATTAGTTGTACGTACAAAGTTATCTTTCATTTTAGAAAGAAGCCCATTTAAGCAATCAATGATGCTTTGCCAGTGACTAGAAGGAGAATCGCTGTTGACAGACTTCCCTGAAGATGTTTTCAGTGCCTGAGGGAAATTATAAGGTCATGAAACTAAATTTAAACTAGAAAAAGGGGCCAAAAAATTTGTGAAGGTAATGTTAGATGGAATCACATAATCATTTAAATTGACGAAAACTTGTATGCACCACCACGCAACTCAAGTGTATTTTAAATAGCATTAGTTGTTTTACTAAAAGGTATTAGTTTGTTAGCATTTACAGTTTTTACTGAAAACTATTAGTGTTTTTAACGGAAAAGTATCAGTAGTAGTGCTTCAGAAAAAGGGCAGTGGTACCAAGATGCATGAAGAAAGCAGGGGAGATAATTCCTTCTTTGAGTTGTCTCGAATGATTCCGTAAATCTTCTCAACATAAGCCGTGAGTTGCTCCTTGAAAAGAAGAGCTGGATACTTGGCCTCAACCTGCCGTATTCCATCAAGTCCACCAATAGAAAGGTTGGCGAACGAGGGAGATGCCCGAAAACTCTGGAGTTCATGCATAGAGATTTATATCAAAATGACTTAAAATCACTAACTTAACTCATCTTTCACTTGTAGTTTTCCTGAGTTAAAATGAATTTTGGTCTCATAACTTTTGCCTTTTTCCCAAGAGGTCCCAAAAAAAAAAGTTCTTCAATTTAATCTCGTAACTCCTTAATTAGTCAAACTTTAGTACCAAAGTCGCCAAGATTTGAAGTACGGCGCCATTATGAAGCACGTTTCTGGGACCTTTTGTGGAAAAAGCAAAATTTATGTCACCAATTTTGCACCTTACGTGCCAAAAACATGTCCCAGAACGATGTTGCACTTCAAATTCCGGCGATTTTTGGACCAACATCAGACCAATTAAAGAGTTATGGGATTAAACTAAAAAACGTATCTTTTTCGGGACTTTTTTTGGAAAAGGCAAAAGTTACGGGACCAAAATGGATTTTAACTCTAATTGTTCCAGATAGTATATCATGTAAATACACCGTACTCGAGCCATCCTTCCAAAAAATCCGGTAGGCTGAGGAGGAGTTTGGGATGGAGGAGCAGTTGTCAGAGTTCGTTGAAGTAGAAACAGTAGAGTAGATGAGTTGGAAAGCCAGTAAGCCATACGATCATTGTTCGGTTCATCCTGATGCAAAATGATCCATGTTTATGAGATTGGAGATGATAACAATCAATATTATTAACCGATTCATATAAAGAGCAAAGCATAAAGTGATTGTTTGAATGAGATAATCATAATGTTCAGAAAGACTTTACCTCAATTGCAGAACCTATAATCTGAATAAGCCGATCAAATACGTTGGTTCGTTCGAGTTCAAAAGATCTCCAGTTAATGAGACATTTGTAAACAGTAAATGCAGCAACTGGCTTTCCTTCACTGAATCCAAGATCTTTACTGATGCACTTAATAAGAGCATCTGTGTCTTCCTAAAACCACCAATAAGAATAGACAGAAGAACTGATTCAATTCTTCAAGCATAAAATAAAAAACTAACACAAAAAAAGGCAATGATGCTGGAACTAGAGAATAAAGCCTAAAATGCATTTATAAATTCTCCAAATGTTCTTTCTATTTGCTATTCAGTTCACTGGACCACAATAACAGTTTCTTCTACAAATAGTAATACCATACTAAATAAAATGTTGGCCTTTCTCATGAACTTTAACAGCCAACTCATTAACTAGAGTTAGTCTTATGTAACTACCACTTATATAGTAAACCAACTGATATAATTTTGATGAAGCAACTAATACTATCACACTTATAAGTTTTAATGAAACAACTAATACTATTAAAAATATACATATACAAAATGCGAATCAGTTGCACGGTAAAACTGTTTCACATAAGACTTTGTCATCTTTCTAATATTGGCACTCCTTGACATAAGTATGAATGATTAAATTAGTGCAGCAAAGAAGGCTTGTATGACAACTCGTAGATGTGTGGATTGACTATTATCCTCGCTTTATATCAATAGCCAAAGAAGGTACAAGTAGCAAAATATAATAAAATTAAAAAAATCTCGAGAAAATAACATACACGTTGTCTTTCGATGGTAGATCTCCGTAGCATGCTATCATTAGTACCAAATCTTTTACTGGATGCAGCAGTTAGAAGAGCCTGCATGAACAGCTTTTAAGTATGATATAGATCATAGAAAATGCAACTTTAATCTGTTCTTCAACAAATCATAAATATAAGCATTAATTGGTATATTTCACTTACATGATGACCATTCTCCGCTGTTGGAGTAGTTGGAACTAAGCGTCCAGATTGTCTCCCAGAAGGAGCATTTACCAAAGCCCGTTTCCGGAGAATCTGTTCAGCTGCTTCCATGTCAGAAACTTTCTCTTCAAGACTGAAAGTAGAAGACCAATCAATATACTATGAGCATTCAATAGCAAGTTTCAACATCATTAGAAGGAAACCATAATACCCGCTAAGATAGGCTCTCTCTACTTTTGTTAAAGTCATTAACTATTTTCCAATTGACCAAAATTATCATATTTAACACATTTATTTTTAACAAAATTTCAATGAACATTTAATATGTGTGTCATCTTATCTAAGGGTAAAACAGGAAGAATGTAGGAAAATTACAATTCCAATAACATTTAGTATGTCTTCTTAAATTTGTGTGAAAATTCGTTCAAGACTATTTTAGTGGTATGGAGGGAGTAATAATATACATGCAATAAAAGCTGATAAATGGCTCTGAAGATGAGAATTAATTTTATTTCAACCTCTGCATTTTAGTCTTCAACTGAATGACCCTGGACTCTGCCTCCATAGCTTGGTTTAGTCGTTCCTCACTAAGCTTGTTCGACTCTTCGTACTTCTTCTCTGTTTCATCTATTTTCCTTTCAAGAGAACTCACTAGAAACTGGACCAATTGCCAGAGCTCGTCATGAGTTATAAAACAAAAAATTCACCAAGATATAATTAAGGACTTTTATCAATTTGGGACCTGAAAGTTAGAATAACTAGAAATTTCTGGTTTGAATGATAAAAACATCAATAAAGGGCCTGAAAGATAACACTTGTCATTTAAAGCCCCAGAAATTTAAGACCTTGCTTGACATCTTATAATTTTTGGTAATTTAAGATAATTTTAAAATCATTATCTGAAAAAATATGATAGATGAACTTCATATGTTGAACAGCTAAAAAAAATAACGCACAATAAACTTAAATCATTATTATTATTTATTAATATTAAGACTGTGAACTGTGAAGTACAAGATGCAAAACATGTCCTTAGATTTGTAGGGCTTTAATTGATACATTTTTATGTTTTAGGTTTTAAATTGGTGTTTGAAACTTCCATGTCCCAAATTGATACTCCCTCCGTCCCATGAAGACTTGAATACTGAAAATGGCACGCAAACCAAGTAAAGTAGGTTTTAGTGGGTTTGAGTGGAATAAAATAAGGGTGTTGTGAGTGTATTAATATTATGTTAGTTTCCATTTTGGGAATGTTCAAGTAATGTTGGGACGTCCAAATAAGACAAGTGTTCAAGCAATCGCGGGATGGAGGGAGTAGTTATTTTACCTTTCCGGCCCTAAATTGACAAATATCCTATAATAAAGAAAATGATTTTTTAGTCCTGTAAGTTATCCCTATTTTACTCCTAATCCTGTCGACTTTCAAAAATTGAAAATAGTCTTGTAACTTTTAATTTTGACATTTTTGTCCAGTAATTGGCTATAAGAGGTGAAATATCTGGTTAGAGCCAATGTGGCAGAGTCTGATTGTCCACATGGCAGAGCCTGATTGATCAACCAGACATTTCACTTATTATAGCATGTTACCGGACCAAAATTCCGAAAAACTGAAAGTTACGAGACTATTTTCAGTTCGTAACAGTCGACAGGACTGAAATCAAAATAGAGGTAACTTATAGGACTAAAAATCTACTTTCCCTATAATTAAAGCACACTTGAAAAAACGTAAGTTATCCCTATTGTGAGCTCACCCTCAGCTTTTCATTTTCAGCTGTTAGTCTCTGGACTAGTTCATGATCCATACTGACCGGCTCAGCTACTGGAGGGACGTATTCAACTACTGGTGGAGCAACTTGCATAGACACTGCTTGAGGAACTTGATCGGATACCCGACTCAGTCCTTCACGCTCTTTCATCAGCAGTTTTTTGGTTTCCTCTAAAGCAGATTGTAGCTGTGAAATCTCCTGATTTTTGGCTTCTTCCATGTCAACCTAGTACAAAAAATCACCATTATGTTTACACATTATCTAGAGGAGTAACAAATACTACATTTTAGTAGAACAACTAATACCATTGAAAAATGCACTTGAGTTGCACGGTGCATAGGAGTATTTGACTATGTGGTGAAATGCACCGAACCATCACTATCATGTGAAACTACTTATTAAAGGCAAGGGAAAATGTATTACCCGCATGCGCGTCTCCACCTGGAGCCGCGAAGTCAACTCTTCAACCTGATTTTGGAGTGCACCGGTTTCCTTTGCAGCCTGAGACAGATAGGATAAACTCACTTATTATATTTTGCCTCCACAAGAAATTAACAGTTACAAAACATCTTAACATAAATTAGTGGGCTAAAGTTATAATGCACCTAGGATCATTTAATTCTAAGACAAATTTGTAAAAGAAGCTCTTCTCCCTTACACACATGTGACTAAATTAAGATTTCACATCTTACACTAATATAGGCAAGACTTAGTGATCACATGCTAAAGGGAACATATTTAAGTCTGCAAACCATTTAACTCATTTGGCATACAACATCATTCTGATTTTAAGGGATGTTTAAAAGCATCCTAACTCTACGATGAAACAATTACAAAATTAGATTGCATGTACTATCAACTGCTCAGGGTAATTAATACTAATAACTGTACCTCCATTCCACATAAAGTCATAGACCTTGTGTATTATATAAATTATCACATGGCTATTTTCCTGCAACTTACTGCTTGCGTGGAATTCTGTGACATTAGAAAAATTTAAAAAGTTCTGATATTAAAATGCAAAAATAACAAAAGGTCGTGAATTTATTTGCACTTTTTCACATGATCAATATCGATTTTTTTAATTTCAAAAGGTCATGTATATAAAGAACAGAAGAGTGCATCTAAATTTGTAAGCAATTTGTTATACGACTGAAGTTTAGAAAAAAACTCTTACCATTTTAAGTTTCTTTAGTTCTACAAGAGCCAAACTTGCTCTACAAGCACACTGAATAGCAATTGCTGCCTCTTTCATGCTTGAATAAGAACGCCGTTTAATACGTCTTCGGGCATGACTCTGGTTATACAGAAAATGCACACCGTGAATTCAACCAGTTACTTATACGTGTATATAAATACACATGATCAAATTGTTATACTTCTAAAAGTCCATATGACTAGTGAGGCATGAAAGTAAATTAAGATGAAATTCATAAACAAGAGAAGATCCATAAGGGCAATTATTTGTAAGTCCACACTAACTTTCTAAATAAATGGGTATAAATTCTTACTTGCCAACATTCACCTATATATGAAAACAATTTTCTAGCTAAATAATATTCTTATGTACAATTTTCCGAAAGTATATGAAATGATGTTTTATATATTAATGTCCATGCTTTTGAGTGGTACTTTTCTTTATGACTGATGAATTATGAACATTGAAATCTAATTCGGTATTTTTTTTTCTAATGTGAACAAGTTGACCATGCGCATTTTCACTAGTGTTCGTAAAATTAAATAAAAGTCGTAATGTATATATATTTCTTAAAGAATAAGGCTCTTATACACCAGTTGCACCGTGCAATTGGTGCACAACTAAGTTGTTCAATGAAAATAACTAATTATGTATAGTGAAAGTATAGTGAAAAAACACTAATGCTAACCAACTATTAATGTTCAGTAAAAGTAACTAATACCGTTTTAAAATGTACTTGAGTTTTACGGTGCACCAGGTGCATACAAGACTTTGTTTTTCTTAAATCATACGAGGATGAATATTTTTTATTACTTTTGTTTTACTTTAACTAATTTCGAGAGATTAATTTGTTTACTAGGTATGTTCGTATAAATATTAGGCATGACATTTACCTGGATTACAACAGCTGCTGTGTTTTTCTTCCTAAATATAAGCTCGTTCCGAGCAGCCATCCCTCTAATTCCTGCTTGAATGAGAATAGCAGCAGAGCACAGACGTGTATAACTTCTCCTTTTAATAAACATCCGCGCATCTTTCTGGATGGTCGAAGCAGCAGCTGTTCTCCTCTTGCGCTCATAAATACACCGTGCAACTTGTCCTGACATTATAACATACAGTTATCAGATTAAAAGAATAAGTGAGAACACTATACCAGCCATTATAGACATAGATATAATGAAAAAAAAAGGGCCGCGATTAAATAAACCACCTGCTTTATTGTATACACTATACACCCTAATTACTATCTATACTCCATTTCAATTTACTATACAAATCCATTTTAGACCATTATACCCTTATTGTTATAAAAAATATGCACAAAGAACATGCACGGTCGACATTGAAAGCAGAAAGGAAGAACAAGGGTTCCCTCGAACACAACATTTGGGATTCGGAGTTTCCAGCCAATTGGTATATTGGGGATAAGATTCTGGATTTAAGCATAATTTTTGGTTTTTGGATAGAATAACGATGAACAACTGATCTGTAATAGTGAAATTCGCAGCGTTTTCTTGAAACAAGCAAACTCTATTGCTAAAATTTTGTTTTTCATATTGTTCGCTTGACAAGCGAACATACTGTTAATTTTTTATAATGCTTGGTTCTGTTCACTTGCTGCAAACAAACACAAAACGAACAATAATATTTTTATTTTCTTTATGTTTGGTCTGTTTGTCCAAAAAATTCCTGGGGTTGTACGGTAGATCCGGAGGTTTGTTTAGTTGCAGCCAATAAAAATACCTCTACACAGAGCTTGAATTTGTATAGCTGACGTGCGTGATAACAGGAAGCTTTTGCGAGCTGCGTATGAAAGATATTTTCTCTGTATTTTGGAAGCAGATTTTCCATGGACCTGATTTCTGACAGAATCCAATTCTGCCATCTGACCAGCTCTGAGAAACACTTTTGTTTTGCCAATCTGGAAAACCATATCTTTCAGTAAATGCCTTTTGCTTCTCTTTTACTATATGGCAAAAAAATTCTGTAACAATGGGATATGATGCATGATTCAACTTAAAGGGATTTGATCCCCCACAAATGAACTTTAACATCAATTATTTGACATGCATATTATCCAGTTTAAAGTAATGACTCCGGAATTGTGCAAGCTTCATTACTTAATTCAATTATCGTCAAATATTTTATGATAGAGTAACTCATTGGTGCATTAGTTGTGCCATGCATTCAATTGGTGCACAACTAATACTGTTCTATGAAAACAACTAATACTGTTCAGTGAAAATAACTAATAATGTTCAGTGAAAACAACTAATACATTTTAGTAAAACAACTAATAACATTTAAAAATGCATTTGTATTGTGCAACTGTTGCATAGAGGTGTTTGTCATAATATGCACTATGAAACTCTGAGGAGTACCTGAAAACCTTGAAGGCCAGATTTCTCCAAAAGTTTGATACAGCCTTTGACTTCATCAACACTATCAAAAGTTCAAAGCATTAAGAATCCATGGGAAAAGAAATTAATGTATATAAAGGAAAAAATGGAGAGGAATATAAGTAAACAATAGAAAATGTGAATTAACAGTACACGAGTGCAGTAAGCACACGACAAAGCCTACATCACTAACGAAAGTTGTCTCTCCATTATCATTGCAACTACAAAAAACAAGCTCTGTAATCTTAGCTTACATTGATGAGATGAAAGCAACTCATTGTACTATGAGTAGACAAAAAGACATACTTGGATTGAAGAATTATTGAATGACATCCTTATCAGTTATCAGATTTTTACTTCAAGCAGCATCAGGAAGAGTTCAGAATCATGCTTTTTTTCATGGAAAGTTGTAAATGAAGCATTATTCATATCTTCTAAATATTTTAAATCAATAACAAATGATTTAAAATATAGATTGATTTCTTGTTCTCATATGTTTTAGAGAAGAATTTCTGCCATACTTCTGGAGACAAAATTATTTAATATCCACACATTCAAGGTAAGCAAATTCCTTAAGACAGTCCTGTAGGATAATGAATATGTGAATGTACCTTCCATTTGATACACTAGGCTCAAGGATCTTGAAACGGGATATGAACTCTTCAAAAGTTCTTCGAGTGGGATATCCAGCACAACTGATCCTGATTGCCTCCAAAACTCCCTGAAAACCAATAATTAGTAAGTGCTTTGGGAATTGGGAAAAAATCGAGGATAGAACACCGGAAAAATATCTCTATTTTGATTTATGTCTTGTCGACTTTCACGAATTGAAAATAATCCTGTAACTTCCAATTTTTAACATATTGGTCCAGTAACCGACTGTAGGAGGTGAAACTTCCGGTTTCACTGATGTGGCACTGGAAAGTCTGACTGGTCAGCTGGATGCTTCACCTCTTACAGCCGGTCACCGGACCAAAATGTCAAAAATCAAAATAAGGGTAACTTACAGGACTAAAAAATCTATTTTCCCTAAATCACCATAATGAGGATCCCAATAAATCAAAACAAGAAGAGCAAAAGAGGTCTCACCCCACAACGGAGTTGCTGCAGCACATTAGCATTCTCAAAGATAAAAGGCTTGAGATAATTGTTCGGTTTTACGCAGCGGACGTAGTGAGGTTCTGTTGCACTAAGAGTCTCGAGCAGAGATTGCAGTTGAAGCTGTATGACATACAAGAAAGGGATGAAACTGAAGAGATGTGAACAATAAAGCTTCAGAACATTGGAGAATATATAAATATATGAACCTTAAATCGAGATCCAATTGAAGAAAATTTTGATGATTTAGAAGATTCTTCTGGTAAAGGTGGGAATAAGCCTGAGACAAAGGAGCAACTCGAAGCACTAAGGAGAGCCTGATGCTCAGCAATAACATAGTCTTTGTTTTTATCTATAAAGTATTCTGTTTGGTAAGTGACCTGCAATTGGTAGATGCTTAATGAATCTTCATCACGCAGCAATAGTTTTTTCTAGTGTGTACTCCAATTTCAATGCTATTATTTAGAGTTTATATGAATGTATGTTCTTAAATTAGAGTGAATTCAACATAAATTATTTTTAATTCAATTGCAGTCCCAAGGTGTCCAATTTAAGTCTTTTTCGTCCACTTTCAGTAATTTTTTGTGGGAAAGTTCAAAATCGACCGAAAAATGCTTGCGTCTTGGACTGAAATTGGACACCTCAGGACTTAATTGATAAAGTAGAAAGAAAAAGAACTTATATTGCATCCACCTAAGTTAGAAAATGTAAATTAATATTAACTCCTACTCCTGATGGCATAAAAAAACAATTGCATACATCACCCGCATAATGGCCAATTGTAAAACCAGTGCGCGACAACTTTGGCTTGCTAAAACGCTTGTGATCTTTGAATGTCTGATACAACTTCTCTGCAAATGTCTCATGTGTAGATCTTGGAAACATACTACAAGAAATATGCAGTTTAAGATATTGAGTAGATAAGACCTACAGACTAAGAAAACTAGATACGAAAGACTAAATGAGGTATTTTATTAAGAAATTAGATACAAAAGACACATACCAAGCTTCATCAAGAAGTGCAATAATGCCACCAGGTTTCTGAGAGTAAAAAGTCCCATAATAAATTTGTCGGAAAGAATAAAAAATGAAAACTCAAATAAGAGAAAAAAATAAGACTTCATCAAAATAAAGCCATTGGTTTTAGCACACTTATACCAACAATTATTTTGCTCAAATACAATACCCACAGAGATACTCATCAGAGATAAGAAAGGGAGTTTGATTATCACAAAAAAAAACAAGGTAATACTGATTACAAGTTACAAAATTGCAGATGCATTAATGATAGAACTGCATATAATTGATAAAAAGAGAATGTTATGGTTACAGCAATTTATTCTTACACATATTCATGATTTCACATATACATACATAATTCAATAGAGTAAATAAAATGAAGGATGAATAGAACAAACTAAATGTTCTGGTGCCTTATCTGGATTTGCTTGAAATAGTAATAGATGAATCAAGTTAAATGTTTTATGTATTAGGTGTTAAATAGGATCCAGAACATGTACAAATATTCAGTGCTAAATAAACTAGAAACAGACAGTACATATACCTTTTCAATAAGATCAAGAATATCTTGATTATCAACGAATTCAATGTAACTCCAGTCAATTTCTTCTTTTGTGTATTCCTCTTGCTCCATCTTGAAAACATGCTGCAAAGATATAAAGTTTCATTTCGATCCAACTACTATCTTTGATTTTATCTAGCTTTATGTTCAAAAAACTTTATAGAAGTGTTTCAAGAGGGTAGAAGATAAAAACCTGATTGAAATGCTGCTGAAGTTTCTCATTAGTCAAGTTTATGCAAAATTGCTCAAAACTGCAAGAAATATGAAAATAACAAAAATAAAAACCAAAAGGATCCAGCATTTGGATTTTGCAAAAAACTATAAACAATAGTGTCATTGAACTAAGGTAAAATCTATAGGGCTGAAAATAAAATTTGGAAAGTAGTCGAAAATAACAGAGGCCAGCAAGAATAAAACTGATATTTTTGTTGGTACGGAAATTTGTGCATGACAAAACAAACCTTTATAGTTAGCAATCACAAGTTAAAGCATTAAAGTCACACGCCTAAAATCAGAAAAAGGAGTTAGTCTTATGTAAAACAGTTTTACCGAG
Source organism: Stenogyne calaminthoides (assembly GCA_037126765.1). Taxonomy (NCBI): domain Eukaryota; kingdom Viridiplantae; phylum Streptophyta; class Magnoliopsida; order Lamiales; family Lamiaceae; genus Stenogyne; species Stenogyne calaminthoides. The sequence goes on from JBBCBC010000003.1 coordinate 47,971,051, forward strand.
CAACTGTTTTGCAACTATCACTTTATAGTAAAACAACTAATACTTTCTAATGAAACAACTGATACTACCAAACTAATACCCTTTAATGAAAAAACTACTACTGTTTTAAACTACACAAAAAATGCAACCAGTTGCACAGTAAAACTGGTTTACATTTTGGCCAGAAAAAAATAATTGGGCTTCTTGCAGTATTCTTCATTATATTAATTTCCATAATGTTGAGAACTAAGCATACCAGTTAAGCACCTGTTTGTCTTGAAACTCTCAAAGCCATAGATATCCAGCACCCCAATTAATAGTTTCGACTCAGGATCTTGGCCAATAGAATTGTTGATCTTGTTAACTAGCCTGACACAGAAACCAAACACGCCTTAGTAGACACGGTCATCGAGATCTCAAAACTGTAACATTTTTATATTACAAACCAATCAAACAATCTTGAATAGACAATTTTAGCCAAAGCATCTCTGCTAACTGCTGCATCATATGGACTGAGGCTTTTTGTTATAGTCTCATCACGAGTAACTATTACACGTTTGCATAAGGAGTCTTCAAGACATGTCTCATCGCACCTAAACAATATGGACATAAACTATGAGGGAAATCGATAATCCATGCTAAAACAGTACAAATAGGGGGGGGAAACATACATCAAAAGCTCAGCAGCTGTTTTCAGATGAAAATGTGATTGGTCGTCCTTCGGTTTTGAAGAATCACCATCAGTTTCCTTTTCAAACTCAATATTACCCAAGTGAAGAATTGCAGCCACAACTCGGAAAATCCCATCCTGTAAATGAAAATCTCAACAGAAATTTTGAAACAAACCATAATATAGAGTTAAAAAAGTTTCATGGTCTCATGACTTGTCTACTGTCCACTTTTTGGTCCAAAAAATATTTAACGTTTTCGATTTAGTCCCAATATTAAAAAATTGTCCAATTTTGGCCCCAAAGTCTCCGGAAAATTGAGAACAATGTCATCTCATGTCAAGAAAGGATTTATTTTTGGGGCAAAATTTGGAACGTAGACAAGTTATGGGGCCAAAATTGGACATCCGTGTGACATAAAACGACACCGTTTTCTATTTTTTGACAATTTTGGGCCAAAATTGGACAATTTTTTATTTGGGTCTAAATCGAAAAGGTTGACTATTTTGGGACCAAACTTGGACAACACACGAGTTACGAGACCAAAAACCTTTTTAACTCCATAAAATATGATCGTAAAGAACTTCAAGATATTTATACCTGCTCATCGTCACTAATTCCAACTACATCCATGGCCCTCCTTGTATGGAGATATTCTTTTGAATCATCAACTCCATCCAATTCATAGCAATTTGACTGGTTTAAATAATGATACGACCTTGGGTCCCCCAATTTGTATTTTTTAACATCCTGTAGAAAGAGCGGAGAATTAATTGGCTATGAAGGGATGGTGGTTTCGACTAAAATCAAACTGAAGAGATGACATTAGAAAACCACATCAGGAAAACATCATCTTTTCTAGTCTCTCCTAGCAAACAAAAATATATTTTTCCTCCCTACAAAGGACCCTCAAGCTGACTTTGCAAGGAACAAAAAATACAAAGAAATGCAGGCTTTATCACCAGTTGTAGATAATAAAACATGGAATGTAGTATTTGACTATTGAATGTAGTAGCAAACTTTCCCTATGGCTTAGATATTAAGTGTTCTGTAGAGTAGAACTATGATTGAGAACTTTAAAGACACTCATTCATGTCAAACAATGTTCAAAAGCAAAGATCAGATTATAATGCAGTATCGAAAAGATTTATCATTTGATTTTTAAGATACAAGAAGTACTTTTGCATTGATAAAATGGAAATTCTGGTTTATTTGAAATGAAATCAACATTATACTTAAAATTAAAAACAAAATATATTTATGCAGAATGAGTATACATCACTAACAATTGACAGAATTGTGCATGCTTGACATCCAAAATTTAAGCCACGGGTTGCAATTCTAAACAATTAGAGTCGCACAATGATCTCTCACAAATCAATGGTAGAAGAGGAGCAGTTTTCTAGAACAAAAATACCATTAACCACTCACAAAAAGTTGATTCTAGAAATTTGATTCACATATGAAAGGTTAAAATTAGGGAAAATAATTTTTTAGTCCTGTAAGTTATTCCTCTTTTGTTTCCAATCATGTCGACTTTCACGAATTGAAAATAATCCTGAACTTCCATCTTTTGACATTTTGGTCCGGTAACCGGCAGTAGGAGGTGAAACATCCTGTTCATGCTGAGACATGGCAGAGTTTGATTTGTCCACGTGACAAAGTCTGATTGGTGGTTTCACCTCTTACAGCCTGTCACCGGACTAAAACCAAAATAAGGGTAACTTACGAGAATAAAAAAACTATTTTCCCTTAAAATTACTTCAGATGGTAGCTATATATCATTTCCCCTACAGAAACTATATTCTACCTCTGGTGGTGCAGAACATAGCATGTAAAAGCAATGATAGTTTCTTTCAGGATCAGAAACTTGGCAAACACGTGATCTTTCCAGCAAATACGTTCGTATAGCAGCACCAGATATTCTACCCCTACTATTGAACTGAATTTCCACAAATTTCCCGAAGCGGCTGCAATCAAAGCATTTGTATCAAAATTTTGATCACCAAATCACTATTTCCACAACTCCATTAAGTATTTTGACTCACCTAGAATTGTTATTTCTCAAAGTCTTAGCATTACCAAAAGCTTCCAGAACAGGACTCGACTGCAAAAGATGAAAGAGCTGGTGAGGAAAGAAAAGGACACAGAGAAATAGATTATACATGTAAGTTTCTGTTCTTCATTTGATCTATAGAATTCTGTATATAAAAAACTCTTGTATACACCAGGTGAACCATGCAACTCAAGTGTATTTTTAAACGATATTAGTTGGTCAGTATTAGTTGTTTTCACTGAACAATATTAGTTGTGTACAGTTGCACCATAGAACTGGTGTATGAGAGACTTACTCTCTGTGTATAAGTACTCATCAATAATGTAATATAGAAAAAAAAAAAATTATTGAGATACAAACCTCAAGGACTTGCTGCTCGACAGTTCGTCGCCCCTCAACCCCTACACTGCCTCCCATATATGCAAGATAACCCATTAGCATTTTTGTGCTTTCAGTTTTACCAGCTCCACTCTCTCCACTAACCAAGATTGATTGGCTTATACCCTCTTTAATCATTAACCTACATTAGAATCACACAAGTGCATTTGTTGGAAACAGCTATATCTTAATCAAGAAAAAAAATTTAAAAAAAAAATTGCCTGTAAGCAGCATCTGCAATAGCAAAAGGGTGTGGACTCAGCTCTCCAATTGCCATTCCTTTGTACTTTTCCATCAATTCATCATTGTACAGATGGGGTAACCGTTGAAAGGGGTTCACGGCTATCAATATGTTGCCAGTGTAGGTCTACAAAAATCCACCTCTATTTTAGTTTCACTATATTGTATGGAGAATATGTTTGGAACAGGATAACTTGAAAATATAGTTCACATGCACGGTTCGGAATAAAAAAACTATGCACTAGGAAAATTTCAAGTGTTGCCTAAGTGTGTAAAAAAGTTATTTAACTTGGCGATTGTGAGAAAAAATGCTTATTAGTAAAAGTGTTTAGTGTTTGAAAAATTTGTGGAAAGTAGATGATGAGTGTTTGTTAAATAGGTAAGTTATTAGACAAAAGTAGGATCAGCTAGAAGCATACGCTTTCCAGCTTTTAGCTTTTGGATACTGGGGAATTGATTTTAGCAGAAGCATTCAATTTGAAAACAGTCACTTTTGCAAAGTAGAAGCTGACTAAAAAAGCAGCTTTAAGCTATTGAAAACATCTCCATAGTTCACATGCACGTTTTGGAATAAATAAACTGTGGATTAGGAAGATTTCAAGTGTTGCCTGCATGTAAGGATTATATAAAGTAGTGCTAAAATATTCATGGTGAAGATCAAGATGGAACGTCCTTGATTTTGGAAACTCTGTAAAAATAAAATCCAAATCAAAGTACTCACATATATTTCATTAATATCATATCGACATCTCAAATTGTATAGAACTCCTGGTTCGTGCAAGTAGGAAAGCTTTGTCATGTCATCCACACCACTGGGTGGAGCCTCGGGATCTTTGGGATGTACGTTGGCTGCATTAGCCACAACCTACAAAATATACATATAATATATGAGTTAGTCTTATGCAAAACAGTTTTATCATACAACTGATTCGCAAGTATAATTTTATAGCACAACAAGTAATACTTTTAATGAAACAACTAATTCTGACAAACTAATACTTCAAACATAAACAATTAATACTGTTTAAAAATACACACAAGATGCAAAACCAGTTGCACGGTGAATATGCATTCTCAATGATAAAATGATCAGTACAACTGTTTTAATCAGTGCATTGCAGAAACTGTAGAAACAGGCAAGGTACTAACTGAATACAGTTCTAATTTCAATTTATAGACCAGAGTCCTGTAGTTGACACTTTACTATCAAATGACTAATAGACATATGGCATGATAACAGCCAAATAAAACCATTTAATTAACGTCTTAGGAAGTGAATGCGAAAGAAAGAGGCTTTGAAAGCCAAGACATATGTTGCATGGTTCAAATTGCCCTGTCTGCACTTATTTGATCTGTTCCTTTTCAGAAAATTGAAATGAATTTCATAAAAGAGCAACAATTAACTTAGTCCTATCACTATCTTATGAGATGAAAGCTTCATTTTCAGGGAATACACAGGGCAAGAACAAAATTAAAAAATGCATAAGATGATATTAACATCATCTGTGTGTGGGTGGATGGGTTGGGGGGTTAGAGCACATCACAAATAGTACTCACTGTCTTGCCCGATGAGCAAAGAATTGTGATCTCTTCGTCGTTGACTTCAGTAACATCCCCATCTAGCCAAGCTTCCTCAGAATCCTCCACCCATACTGGAAATCCAACTGCTATAGTGGTTGTAACAGTCTGTAGGAGAGGTGGAATTATCACAATAATCAGATATTATCTAAAAAAAAAACATGATCGAATGACTCTACAAACTTATATTTTGACTCTCGTTCATCCATAGAAACAATTTCACAGGAAGGCACACATCTGGATAGTTTCATGTGAAACTACAGAAACTTACAATTAGTGACAAGATAATGAGTTGATAACTAAGACACATTATCACTATCAAACAACTGCATTATAGCCCGTTTCCTTATATAATGCATGCACATTACTACAACTGATGTGGACGGACTTCATTTGTGCAAAGTAAGAATACATATTACAGAATCACAGTTATCAATAGGCATAGATTTAGAAAATGGGTAGAATTTCAGCTGATTAAACACTCAGCTGAACCAATTACAACTCTACAAGTTAAGAAGTGCAATATAATTAAAACAATTACAATTTCTTATATTCATAATTACAATTGACCCAAAAACATAATTTCTCAGTTTAAAGAATTTTATATTGGGGGGAACAACTGAATTTGTGCAAACAAAACCCGCTGTCAAATTAAGCTCACCCATAGGCCATACATAATCATGCAAATACAAAATAAGGGAGAAATTTAAGAATCTAATTCCATAAAAAAAAACCCTAAAATGCGTACCATTTCCGATACAGAAAGCAGTCAGACCCCGAGAAATTCTTCTTCAAATCCCCAACGCCAGAAACCCCATAACAAATTTCTTCACAAAAATATATCATTAATGCTCTGTTTTGTGAAACCAATCTACAATCACAGTATATTCCTCCAACGTATTGATTTTAATTTTCGTGATTGATGCGACTGTGATAGAAACCCTCCTTCTTTCTATGTGCACATATATATATATATATATATGTACGTAATGTATATTACATGCAGATAAATAGAGGGAGAAGAAGGAAAGCAAAATCCCCCTTCTGCAACTACTTTTTCGGTTCGGTTTGAAGAAAAATGGTGATCAATTTGGGTGCGATGTGTTCGTGTTTCTTCTCTCTTTCGTCTCCCCCAAATCGATTTTTTGCATTTCTTCTGTTAACGTAATCGCAGCACCTGAATACGTACGGTGGGATGGAATTTTGATGTACCCATAATGCCCCTCGATTCTGGTTTATTCGTGGGTTGGCTATTTGGGTATTTAATTGGATTTAATTAATCGAACCACTTTCGATTTGTGAATTTGATTTGGTTTTTTGTTTTTCGGTTATAACGATTATGAGAAGATCAACGTTTTCGATTCGGTTTGGATTTTGAGTGACACACGCGAAGCGAAAAAGAGTTGATGCAACTTCATTTTTTGGTTAAGAGAAAATCTTGCATGCGACAGGTTAAAAAGTTTCGGTGAAACAAGTTGCATATCTTATAAATGGTTAAGTCGTGTATGTATTTAGGTGCATCGGGCACTCATAATGCATTTTAGAAACATGTAATTTATTATACTGAAAGATGCAACTTGTTTACACTTAACTGTGCAATTATTTTTTTGTAAATAAATTGCATCTTTCAATATAATAAGTTGCATATTTTTTAAAATGCACTATGAGTACACGGCGCACCTGGATGCACATGAGACTCACTCCTTAAGAATATACTTGAGTTGCATGCGCTTCAACAAAAGTTTCATTGAAACAAGCTGTATATTTCGAAAATATATTCAAGTTATCTGCACTTCAATAAGTTGAAAGTTTCGATAAAATAAATTACATATTTTTAAAATGCATGCACTTAAGTTGTTAAGTGTACATAGTTCGCAGGAGGACTACACTTTACTTAATTATATATATGCAATGATTAAATGTTTTAACAAGCGTTATATTTATATTTTCCTTCCACAATTACATCCTGCTTAAATAATACTCTCTTACGAGTTACAAATAACACTCATGTTGATAAAGTCCATACATGAACTCTATTAACTATTGTCAATTTTTATACTATTCTCTTCCTCTTGCAGAATTTATCATTTCAATACCTTTTTCGTGCCATTTAGTATGCTACAACAGATTTCCAGGCATTTTTAGGCAACTTTTCCAGCCAAACTTTAAAATTTTACAAGAAATGACCAAATTGAAACAAAAAGGACGTAATAGATCAAGTAAAAATTTACTGAACTATTTATGGACACAGATAAAATTATAGGACCATTTTTTATAATATCTCTTTGACCCTCGCACTTGTATAATTGTTATTAAGGGTTCAAATAGATGTAGGGATTCAAAGGCGACCCCTATAATATCTAGAAAAATCTTCTAATCGGAGTAAGCCTTGTTTTGCATGCCTACCCCCACTCAACATGAGTGAATCCTACTCGTCCGGTTGGGAGAGTTTGCAATCTATATCTAATTCAGGGAATAATATTTTTTAGGCTAGGTACTTTTGTATACACCAGGTGCATTTATAATACATTTTAGAAGCGTGCAACTTATTATGGTGAATTGGAAAGTGAGATTTATTTACACAGAAAAATGTAATTGTTAATATGGAAATATAGTTGCATGCTTCTAAAATGCACTATGAGTGCACGGTGCACCCGGATGCACATGAGACCCACTTCATTTTTTAAGGACAGTAATTTAGGGGATTGTTTTTTAAGGACAATAATTTTATGGGCTTAAAAATGTAGGGCAATATATTTTAAAATTTATAAATATAGGACAATATGTTTTAAATTTTGTAAATATAGGATAATATGTTTTAAAAATATTTAAATGTAGGACAATTGAGTTTGAACCTCACATGATATTGCAGCCTGATTTGGGATTAATTGTCCTACATTTATATAATTTAAAACATATTTTCCGATATTTGCATATTTAAAACATATTGTCCTATATTTCCAAATCCGTTGAATTATTGTCCTTAAAACACAACCCCCAAAATTATTGTCCTAAAAAAATATTTTTCCCTCTAATTCAACTTCAGGGGCCACTTGACTGGTAGAGTGGATCATCGAGAAAATATCATTTTTAGTCATGTAACTTTTTATTTTTTTCAATTTTAGTTCTGAGTGTGTCAATTACAGACCTTTTTTGTCCGAAATTTTAAAATCTCGCCGGAATCTCATCGGAATAAGCATGTGCACCTTACATGACACTTCAAAATTGAGATTTTTTTTTAATTTTTCGACGATGTACACAGTGGACTATCATATAACGAAGAAAATATCAATTTTGAAATGTCACATGAGGTGCACAAGATTATTCCGACAAGATTTCGTCATGATTTTAAAATTTCCAATCAAAAAACACTGAAATTGACACATTCAAGATTAAAATTAAAAAAAAAAAAATTATAGGACTAAAAATGGAGTCGTCCAAAATTATAGGACTAAAAATAATATTTTCTCGTTGGTCATCACATAACTCAAGTGTAAGTGACTCGCTTCTTATTTGTAATGTAGTTTGAACCTTTAATACAAATTCCCAATATTTGACATTCTTTTTATGTGTCATACTCAACTAAGTAAAATCTTTAAATTATTCACGTAACACCAGGACTATTAATACTTCAAGGGCCCATGTAAAAATCTTTTCGGAATTTATATTACTTCCTTCCTCTATATCGGACTCGATTTTTCCATTTACCGTTTGCATGATATTTAATATAAAGGTTGTTTATTAATGTTTGAAAGGATAAAGTAATTTTTAGAGAGCATTATAGATTTTTCTACTTTATTATTAATTACACGATAAAACTGCGTAAAATCAAATCAACATTATTCTTTCAAAATAATCCCTAACCACGGTGCTTAGGAAGATAACTTGCTTCATGTTCTCATAACATAACATATAAATAATAGTGTATGTGTAGGATACAAAATAATGATAATTAACAATTCATCAATAAAATACCTTTTTCTCAAGGGCATTGCAGCTCAAAATACCAAGCAATTGTCATCCAACTTCATATAGAATGGATTTAGTTATTTACAGACATCACCTGGAAATATGCAGATAATTTGTACATGAAACTACATTATGTCTTCTCTGTGGTTTACTTTTTTACTTCACTTTAAACTTATACATATACACCATCTCCGTTTTCGCAGGAGAATTGCCAGATCTTTCAAATGCGAATTTCAAGCAGACAACTTTTCGTCTGATTGCTGTGATCCTCCTACGCTCTGATAGTTAGACCGCACATTCTAAAATTCATTCAAGAAAGCAACGGCTCGTTCAATATGTATGCAAACAAAATACGATAATGTGGTGATAGAGATACAAAGTTTTTACATACCTCCAGAAGAGTAATGTAATAGAAATCCTCCATATGCTGCATAAGAGCACTCCCGTCTCTAATCGAGCGGAATATATTTATTTCCGTGTTCAATATGTTCTCCACGAGTTCTTTCTCACCTCTCATCTGCCACCGAGATTAAAATGGAATTTAATCATAATAGACAACAACAAAAATAAAAAGGTTTTTGGTCTCATAAATTGTATACTGCCCATTTTTTATCCTAAAAAATGAAACATTTTCGATTTAATCCCAATATAAATTTGTCAAATTTTGGTCATAAATTGTTGTTGAAAATGGTGTTTCTTTATGTCACTTCAATGTCCAATTTTGGCCTCATAACTTGTCTACCGTCCAACTTTGGTTCCAAAATTGAACCTTACATGACATTCGCATGGCATAAAAAACAACACCGCTTTCAATTTTCCAATGACTTGGGGGCCAAAATCGGACAAATTTTAAATATATTTGGGACTAAATTGAAAAGGTTAATATTGGGATCAAAATTGGATAGTAGACATATATGGGACCAAAAACCTTTTTTCTCCCCTGTTGTGTAAATTGATCGGGTAGACTTGGACATGACTCACAAAATTTCTACTGCTCTCTAAGAAACCAATCAAGTAATTCATTCAATATGTTAGTTAAATCTAGTATGCTCCAAATAAAAACCTCGAATCTCAACTAGTAACATTTCCAGATTCTGTTTTCTGAATCAGGATGCCTTCTCGTTTTTCATATTTTCACATTTTTTTTTTCGCACCAAGAGCATGCAAAGTCTATACTGTCCCTATGGTTTAAATGATTCTGAATTACTCCTCTAAGTATCCATCGAATGACTAAATGATAATAATTCTCTATTTTAATGCATTGACAAGTCATAAAATCCATCTTTCCTGTGAGAACACTATTTGGGCATCAATATTATTAGTATTGCAACCGTTTATCAACCCAAAATCGTGGAATTAAGACAAGATAGAGATAGGGATTATAAAGAAGATAAGGTGTAAGAACGTACGAATTCACTGACAAGAAAATCAGGTGTTGCTTCTCCAATGACATCGGCTTGGTATCCATCCTCCAGAACATCAACATTATCCTGCAATGGGAAAATTCTTGTAATTGTTGCAGAAAAAACCTAATAGGAAATTGACAATTCAAGTTGACACCGAGTTAAGAAGCTACTAATATCATAAAGCGATTGCCAACAAAGGAGGGATGAATGTTTAAGGTGGTTCTATCACATAGACATGGGAGATTCTAGAATGCTTCGTATTGGGGAAGGTAACTTTCGAGCAAGGTTCCATGAAATTGTGGAGGCTTTGCATCTTTTAAAGAAGAGTAACACATGTGTGCACCAGCTGTTTGGTGCAACTGGTGCACAACTAATAGTATTTAATAAACTAACTAGTACTTCGTCCCACACTTGTTTGTACATTCACTATTTAACTCGTGTTTTAGCGAGCAAGTTGTTTATTAGTATTTGAAATGATAAAGAGATTTTTAAGGTGGGTATGATAGTCCTACCCCTCATCTATCCTACACCTCCTTAAAAGTCACTTTATCATTTCATATACTATAAGCAACTCGCTCGTTAAAACACGAGCCAAAAACTGAAATGTACAAAAGACTATGGGACGAAGGGAGTATTTTTTAATAAAATAACATATACTAACAAACTAATACTTCTTTGTGAAACAACTAATACCTTAAAAAAATACACACCAGGTGCATGGTGCAACTGATGTACACAAATTTTGGGAAAATATTTTTTAGTCCCGTAAGTTATCCTTATTTTGGTATCAGTCCTATCAACTTTCACGAATTGACATTAGTCCTGTAACTTCAATTTTTCGACATTTTGGTTCAGTAACCGGCTATAAGAGGTGAAACATCCGGTTGACATTGACATGACAGAGTTTGATTTGTCCACACCTCCTACAACTGGTTGCCAGTCTAAATTTTAATAAATTGGAAGTTACAGGACTTCTTTCAATTCATGAAAGGCGCGGGACTAAAATAAAAAATAAAGTACCTTACAGGACTAAAAAAACTATTTTCCCTACAGGTTTTTGCTTTTAAAGAAAGTCTTGGAATTGAGTAAAAAAGAAAAAAAGGATTTTAGAAGCCAGCTACTCACTATCTCATTTTTCTGATTTTTAGTGGCTAAATAAACTGGTTGAGCAACATGGCAGTATCCCATCAAACGTGGCACTGATGTTATGATGTCCCTATGATTTACAACTCTCCAACTGTCATTCACTTTCTGCAATATTGAAGCAACAAAATACAAATAGGTTAAACAGTAAAACTGATTTACATAAGACACTACCTTTGGAGTAAACCCCTTAACTTTGCTTATACCCTATTACAGAAAGCAAGTGAGGTGGGATTGATAAGAACTATGAAATATTGTCCCACAAGTAAATCTTAATAATATCTAAAACTCAATTTTATGTTTCTACATCAGCACATTTGGTAACTTTCAACTATAACACAGCTACATGTGTAATTTCCCCACTTCTCTTCATAATTTCTGATATAGACTGAAATAATCAGAAAACTATATTTTTCACTTTTCCTTTGAATAGATTTCAGACATAAAAGAAAGTAATACCAAAAAAAAAAAAAAAAAAAAAAGAGGTAGAATCATCATTATAGATTTTCTAGGTTTTGTGACTTCATGGTTGAAGAACAATACCTCATTGTAAATTTCAGCAAACCTTCTATTTCCAACCCTTGGAGATCCAAAGTTATACATGGTCACGGTAATAGCTCCAAACCTAGTTCAACAAGTAGATCATATATACATTCATAAGAAAATAGAACAGGCCAACCTAGAATAAGTTGAATTATAAAATGAAAAAAAAATGAGAAAAACAAATACTCCCTCCTTCCCATAGTTGTTTTCCTGTTTACTGTGTGCTCGGGTTTTAAGAAAAAAGTGATAAAGTGATAAAGTGTTGGGTAGAAATAGTTGTTTATTAATATTTTATATGATAAAGTGATAAAGTGATGGGTAGTTAGGGTTAAAAAGAGTTATTTATTAGTATTTTATGTGATAAAGTGATAAAGTGATAAAGTAGAAATTTTCATTTAAGGAAATAGGAAAACAAGTATGGGACGCCCAAAACGGAATACAGGAAAACAAGTTTGGGACAGAGGGAGTAAACAAACAACTGAACTAAACCATTTAATGCTTAAACCACAAGTATCAACATATCATAAAGTAAATACATGTAAAAAATAGATATCAATTTTGATTAAGCCCATAAGTATTACTTAGCATAATCCTTCGTGAACACTCGCGACATTTTTTGTTGAGACCATTATACTCGCAACATTAGGAACTAACACCTAACCAATTTTCTTTTATTGAAGCATTGTCTTCATCATAATCATATAAAAATTCCAGCGACGTAAACAAACGTTTTTTAACATAAGTCCATGCCAAGAGTTACAATTTCGAAGAAAGAGCTGAACAAGACACAAGACCTCTATGAATCAACTATTAAGGACTTCACTTCATTTAAATCTGTTAGTAGTCATCTACAATAATCAACAGTGTATTCACCTGAATTAACTAACATAATGGTAAAAAATTATAAGTTTCAAAAACTAAACGAAGAGAGATAACATGATGAAAATCCAGCATAATTAGACAGGAAATAGAAACAAGATAATCTACTTAAAGAATCGAGTAGGGCAAGTGCCATATTATGTAGAAACTAGAAAGAAGAACTGACTTTGCTAATTGACTTGATGACAATTCAAGAGCCAGAAGGGTAGCCAGTGCACCCCCCAAACTATGTCCTGTCACAAATATATGCCATTTGGTAAGCGAATCAGTAGAATCACCCCTGCGTCACAACAAATTTAATTTAGTGTACCAAACGTACCAAAAATATCTTAGAAATGCTTCCTTAGATCCCCAAATTCTTAATAAGGATGTCTCTATTATGCAAATTCACCAAAAAAAAAGTGCAAGCACCATTTAGCTTAATTGCTTTCCTTTCCCAACAAGGAAAAATTACTTGCTCTTTACTGATGTCATTTTGAGATAATATTAACTTTGCAACTCCGCCAGGGAGCTATCCCTGCCTGTCCCAAGCCAAGATAAACGGGGAGGGTTGTGGCAGGCTTGTGACAGCCAGCGCAAAACTTTGTCACATCACCATGACACCATGTCATGAGCCAATCATCAAATTTTGATTCTATTATTGGTTCATGTAGCCTACCCAATTATTTGGGATTAAATGCTCGGTGAAGAAGATTAAATTTGGAAATGCATATGATATTATGTTTAGGACTAGACAACGTGCAAAATACTTCTCCCTATGTACCGCTAAGATAAGCTTCCATTTTAATTTCGTGTGTTCCAAATTATAGACCTTGAAAGCATTAAGTATTCTTCAATTGACTAAAATATCCCTATTAAATACACTTATTGTAAACAAAAGTTCAATGAACATTTAATTTTTTTGCCACCTTGTTGTGTAAGGGTAAAATAGAAGGAGTATAGAAAAAACTTATACTTCCAATAACATTTAATGTCTCCTGTGTGAAAATTTGTCCAAGCCTATCTTAGTGTTATGGAATAGCAATTTAGATGCATAAAAAGATTCAAACTGAAACTTAGAAATCGAGAATGTGGATCTTGAAAAAATGTTAATTTAGTCATACCTGTAATCGATAACTTGTTTAATGAGTGTAATCAGTCTTGTCCTAACAGAATCATATGCACTCAGAAAACCACTATGGACCTGAAGTTAATTTACGAATTCTCACAGCATTAGTTACAACTTACAAGTAAAGATACATAGGTAGCATATGCAAAGCAAGAGTAGAAATAAGGAATCTGAAACCTACCTGAACTTCTTTCTTAAAATCGCCTCCGATCCTTTCAGGATTGAATCTGTAGTAGAATAAAAAAAAAGTGCAAGTGCACGGTTATCAACGTGTTATCACCAACAGTCCAAATTAAAGGTTTAACCAAGAACAAAAAGTAATTATATTACCCAGCAGGAACAAGCATCAAATCTGTCACTAGATCCTTCCACTTAGTCTGGAAAGATCAAATGTCAAAAATGTTAACAAGTTGCAAATAACTTTTTCCATAATAATGGGAAGACATAAAGCATCAACAGATCCGTAAACTATCGATTTTTTGTTTTAATAGGTCCTTAAACTATTTTTTGTTTTAAAAACCCTTCAAGTATTGGAAATTTATTTCACGAGCTCCCTCGAGACGAGAGTTGACGGAATCTTTTGGTTCATTCTAATAGTCCCGCTAAATAACATTTACGTGAAATTTTTTATTAATATCCAGTTGTGTTTTATCCAAGTTAGTTCAACCCTGATCTTCAGGTATTGGGTACCTAAAATGGCTTGCGGAAAATACTTTTATATATAATCAAAGTTAAATAAATTCAAATGTATAGTACTACTTAACGGGACCATTAAGGTGAATATTCTGTCTACTAAGTCTCGAGGGAGCTCGTAAAAAAATTTAGATACTTAAAGGGCACTTTAAAACGAAAAAAATAGTTTAGGGACATATCAAAACAAAAGTTGATAGTTCAGGGCTCTTTTCATGCATTATGCCTAAGGGGACTTATACTGCATACTTGTTCTGTTCCCCTGAAGGCTATAACAAGTCTTTTTCTTTCAGGATCACGCCAAATTGCTACCTGCATCCCTAACAGCGTCCACAAACTAAAATACTCTTTCTTGCATAGAACGGTCTAATCAATGGAAGAAAGATACTCCTTTCATACCAATTTAACTGTTGTTTTTGGTTGTTTCACATAGATTAAGAAAATTATTAAATACCAAAATTATTTGTAGATAACTACTAATATACTCTTTTAGGTGTTTTACATAGACTCTTGTATTTCAATAAATGTCTCATACCACAAAAAAATAAGAGAAGGGCAAAGTTGGAGAATAATACTTCCTCTGTACCACTAAGATAGACTTGTTTTCCATTTTGGTATGCACCAAATTATAGGCTCTTTTTTTTTTGTTATAGTCATTCACTATTTTCCAATGAACCAAATTGCCCTATTTAATAAAGTTGCTTTTATTTTCAATGAACATTTAATTTATATGTCAACGCTCTTGTAGGCGTAAAATAGGAAGAAATGAGAAAATTTTAGAATTCCAACCATATTAATATGTTTTCTTAATCGGTGTGAAAAATGAAACAAGTCTACCTTAGCGTTACAGAGGGAGTATTTAATTTCTCTTGGAAAATCAAATGCGTCAAATATTTTGGAACAATTGTTTTTTCTCTAAAACAACAGTTAAATTGAAATGGAGGGAGTAGTGACCTGCATCATAGAAATCTACATCCACCAAAAGTTTTTCGAAAAATCACAAAGAAACTTGCCTGAGTGTCTGTTTCTTCATTATCCAAGAAGCAGATTTTTTCAAACTCAGATTTAATAAATGTCGGATGACCCACTGCATTCGCTAACATTGCCCATGCCTCCATTGCAGTCTCTGCAGTAGAGAACAGTGCCTTCATCTCCTCAGCTTCCTTCTCACTCAATACTAAATCACTTTGCTGACTTGTTAATGCTTTACTTTCTTTGTCTTCAGACACATCTTTATCCTCTTCTACTAGATTATCATCATTCTTTCCAATGCTTAATTTAGAAACTGCAGCATTTACAACCATCACTGCACCCAAAATGGAGTCGGTTTGTCTTAATATATCTTGAGTCACTTTCTTAATGTCTGGTAGAGACGTCTGTTTCATGTCAACGGGCCCCGTTTCTTGGTTATTTGGAGTTGCAAGCCCCAATTCTACATAACTTGCCTCCGCAATTTCAAGCAATTGCAAGCCAATATTCTTTATCTTATCAAAGCCATCCCATTTTATATTCTCAGGGGCAGGAAGACCGAGTTTCTGAACAACATTTTGATTCACAGAATCTGCTAGAATCTTCCAAAACTGCCATGAATCTTTCCCATCTTGACTTTCTTGTGAAAGACTATGCATATTATCTACTGCATTATTATCTGATTTGGGCACTTTAGAAGTGTCTTGGTTTTGACTTTCCTTGACATAAGGGTCACTAGAAGTTTTGTTATTGGAAAACCAATCATTCTGAAGGTATAATTCATTAATAGACTTAAGCTGTCCAAAAGCAAACTGCACAAACTCCCGTGCTTGAACAGTTTCTGACCCGACAATCATCTTGAGTGCAGGCTCAAAACCAAGTTTCTCAAGAAATTCAGTCACAATAGGAATTTTCCACCATTTCTTTTCATCATCAATTTTTTCAAAACTCTTATACTTAATCTGAAACACAATAGGGAGAAAAGTAAACTCGTGATTTCAAAAATGTGATGAACATTCATGCCAGTCATATTGATATTCACGGATGAACATTCATGCCAGTCATATTGATATTCATGGTTGATCTGTTACCTTTTTTAGTTTAATATTACTTGTGCTTGATTGGTTGTTTGGCAAAGACCCAACCTTTATAAAAAAATCCCTAAAGATTACTCGTAGTATTAACCAAAACAAAAAAGGGTGTACTGCTCCCTAACCTTTGAAACTAAAAATCGTCTAAATTTAAAATATGGAAGTCCATATTTTCAGTTTAAGAAACCTAAGACCTGTTCTTCTATACCTGCATTTTAAGAACCCTACAGGATATAGAATTGGATACTTCATTGTAGTTTATTTCTCATCTGTGGATTATCAAAAGGATGAAACATGAGTAGGATGTCCACACATTTAAATGGAGATCAAAGATGGAACGGAAGGGGGTGAAAGTCAAAATGTGGTCCAAGTGGAAAATTTTGTGAAATAAAATGGTTCCATTATGCAGAATCAAAGTTTTTCAATGACCACTACAATGACTGTTAAGACCGATAACTTCATCTAACTAATGCTTTTATTCTCCATCAATGCTTTTATTCCTACTTACTGCAAAATAATAGAATCCAGTGCGGATAGAACTTCCATATCTAGTTCCCATTTTCAATAGTAATTTCCTGTTTGCAATAGATCCATAGACTAAAATATATATAAATAATAAATAAATCTCGAATTCTAATGGTTTAGCATGCAACTCAACCTCTAGTTCTATCTTTCCACCACCTCCCATCCCTTCCAAGTCAAGAAGCACTTCATGTGAATTTCCTACAAACATGGGAGTTCATTATTTGATGCGAGCTAATCTGAGTCCTAAAGATGCATCCTGTGTTGCAAGTTCTAGCAAAAAGCAGCTTATATTGTGAAACAAGTGCTAGCATTTCATGGCCATTCTTGGTTGGTTGAATAATGGGTTTATTTTCTCATACTTTCCTCCGTTCCTAATTATTTGCCTGTTTTTATCTATTCGCACAAACCAACTTTTCATTAATTAGGATATCAAAGACTATTAAACTCTTGTTTATTACTACTTGATGAGCTTAAATTTGCAAGAAGATGGTTAGTATTTATTAGGGGTATTTGTTGAAATAAAAAAGAGTAATTTTTTGTTGATATTAACAAATAGACACTCGACAGAATTTGGAAAACCATTTTTGGATAGAATCAGACAGATAAAAAAGGAACCAA
The DNA here is from genome assembly GCA_037126765.1 of Stenogyne calaminthoides. NCBI lineage: Eukaryota > Viridiplantae > Streptophyta > Magnoliopsida > Lamiales > Lamiaceae > Stenogyne > Stenogyne calaminthoides. The sequence continues at coordinate 47,988,891 of JBBCBC010000003.1, forward strand.
AGGGAGTACAATTGAAAGTTATAATACGAATGGCATCTCCAAATTCATTGAGATGCATGCAGTGATGGCTCATACCATCGCAGAGATTTTCTAAATTAATACAGGTATTTCCCATGCGTTTGTGTGGAGTCACAAGATTTGCATCCCAAGCTGCAATCTAGATATTTATATTAAAAACTTAATAAGCAAAAGGATTAATCGCCACAATAATATGATATGAAAATCTGAAATTGGAGGAGTTGTATATTTCATGAGAATGAACCACACAAGTATTTTTGTTCTGAGTGTGAATGATCTGGAATGATTAATAGGTGTAACTACCACAGAAGATACAGATTTAATAAGCAGACATGTACCTTCTGTTCTTTCTCTACTGTAATAGAGAGCAAATAAACCGTATGTAGAAAGTGATTACATTCAACTAGTTCTATCTTCTATACATTTCTTCGAGACTTGGGTAAAAATGCATTAAATATCACTGTATTATATTCTCAAAGTATATATGTGTATTTATCGTTTATGTAAATATACACACATGGAAACCAATTAAAGACCATTGCATCTATAAGACTACAGCTGCACATAATAAATAAATAATAGTTTAACATGAAGCTTAAGGAAATATGTTGCAATAGACTATATTGTCTCCCATCTTCATGCTAATACTATACGAACAACTGTCAACTGGAGAAGGAATCCATAAAATAATGCAAAACATCCCAGTTGAGTGAGAGATTCGATTATGATACCTCAACACTTTGATAGTCAAATAAGCATTAGGTTACTGGCTTAGTACATTGCTGTGCTTGAGTGTGTACACTTCTGTACATATGTAAATGCATATTCGGAAAATACATGCACAGTGACTTATCAATTTTAAGGTGAAGTATCTGTAGAAACACAGTTCTTTAATCAATCTTCATCAGAGTGAGTTATACAGATTTCTCACTTATTCCTTCGCCCAATTAGTTAAAAATTCTGGGTAATAAAGAAACTAGTATATGAGACAGCTATACATGAATTCATTATGGTGTGTGCTTTCAAAAAAAAAAAAATATAACCTCTGCTCCAATTTAACTGTCGTTTTTTGGGTGTTTCACATAGATTAAGAAAGACATCTAGGTGATGTTTGTTTTGGGTTTTAAGTGACTTTTAGAAACTGGTTTTTGAAATCCAGGAGTTTCTGAAATCTAGGGGATTTTAAAATCTGTGTTTGTTTGGGGTTTTTGAGTAAGGTAGGATTTAACTTTGTGTATTACTATTGTTTTATAGGTTATTTGAAAGGGTATAATATTGGGGTTTTGAAAACCAAATTTAACACCCAAACTAGAACAATTTTAAACTTCAAAACCCAAAACCAGGTTTTTAAAACCCAAAACAAACATTGCCTTAATACCTATAATTATTTGTATAAAATGACCAAATGCACCCTTTTACAGATTATCAACGAATTATTTATGGTCATTTGTCACAAGAAAAGGGAAAAAGTTGGAAAAGCTTATTTAATTTCTCTTGGAAAACCAAATGCAACATATATTTTGTAACAATTTTTTTCCTCTAAAACAACAGTTAAATTGGAACGGAAGGGCAAGTTGTAAATGAGAGTGTATAGCAACCTGAAGATCGTGCATGGGTGGTTGTTTGATATTCAGAGCAAACTCCTCATTCCATGTAGGTTCTTTTGTCCTGAAGTAAAACAGTTCGTAGATTGAGTCAGGAATAAAAGATGATATTGAACATAATGCTATACCAGGTCTATGCAAAAATTTAATTTGAATAGCCCCAGAATGAGTATTAGAAATATAGTTCCCTTTCTAAGTCATTTACATAAGGGACTGAAAATCTCTAATCTCATGTATGATAAATCTTCTGGAATTATTAGATACTTGAGATGAAAAGGGTAAAAATAAACGTTTAGTTTCAAATATCAGGATTAAATTAGCTAAATTCATGGATAGATATAGCTTCTGAAAATATAAGAAACTTCATCCAAGTGGACCAACATATAAAAAAACATACCCCCATTTCACGTTGCTTTTGACTGCCTGACAATCTAATTGCATGATCACATAAGGATCACTAGTTCCCTGATAACAAACAATGAGAGTCATCACAATCAATCAAGTAAATACACGAGGAATGATAATCCACCCCAAAGGGAAAATTAACGGGATCAAGATTTTCATGTGGCAAGAACTGGGGACATTACCCTACCCAAGGGTCCATGGCAGGAAAGCTAAGACCTTTCTTTAGCTTTATGAATAATTGCCCATCATAAATTTCTCGTACAAATGACCTGAAAACGTCAGTTGAGTCATACAAAGATGGAAAGCTTTTAAGCATATGAAAGACAGAGGACTATGGTTAATGTGGCTCTAATTGTGATGCACTAACTGTACTTTATTTAGCATGTTTTTGTACAACAAGAGCAATTTCTAGCATTCAGTATTAACTCATACTTCATTCAATTCCAATTGCACAAAGCTACAGCATAAATTTTTGTATGTATATATGTACATAAACCATAAAAATTCAGGGTATATATGTCTTTCAGACGTGCTACAGAATTCTGAAGTATGCAATACTACAAATAACTGCATGGCTGACCTTACACCTTATTTTTGCTTCCAACATCATTTAGGAACTGACAAATTTGTGAAAAGGCTTTAGAATTTATCAGGAAGTCAATGTAAATTACTGAACACATGCAGAAAGAAAGCGGCCATATATTTCATGTCTGCTTAGATAAAAGTACACATTGAGGCGGCTTCTCATTGGAGATTTCAAGGATGCCATGATAATAAAGTCTGAGCAACTAAATAGGCTGAAATGCAAAGTTCCAAAGCTAGAAAGCAAAAAAAGTTGGCATGATTCATTTAAGGATCTCAAGATGCCAATAAATTGTACAAACATATCTTACACAGTTGAGCTACAAAAACAAGTTCCTTTACTTTTTACAAAAGGAGAAGATGGTATAAGTATGTGCAACGTACAAATATTGAATGTTGTATTACAACAGCAAATTTATACACACTACAGGCTTTATGATATGTTTGGTCCTTAGACTTTTTATGAGGATAAGGATAAGTATTCAAAAAAGGTAAATATGAAGTAAAATCATTTAAGCTAAGATCCTTATTTTGTGTTTTACTCACAAAGATGCAGTGTCCAAATATAGAGATATATTTTCTTCCAGTTTATTTTGAGCTTTTATATATTGTATTGATGAAAGCAGAAACTACATACTCAGATAAGAACACTGTCTGGCACTTTGCAGCATCAATCTCACGCTTGCCAATTTTTTCCTATTGATAAATGCACAAAACAAAGAGCAAAGTTCAGAAAAGTGGAATTGATTCAGCACAAGCCATAATCATCTCCGAATAATGGAATTTCTAAAAAGTTTGATGGCATTTCGAGTTAACAAGGATCTCAAAATAGCTTATGGAAATGGTACAATTTCTAACAAGAAGCAATTATACCACCAAAACTTAAGAAGTGATACATTTTGGTGAATGAATTTGCTGCAAAAAACATTCCATTGATTTCCATTCAACCTTTTCTAAATACCCCCCTCAAACTGTTTCTTAATCACATCCCAAGAACAGCAAACTACTGCCTAAATCCTAATTACAAAAGCGATTTACCTCACTCCAAACTGAAGAAAAGCCCATTAACCAAATTCCCATCTTGTCAGAAATAAAGAATAAACCACACACAGAATTAAATTGGTGAAATAAAAGAGCAAGAGAAAATTACAGGAGGAGTGGTGTAAGCTTCAAAGGCAAAACCAGCGAGAATTACAGCCAAGTTAATATCAAAGGGAGGCCTCTCATTCACAATTTCCACTGAAACAGAGTCCTTAATTTCCTTACTACTATTTGCTACACAATAAGTCCTGAATCTTGAGCCTAAGCCCCCATTCTTTCTTGGCGGAAAACAGAATCTTGGACAGCAAAAGCTTCTTGGAGAAGGAAAAAGAATGAGGGTTCTTGAAGTGACGGAGTTTTGGGGAGTTTGAGGGCGAGAATTGGAAGTGGGATTGCAGAGTAGCCATGGGTAAAGATGAAGAAGAAACTAATCAAGCAATTTTGTTGGGAAAATTAAGCCGGGAAATTCAACTTTTTTTATGGTGGTGTTAAATTTTTGAGTAGCGTATGGATTTTGAGCACTCTTGAAATGTTGATTAAGACTTGAGAAAGTGCGAGAATGTCCCTTTCCGCCCATATGGGTTAATGGTCATTCTGGAACACTCGCTCTTACTCCCTCATTTTTCACAGTGACAAACAATGCATAAAATTGATTCATATGGAGTAGAAGGGATAAAGTTTCTATTTTGGCAATCCTATCAAATGATGACATATGTACGGTTCGGATGACATGGAAATACTAGGTGGATCTTAAGGGTTAAGTAGGAAGAACTAGAAGATGGAGTCTGCCCCTAACTCCAACACTGTCTCATGAATATACTAATCTGCAGCGATGAAACGCACTCCCGCTGAACTCGAACTTACTTTGCCCATTTTGGTGTTTTGAACTCGAATTCGTAAAATATATTTTATTTGAATGTTTCTTTATTTATAATATTTGGATGGAATGTGTTCAATGGTTTTTGATTGAATACCATCTAATTTGAAAATAAGTCTACTCCACTTTAATAAATTTATCAAAGAAAATGAAGGGAGGACCCTTTTAGTTTGCTCGTGGGATTGCATATTATGGACCTTGTGGAAAACTCGTAATGCTATGATATTTCGCAAAGAGAGGAACGAAATCAAAGAAATTGTGGATTATATCAAGTTAAGACATTAGAGTTAGATAACTACAAAAGGTATTTGGAGAAATAAAATCATGTTCGATGAATGGAATATTAATGCTAGAGCTATTCTTGTATGATGAGATTGTAGAAACGTTATTGTATTCCTTGAAGATTCAAATTGAACTATCCATCGGTATATCATCTGATATATTGTACTTAGTGGGTAATTCTCATGTCCATCTTTATTAAAAAATCCCATTTTCCGATATAAAAAAAAATATATATATGTTATAAGGAGATTTATGGGTTGACCCACGAGGGTCTCATTTATTTGTGGAAATTGGCATATCTCACCTCGAGTGTGTATAAGAAAATAGAGGTACAAATTTCCATTTAAAAGTGGATAACTTCATGGAGAATTCTCTTCTCAGACATGAAAAACAGCCTGAAAAAACATGGATCAATTAAGAATGAGTCAAACAAGTTGTGACTTAGTTTGAAACCCTAGATATTGTGGGTTGTTGAGGGTAAATTGAAGGAATAAGTCAAGCAACTGAAACTAGGTGGATAAACCTTCGGAAAACGTGGCACTACAAAATATATGCAATTTAAAGAGAGTTTTAAAGAGAAAAAAAATCCCTCTTTAAAATGTTGGTCGGTAATAATGTATCGAGGGTAGAAAAATCCCTCGGCAAATAGCGAGGGATTTCCCGAGGCTGACACGTGTCAGATTTCCCGAGGGTCTGCAGCCCTCGCCAAATCCCGAGGGTGAAATCCCTCGCCAAAACCCTATGCGCATTTAACGAGGGCAGGAAATCCCTCCCCAACTTTCGTGTTAGATTTCCCGAGGGTCCTTTTCCCCGTCCACGTGGCGAGATATTTACCGGGGAATTGGCCCTCGTTACCTGCTATTTAATTAAAAAAATACAATCTGCGAGAATTGAACCCGCATCGCCCGGCTGAGCACGCCCCCGCGGAACCACTTGGACACGCGAACCCCTTTTTCCTCGTCCACGTGGCGAGATATTTACCGAGGGATATTGGCCCTTGTTACCTGTTATTTAATTAAAAAAATGCAATCGGCGAGAATCGAACCCGCATCGCCCGGCAAACCCCTTTTTTCTCGTCCACGTAGCGAGATATTTACCGAGGGATATTGGCCCTTGTTACCTGTTATTTAACCCTTTTTTTCTCGTCCACGTAGCGAGATATTTACCGAGGGATATTGGCCCTTGTTACCTTATTTAATTCAAAAAATGCAATCGGAACCTCGCGTACTGTGTGTGTGGTGTGTGCATTTTGGGCGAATTTTCACCCCCATGAAAATTTGAACACGCGACCTCCTTGTATGTGGAGGTCTTACGTGTTTCGCCAAACCGTTTGGGCAAGACTAATTATTGGTTATGAAAGTCTTTCTAATTATATGTGTATCATATATTATGTGTTTGTATTTATTTTATTTCTTATATCATTTAATATAATTGTTTGTCATGTATAATTTGTTTAATTAAAATGTTATTAATAAAATTGTGAAATATTTATATTATTTTGCACTATTTATTATTATGAGTACATTTATATATATACATATATTAATTATTTATATATATTATATTTCACTATTTACTAACACATGTACATGTCCATTATATGTACACTCTTTTTTATTAAAATATTTTCAATAAAATTTTAAAATAATCACTTTTATATTATTTTTTACTATTGACTATTAATTACGTACACAATTAATACTAAATAATTAAACAAACTAATACATAAACAACTAATACTAAATACACAATATATATACACTACACATTTCATTTAAATACTAATATTAAACAATAAAATAACTAATACACATGTGACGATCGTAGAGATTAATCAACAATATTCATAACAAATAATCATAACACACACATGTGGCGTTCGAATATTCATAAATTATCAAATAATTGCAAAAGTTGGGCATGAACCCATTTGTATACAAATGTGCTTTCACCTCATCAGGTTCATGATACGTATTCTTGTTCCAATATCTAAATTTGTTGCAGGGACAACTAATATTTCCCTGATTCATCCCATTACTAGTGGCGAAATCTATAAATGATTCGAGTCCATTATAGAATTCGGGAGATATATTGTCATTAATCGATCTAGGACTATACATCCAACGTAAATGGCTAGAATAATTCATATCAATCTGTTTCACATTTACGAATTGATTACTATTCAAAAGCCTAATTAATAATTAATATTTTCTAAAAAAATTCTATAGAGTTTCGTTTTATCGTTTCCCAATTAATCAAGATCCTATGTGCATCCATTTCCTACTTAATCAATTAAAATCAATCAAGTCGGAACGAAATGTTCTACAACAAGCAATAACCAATAAATATTCATCAACATCGATCTCTCCACTCCAACGTAATTAATATATTAAATAATACTAAATAATTAAACAACTAATTAATACTATATATACACAAATAAGATAAATTAAACTAATACTAATTAAGCTAGGAATTAAGCTAAATATTACTAATATACATGTATTAGTTAGGAATTAAGCTAAATAATACTAAATATACAACTATCAAACAAAATTAAGCTAAAATATACACTACAAGCAATATATATACACTAAAATGTACAAAAAATATACAAAATTAAGCTAAAATATATTAAAATATAAAACTATCAATCAAAATTAAACTAAATTAAGCTAATACAACAAGCAATATATATACACTACACAACTAATTCTAAATATACACGTATTAGCTAGAAATTAAGCTATGTAAATTAATTAATTACATACACAATTAATCTTAAATAATTAAATAAACTAATACGAAATACACAATATATATATATATACATATACACATTTCATTTAAAATACTAATACTAAACAATAAAATAACTAATACTTATAACGATTAAAACGAAAAAGACTTACCTTAATATTCCGGACGTGCTTCTCTTTCGTCTCTTCTGCAGAAATTTTTGTCGAATGAAATGAAATGAGAAGATTTTCGTTGATGGGGGTATATGTACGTTTGACGAGGGCTTTAAAGAAGGGAGGGGACCCTCGGCATCTTGTCTCGATCAGAACGCAGTCAGAGGCGCAGAGTTTTTTGAATTGGCGAGGGGGCCGACCCTTGTTAATTATGACAAAATCTTTTGCCGAGGATTTTCAACCCTCGTTGAGCTCGCCGAGGACTTTGTCGAGTGTTTATGCCATCGGGAAATTTAATGAGAGTCAGGCCCTCGTGACCGTCCTCGTGAAACTGTGCCCTCGTGAAATCCCTCGGTAATTACCGAGGGTTGCTTTTCCCTCGTTATATCTCCTCGTAAAAACAATATTTTTTTGTCGTGTGTGTATGCACCTATGAAATCTCTATAAGTCTGTTATTCCTAATTGCCTATAGATATTGAGATACGTTTTCCATTTTTACATATCAAATCACATTAAAATATGCACAATAGATTTACATACATGTGAGAGCTCTTATATTGAGTACTATATTGATTGCATTCATTGAATCGAGTTGAGAGTCATTTCTAGTTATCTAACTTGAGCGTCGGAGCCCCAGTGTTGGAAAACCTTCCGACTTGTTCTGTAGGTTATATTTGTTCATAACTTGGAGCTTTACCAGAGGTACATTCCAGCCCACTTTCATTCTTAATCACAATTGGAGGTTTGTTCCTACATCTCATGTGTAGGTATATTTTTTTTTATTTTTTTCGGACAAAGTTAATTGTTAGTAGTTAATACACCAAGCACTCAAACACTCCACAAATTCACCAAGCCACCTTATAACTCTCATACTCCAATTCGTTCCCAAAGGGAATCGAACCTGGGTCTCCCACTCAATTGAGGAGCCCAATGGTCAGGTGGGCTAAGTCACCTGATTTCATGTGTAGGTATATTTTTTACGCATCACCGTGCAATTTAAGTGAATTTTAAAATTAAAAAAACAATTAATTAATCACAAATATAATTTTCCACGCTTTGGAGTTCACCATTAATCAATCATAATAATTCATATATATCGTCTCTCACAAACTAAGTTTATCATCCATAGACATAAAGTTTACGATATAATATCCCAAAAAATAACATTATAATTGTTAAATGTAAAAAAATAAAAATATAAAATAAAAAAATTAATAGAAAAATACTTAGAAGACTGTCTTGCCCGTCTTTAGACCCGCCCCCACCCTAACAAAACCCGCGACCCAAATTGGTTGGTCCATCTAAGCCAACCTCCAAATGAGCTGAAATATAATTGGCCCAACAAACCTATTAAATATTTATTAGTTTCATCCTTCTCAAACTCATACCCTTTCTATATTATACCGTTTCCATCCATTTAAATTTACCAACCACCCCCTAATTGTTTCAAACGTTTAAAGGTAGAACAACATTTTTATAAACACTAGTAAATAGATTTTTTAAAGTTCAGTAAAATATTAAAAAAAATGTATTAAAAGTTTATTACGGAGTTAATTAATTAATTAAAATTAAAAACAAAATCTCATGTGCAACTGGTGTACGGATTTAAGATCCGTGCACTCGCCCCAACCCTACCCATGTACCTACAGAATATGTCTAATATATTCAATGGGTCAAATATTTTTTTAAATGGGTCATTCAACTGCATGAGTGCATGGTGCACTTGGGTGCACAAGAGACTCACATTAATTATGATATGTAATTTTGCCTACATATATATTGCACTAATTTAAACATTAACTTGACACTCATGTTCTATTCTAAGTGCAATTTAGGTTCCTAGCTACAAATGAAGAAGGTCAATCATTTACATAAATCGATTTAATTAGCTATCAGTTAGGGTTGTCTACTTTTGCATGTACTAAGTTTTCTGACACGTGCGTTACACGTGGTCCGTGCAATTGTGTTACGATTTTTTATGTTTAGTGATACATGTCGATTAACAAATAAAGTTTAAATTTTTACAATGAAAGTAGCTAATCTTGGGTTTTTTAAAAATTATAATATAATTGGTGTTTTAATTCAGTATACACTGGTAAAATTATTGAGCTTAATAGTCCCTTAAAACAACCATCTTTGGTATAAACGTTTGCTCGAACATTTTTAATGCTTCATTTTTTTTCCAATGACGTTAAGTTCTGTTTGCAGTAATACATGTATATCTAAACGTCAAAATGATATCAAATTGTGATGGTACTTCCCGACATTTGGATCATCCTGATGATTTTTATAATTATCATGTAAAAACTTTCTACTCTTAATATCATAGCTTCTTTCTGCACTTTCCGTGCTCACAGATTTGTAATGACAAAAATAATTTATTTGTAACTGGTCTCAGAAACACTGTTCCACTATTCCTTTATTTTTGTGCAAATTTCTTTTCTACAAAGGCAATTAAAATGGGTTGGAGGGAGCAATTTTTTTATTTTATTTCCACCTAATTTTATAAATAGTCATATCATGGGCTCTTTTATTTTAGTTATTTCCTTGGAAGAGCACAATATTGTAAAATTGGAGCATTAAGGTCTTTGTTTTTTGAATTTCCATATTATCTTTCTAACTACTTATATATCCCTAATCATTTAGAACTCTCTGACAACCTATCTAACTAATATAATTTGAGAGAGGTTTGATTTCCACCATGTATGGGGAATTCATGAACTTGCAAAAAGAGCTTGTATGAGGTAGGATGTGTCATCCTATATTCATTTCAATTTTGTAATTATATTTATGAATTGCTATTATTAAATGTAAAAAGTAGTTTTATTTTAGCATGATCCGAATCACTATCAGTGTATGTTTTGTCAGTTATTTTAATTTTGATTGATAATAGGGAGAAACATTAATTCTTTGCTGACGTTGGTTGCGAAAATTGAAATTATTTCAGGAAATGAAATTATACGATAATAGGGTACAAAGTAAAGATGTTTATAAGATCACTCACAAGTGATGTCAAGAATCCTTGAAAAACCACTCATTGATGGTTTCTTTCCTGTGTTTATATCAGACATGCACACACACGCGTATATCGCATCCTTGACAAGTATTTTAATGCGATGATGCATTCCATAAATTTGTCTTATGAACCCAACGGCTTCAATAAAATATTGCACATTTCAACTCAGAATGCCCCATGTGAATATCATTAATAGAAATGCAAAAGAAGAAGCAATTATCTGGTATACAACTTCCATATATTTACTTTTTTACACTAATTATCATGGCCTGTATTTGGAGAAGAAAGTTTGCCATTTATACTTTCATATGAATATAGCAATTAAGATACAAAGGCTTGCATTGTAGCCACAAATGAGCAATTCTAATCACAATGACATAAGTATTATCTATAGAACGATAATAATTGGTAATTAATTAAGGGTACCTCACCGAGCATCGAAAGACGCCTGGAAGAAGGCGAAAAAAAAAACATTTAACAATCAAAGCCCCCCAAATTTAATCAATGAAACAAAATCCAGTTTACCCACAATTCAAGCAATGAAACATAATTCATCCACTCAATCTTACCCAACCTGGTTAGCGTCAAGTTCTCAAACTTAAGAAACATCTATAAATTTATGAAGAGCTGCACAATAAGATAATTACATAATAAAATGGATCAAATAAAATTTTGTTATTTTGCTGCTATATATTTGACACTCTGAGCGTCTTCAGAAAATTAGGCATAATAAATTTCTATAGAATCACATTTATTTTTATTAGTTGTTTCTTTAGCGTAATATCTTCATGGGAGGGGATATTAAAGGAAGTTGGCAAAGCAAGCAAAAGAATTATAGGGATAAAGACAATATAAGATGATGTACATAAAGGTATTAACAAATAAATAAATAAATCTATTCTATTCAACCACTTAAAAAATGATCTTATTATATCTGGGCAACGATCTTCATTTTGAAATCTCGAAGCAACTAATCCAAATAAATTTCCACTAAAAATTCTAAAAAAAAAACATAATTTAAGGTTGCAAATTTGCAATCCAACAAATTATGTGGCCTTTTTTTATTTTACTTCTTGGGGTTGTTTTCACCCATGCCAAGAGCGTTCGCCACGCCATCTATAGCACCCTGGGCCATGTTAACCACTTGCTCTCCAGTCTATTAAAATAACAAAGTAATTAATAAAAATAGGATTCATTTAATTTTATATAAATTAATGAAAAAATCTTCATGTAAAAAAATAATATTAAAAAATTAAAAAATAGAAACCTGCTGTAAGAAGCCAGCATTTTCTTCCTTGCTACGTTGGGCCTGTTCGTGGGATTTGCCAGTGGCTTCACAGGCCTTATCATGGGCCTTACTTGCTGTGCTTTTAGCTGAGTCCACTAATTCTTCAGTCTTCGCCTGGCCCAATGTACAATAAATTCAGACCTCTTTATTAAATTTTATTATCATAATTAAAAAATTGTAAATTTTATATTTTAGTAAGTCTCATGTGCACTGTGAAATTCAAGTGTGCTTTTTAAATATACAATTTGTTTACAAATCATATTTTTTAATATAAACAAGTTCCATATTTTAATAAAATAAGTTGTATGTTTAAAAAATGCACATGCAAGGTATTGTCTATTAAAACCTAATTGTTTCATTCACATATTTTATTTTGTCAGTACATATAAGATGTAACATATGTTTTATAGGTGGACATTCTTGTAAAAATTACCGCTATTATGAGTCTATCACATAGAAGAACAAAAGAATCAGAGACATGAGTGTTAAGGAGAGAATCAGAGAAATAGAGTGTCCTTCTGTAATAACATGTCACTATATCACTGCAACATAGTACTAACTACATGATCCACTTTTATTCGTAGAAATGACAATGCTTTAACTAATTAATTTGCTAGAATGTTTGATTTTTTTTCAGGCTTTCATTATTGAGTCGAGACTCCTACATTGTGAATGGCTTTCTCTGTAGCTCTTTTCCTTATACATTTTTAAGTTTTAAAAGTTGTTTTGGTTCAAAAGAAAGATGTAACATATATACTTTACATCATCACTTAAAATGAAAATGTAACAAAATTAATTGAAATATAATGTAGAAACTCATGTAATGTATTAATGACGGTAAGATCACCTGAGTGTTTCCATGAGCAATTCCAGCATTCAATTGGTTGCTCGCCATATTTCTCTAACACTTTAATGATAAAATGAACTTTTGATTTTGATTTTTTTAAAATTATCTTGATTAGAATTAAGAGTAATAATGGGTATTTATAGTGTTTTCTCATTAATGGAACAAAGAAGAAGTAGCAGTTGGAAATGTTAAAATTATTGGTGATGAGTGAATTACTGCCCTTGACCTGTGCCACTTCTTTTCTTGTCCTACATTTGCGCCCATATGCTCAATATTTTTTATGTTAATTAAACTTATTTAAGATGAATTTAATTATGCATAATGCATGTGTGCATATATAAACATGCTTCCTCGGTGCCAAATTATAAGTCATTTCTATATTCAAAATTAATAGGTAAATAGTTTAAAATACCCATATTTAATCACCTCAATCTATATATTTTTTTTAATTATTTTTATATTAAATAAATAAGAATATATTAAAAAATAATTTATAGATAAATTTTAGAATTTTAGTACAATAAATAATGTTTAATTTTATTAATTAAAACATAACTATTTTTATGGAACAAATGAAATATTACTTATAGAGGCACATGGGGAGGAGCAATAGGTGCGAGCCCCCAAATTTAGGGTCTAATTTTATTTATTTATTTTATATGTATATATATAATAAATATTAAATATAATTAATATAAACTTGATAACTCTAAACTTAACATCATGTACCAATTTATCAACAAAATATGATCCTATTACACAAAATAAGAACTTCTAATTACTAATAATACTATTATTTATTTTTAACCTATTAAAATATATATCTATAGTTATTAACTTATATAAAAAACATGAAATGTGCACATATGGACGTACACTTATAATGAAAAAAATATGAATAATTTTAGTTAATTAGAATATGATTTATTGCATTCAATTATTTTACACCTGCATATTCTTCTACTTATTTATACTTTGATGATTAAAAGCTTCACGGGTTTTTCTACCGCCAGGAAATATGTTCGCCCTTCCTGACGTCAGACATCCAATAAAAAGTTGACAAGTCATATTGTTTCGTCATGGGCGATCTACTTTCGCTATGGTTCAAAATAATTAATTTGTTAACCAAAAAATGTAAAATTACCAAACCATACTTTCTACCCTATTTAATGATTATTTAATAATCAAAGAACTAAAATAACTAAACACATCTCTTTAATCACTAAAAACACCCGATTTTGCCCAACCAAATCTAATGAACAATAAATTCATTTTTTTTCTTGTTTCTTCTCCAAGCCAAACAAAGAAACGGCCATTAATAACGTGCAAACTCTGGGATAGTTATCGATATAAATTTTAGTGGACTTATTTCAATTTCTCTTGTTCTAAGTTTCAAGGAGAATTTTTTACGATTACAATTGTTGGGCAACAAAAATCGATTGACGAAGCTTCTCTTATCTAGGCAGGTTTCAAGATGTTGGGTTATGGAGCCTGAGTGAAACGGGATGCAGGGCGCAGGAGGCGCTCGACCAGTGCTCGAGGTCGAGCACTAGTGCTCGGTCGAGCGCCCCCCTATCCAGCGCCATGAGGGCGCTCGAGCTAGATAGTTGATTTGGTCGAGCGGTTCCGGAGGCAGAGACGTGGATTAGGACTTTGGCCAAATTTCATCTTTTAGGGTTTCGGTGTTTTGTATAAATACACCCCTGACTCCCCCATTGTATCTTGCACTATCTTATACGATATAGTAGATCTCTTCTGGCTTGGTAGTGCCCCCAGATGTAGTCATTCCTGACGAACTGGGTAACCAAATTGTTGTTTCTTAATTCGTTGTTCCATTATTTTCTTCTATAATTGCTTTAATTCCTAACACAAGATTGAGTTAATAGGCAATCGTCCAACTGGAAATTAAATTAATTAGGGCTTGCAAAAATTGTTTTTTGGGTTTCGACTAAATATGTGTATAAAATAATCAGGAGCATTGAAATCTGAATGCTTCACTCTCGTGATTTTCTATAGAATTCCTTTTTTTCAGAAAAAGAAAAAGGGGAAAATTCTTAGACAATTGAGTGGATTTTGGTTTCAACTTTTGAGGTTTCCATTCAGCCTTTTTCTCAACAAGGTGTTTATATTTTTTAATTGTATATTTACAATTGAATGAACAAGGTTTTTATTCAGCCATTTGAGTGTTTATGTTTACAGTTTACAATTGAATGGTCAAACCACAATATTAGATGAAAACCAGGCTGCAAGTTCGCAAGGTTATTAGGTCTTATGGTATAAGGGTAACTTAGTCATTTAATTCAATGGCACATATACAATTTTAATATATTAATCGGGATATATATGTAATTTTATAATATATATTTTAAATTATTTTAAATGAAAAAAGGATATTTTTATTATTTTATAATTATTAATTTAATTTATTAATAAGACGATGCAGTGCGATTGCATTATGCACAGTGCAAACACACTACAACAAAGTGCAATCATTTAAAAATAAAATTATACGTTGGATCAACGATCTACCGATAATCAAAGAGTTCCTGACTTAAGGAAGGACGAAGTAGTTCCTAACCGTAGAAGATCCCAAATTTCACTTAATCTTTTCATTCTTTATTTAAGGTGGTTTTTGGTAATTGGGTTTTAACTTTTAAAAATCAGTTTTTGAAATTTAGGGGGACTTGAAATTCAGTTTTAATATTTTATTTTTGAATTTTTTTGAGTAGTGTGATGGTAAATTATGTGTTGGTATTGATGATTTTTAAAATCGATTTTAAATTTCAAAGAGTGTGACTATTCACACTCCGATTTTCTCTAAACACACATCATCCTCTAAATTCACCCCAATAAAATATAAAAATAATTTTATATTACTAAATAAACTCCAATATTACACCCAATACCTCCTTAAAATAAACATAAATGTGTCCTCTCTCACTTCATCATTTGTTTGAAGCCCGCCAGATGGGAAATTCCAATGAGAGACGCCAGAAATAGAAAACCTAATTACCGATGGATCTAGAATCACTTATCAAATTTGAAAATTAAATTGACCGGATACTTGTGCCAAAATTCAAAGATCTTCGAAAATTGATTCAATCAAATAAATGAAGATGAATGTAACAACAACGAAAAAACTCGCTCAAGCTCATGAAATGTAAAGATCAAATTTAACCAATTTAATAGTAATATTTGATTGTCAAGCAATTAACAAAGTTACTGTTAAGAACAGCTTGGCGATTAAAAAAGAAACAAAGTCTAAGTATGAAAATTTTCATACATGAAAAAACTTTAATTTACAACTAAATTCTGTAATTGGTGGAAGTAAGACAAAATTGAGTGGTTCATGGTTCACTCGGCCTAAGTGGTTCATGGTTCACCCGACCCGAATAAATCATAATTTAGGATTCATTATTTAGTGTTTAGGGTGTAGATGGTTGATTTAGGGCAATTTTATAGATTTTTATACATGCAAATTTTCACACTCGACCTACTCAAAAAAGAAATCTAGAAACCAAAAAAGCCAAGAATTAGAGTAACACTGCTGTGAATCAGGTCAATATATGAACTTTATCACTATTATGTATAAAAATTATCACTGTTATGTGCAAAAACTTTCACTATTTAAAAATATAAAACATTTTTTAAGCAGTGATAGTTTTTTACCGATAACAGTAATACTTAAAAAATTGAGTTCACGGTGAACTTGGTTTCACACAAGTTTTTGTCCAAGAATTAAGAATCCGAAAAATGCATCACTAAATCAAATACACTAAAAACAACCTCCGATGGAAACTTGACCAAAATGAACAAGTTACAGAAATTAAGCACCCCTGTTGCTAAACAGTTGATGGCATCGTGTAGGATTTTCATTCAGTATAGACATTAATGCAGACGCTCACTGAATTTTTTATCACAACAAAGGGTTTTATGTAAATATTTTTCACAAAATATTGATGTTCTGACTGATATAGCACTCAGAACATATATTAATTTTCATGCAAATTTTCTGATGTAGTACAATCACTCCCTTAAAAAGAAAAATGATTAAATAAAAAAATCTAATCTCCTGAAAAAACGACCATACAAAATAACCATAATTCATGAGTTTTTCTATTTTCTTCGAGTGGCTATCGTTGAATTCGAGCATGTGAACTTTTGAAGAGTGCACACAAATATTTTGATGGCTCCAATGGACTCTCAGCAGAATCATGTGACAATAATTGAGAAAATGATACTATTAGGTTGGTACAAATCATAATCTTTATTTTGTTTCCGTGCATTTCTGCTTCAGTATGATCACAAATTATATATCCTGTAAAATATAAATAAACCTAATTTTCGCTCAACTTATCTTTACATTTTCAAGTTTTATTTTTTATTTGGATAAATTAATCAGGAAATTTGAATGTGACTGGTTTTGGTGTAGAAGCACAGGAAATTTTAGCTTCACGGTAAACAAGTTTCATAGCATACCAATTCTTAAAGAAATAAAATTCATGGTAAACTAGGATTCACAATTTCTTGTCAAAATTATACAAAATCTAAAAAATAATGGATCATATATACCTATCACAAATATTTTATAAATCGAATCAATTACTTACTTCTATTTTCATTATGGAAACATCAAAACTATCAATTGTATTATATGAATAATTTTCATTACCTCATTTTACATCAAAACTATCAAACATTATTAATCGAAATAAATTTTATTACCCCCAACCATGCAAGATATCACATTGCAAGCACATAGTTAACATTATTAACTTTTCACAATGCTATTCAGTGTTCACATTGCAAGCACATACGTGGCAACCATTGTTTCAAAATTTTTGATTGAAAGAAGCTCGTAGATAATAACATATACGTTACGTAGCAAGAAGTTTAAACGTGTAACAAATTCTTCAAATTGTATCACAGCACATAATAAGGATACAGAAGTCTATGATACTGTAAAGACACGAGTTAAGAAATATACACAATAAACATATATGGATTTATTTCATAGTGTAACATTACGTAAGTACACTACTGCTACATATCTAGTGCATAAGAGCAACCGCAGCTTCTTGCACCAAGGGTTGAGTTAAATGCACAAAATGCTCGGCCTCGCGCTCGACTTCCTCCCAACACTTTTTCGCGTCTTTCCCTTCGCCCATCTTCTTCACAAACCCAACGAACCGTCTCCAGTTATCCGGTTGAAACAAGTCTGGATTCATCCTCAAGTATGTAAACGCGCACATCTCCCTGTCGCCCGAATTCTCGTCCACATTCAAAGCTGAGGCGTTCAATATTTGTTCGTGCGCGCTTTCGTCGTATCTAGGAAGTGCGTTCTCCCCAGCGAGTGGGACCTGAGCTTCTTGAGTTGCTAAAGCAACTTGTCGAACGAGCTTCTCCGGTGCACACAGGGCGTCCTGAGGTTGCTCGTGATCTTTCATCTCGATACACGTGAAGTTGAACACAGCGCCGTGACGACCCATCATTTGGGCGATGGGAAGGTAGCCGTCTCTGTACCTGGTGCAGTTACATATTCAGAAATTTAAAATCAGAGTACATAAGATAGCTAAAAAAAAAAGAGCTGGAGCCGGTATCACTTTTCAATAGAAAAGTTGTATTGAAAAGTTGCATAACTTTTTAAAGTAAAGTGTATCAATTTTCAATCTGTTATAAGGATACCTGGTGTTGTAGTACCCTGCTGTGAGTTCAGGGGCATGGGACCGGGTTCTGTAGTGCCAATGGATACCGGCTACCTTGACGGAGATCTTAACACCCGTGTCCTCGAATATGTTCTTGGCCGACTCAAGAATCCTCTCGCCGTGGCTAATAAGCATTTGGGAGTACCACGAGAGGAAGAATTCTCCGTACGGACTATTCCATCCTCCACCTTCTTTCTTGAAGAAGTTGGTGTCTTCTGGCCAGTTATTGTATTCCCCTGCGTCGGTCGGACCCGTGTGTCCCCATTCGGGTTTCCCGTGCGCCTCGGCTGCTGCTTTCAAGCTACTCAACATGTACTACAAAAACGGCATAAAGTTTAATAAGTTTAAGAAAGGAAACAAGATTAGAGATATTGACTTGAAATGAACTAATAAGCAACCTTGTCATAACATTGAAAAGCTCCTATTCCTGGAAATCTCCACGTCCCGTTCTGCTCTGGGTATGACGGAAAACGCAGCTCCCCTGCTGGACCCATTCCAACTTGAATTTCCTAAAGTAGGAGGGATTGAGGACTTGTTAGCATATTATAGATTAGAGATACAAGGCATTGACAACATCAGAAATTTAGCTCAGGAACTCCGGTTAAAAATAGTGTTGGTCATATGTAAAACAGTTTTCCGTGCAACTTCACATCTATCACTTTATAGTAGAACAGCTAATACTTTTTAATGAACAAACTAATATTATTTGAAAGTATACACAAAATGCAAATCAGTTGCACAGTAAAATTGATACACAAAAACCGTTCTATAAAAGTCTCAATTATTCACTCATAACATGCGAATTAGCTAGCTTTCATACGAATTAGCTTTCAAATTAATGTAAGCATCTTTCGTTTTCTATATTTTAATTCATCATAATCTTTATCATTGTTTAATAGTTGGACACTTATAACATTATTAATCAAATAGTAATAATAGAGAGATATGAAGAACTTACAACAATGGTGTCACCAAGAAGGTGGCTGAAAGTGTCCCTGAAAGAGCGCATGAAATCTGAGTAACACTGAACAGGAGTTCTTCCCTTGAGTACTGGTAGGTTATCACAACCGAGTGATATGTATTCGTGGTTTCTCCTACCCCATTGATCTGTATAAGCAAGATCAGGGTCCTTGTTTATCTCCTCAATTGCCCACTTTGGCAAAGGAATCCTGAAATACAAAATAATAATAACTTGATCAACCACAGACTTCAAATAATCAAATGTTGTTACCAATTGTTCTAATTCTCAAGCCAAATCCTAGTATAAACCCAGTGAGAGTTGTTTTCACTGAACAATATTAGTTGTTTTCACTGAACAATATTAGTTATTTTTAGTGAACAAGAGTATTAGTATTACTTGGTCGGTATGAGTAGTTTTTCTCAGAACAATATTACTTGTTTCCTAATACACTAGTGCAACTTAATTATTACTATTAATCAACCAACCTAATTAAATTAAGAAAATATTAGCTAAATCCGTTATGAGTTTCGATACAGAAGAAATATATTGCAAATCATTCCAATTCTTCCAAATTATAGTACCAAATCAAATCATATTAAAATCAGTTCAAGTTGATAGCAATTTTTTTTTTTTGAAAGGCTCAAGTTGATAGCAATTAATCTCACTGGGAATGGATAAAAGTAACCATATCTTTGCTTCCACGCCCCTCTCACTCTTTTTTAAATTCAAATGAACAAATGCAACTGTCAAGACCAGAATTCAAGTAAATGTCCACTTAACTCGCCCACCGCCCACGTGAAAAAAACCTCAAAATTAACGTCAAATAATTCCACCAAAATCCAGTCATCACAAATCGACAAATTAAATACTCCTATAAAATAAAATAAATTAAATAATCACGAAAAGTATATCAAAAAATCAAAAAAGGAAAAGTATAAAAAGTTGGCTTTTGATTTGCTTACGTGCACGAATCTCCTACATTTCCGCCACACTGATGAAACGACATCACAGCCTGCACCTTCAACCCGTGTTTCCTCGCCATTTCCAGGAGCTCCGAATACCCGCCCCAGTTATACTCCCCGGGTCGCTCCCCCTCCACCAATCCCCACCACACGTCCATCATTATCCCCTCCACTCCGGCGCTTTTCAGCGCCTGCAAACTTGCGTTCATCGCCTTCTTTCTATTCACCGTGTGGTTCCACGTCACGCTGTCCAACGGCATCATAACGTACACCGGTACCCCCTTTTTCGCCTTATCCTGCGCACCCCAGCCCGCTACGTACTCCCTGCTATCCTGCGCACCCTCGGTCGAGACCTGAGCCGACATCAGCGCCTGCGCCGCCACCGACAGATCCGGCCTACCTCCGCCGCGTAACGGACTCAGCGGCGGCGACGGCGAGACGCGATCAGAGTCGGATATTCTCTGCACTGAGACGCGAAGATTCGCCGTCGCCGGAGCTCGCCACACCGCGCTCACGGCGGCAGACGGCGGCGCTTCACCGCCGGAGTCTGCTGTTATCTGTGAACCGGAAATCGCTCCGATTTGATGAGGCAAACTCATTGCCATTATATAAAATCAGTGTAAACTGTAGAATTTGGTGTGGATTTTGAAGATGAAACAGTGAATTTTTTAGAAGAATTGTGAATTAGGGGAAAAAGGGGGACTGTTTGGGATATATATATAGAGAAGGAGAAACTCGGAAAGATAAGATTATTAAAAAATGGTGGACCGTGTGAGTATTGACACGTGGAAATTGACACGTGGCGCGATTAGGGCGGGCGCGGAGGCGACGGCTGCGATTTACTGAGGGTTCACGTGACTTGGACGGTGGGATTTGATTACGCGTGAAGGGTTCTTGTGAGTAGCGAATAATGGGGCGGGAGGTGTTTGGCGTTTTGCTTTCTGTGGTTGGTTTTAGAGCTGAAATTGATGACCTCCGTGAATTTCAAAGGTGGGAAACCAAACAATATACATTAGTTTTATTTTATTTTTTTCTCTAATTTTCATTTCACACTTTTTCTTTTTACAATCTCATAATAATATATAAGAAAAAAAATATATGGAGTCGCTCTCTTCCACTCTCTATAAGTGGACACAAGAGTTTGGATTGTATGATGTTTGACATTTGAACAAATCTCGATGATGTTTATACTTCATCCCTTTGCACAAATTTGGTTTGGTAATTTCACAATTTTCTAGGGATAATTTGTAATTCAAGAAAAAGATTTTTTGTATTTTGTATGGATAAAAAAAATCAGAATGACAGGATACATTTTCATCATAAATATTTTTTGATTTACAGGTAGCAAAGGTGGGGATAATTAAAAAAATAAAATAAATTAAAATCTAAATAATACCTCAAAATATATTTACTGAATAAAAAAAAATTAAAAAAAAGGAAAAGGATAAAAATGAACTGAAATGAATAACAAAGATACTTAAGCCGAGCCAAATAGAACAGATTTTGTAAACTCGTGATATTTATTTAATCGAACCTAAATTGTTTATTTTCAGGTCATTAAACTCCAAAATTTAATCCTCCAATTTTAATTTGATCACATTTGTCAATATATATACTATGAGATACAACAGTCCATACTCAACAACAACGTGTCAGCTTTCTTAACACCCATGTGAATGTGACTGGCATAAGCGACCGTTGCAAGTTGCAATCGAGGTTTCTAGTATTCGATAATTCATATTTATTTTGCTGGTGTATATATTTGTTAAGTTTTAATAAATTATTAAATATTTTAATAGTTGCAATCATATAATATGTGATTGTTATTATTTGAACACTCATTAATACTTGTAACTAAAATGATTATTTTTTTTATGGGAACTAAAATAATATTTGAATGAGTAACACTCATGTGAATTGAACCAGACTCACACTATAAATCATATTTAAATATGATTCATATTGAGGGATGAATTGATTCGAATTTTCGCTCCAATTTCATTTACCTCCACTTTTACCCAGCGGCGTCAACGATCACATTTCTCTTCGCTCCCTCAATCCATTCAATTTCTTCTCTCGCTCTCACACCATTGAACTTACTCAACGATCGCGTCTTCTTTCGCTCCCTCACTCCATTCCACCTCACTCTCAAGCCAGCGAACCATTATTAAACGATAGTGATAAATTTTTTGCGTAACAGTGATAATTTATGTGTATAACAATGATATTTAGTTTCACATACAATGATAATGATTGTATTCATGAATAACGGTGATAGTTTTTATGTGTATTTTAGTGTTTTTTTCCAGCATACCAGTGACAATTTAATAGCACTACAATGAGTATTTTTATACATAATTGATGATAGTTTTATCGCAGATAATTGATGATACTTTTTTTATATCTGATGTGATGATATTTTTTATGTGTATTGGTGATATATATATATATATATATATATATATATATATATATATATATATATATGCATTACAGTGAGAATTTTATGCATAAGAGTGATAGTTTTTAACTTTTTAATCAGTGACTTATGTTGAATAATCATTTAGATTTGTTTAGAATAGTGAACGAACTTACCTATGATAGCGATTTTCTGAGGCGGCAACAATGGTGTTTCCTTAGGTCTGCGAGTGTAAAGGTGTTTCTTGTGCGGTGACATTATCCTGCGATTGAAAGGGACACGATTTCGCGTGAATGTAGATGAAGAGATAGTTTTCACGTGTTTGGGTGATACTTGAGAGGAGAAGAAAGAGGGGAACAAATTATATTTGACTCATTTGTAATATATAGTTCACGTTTGACCAGGGTTCATACTTCATACCATTAATCAGGTCTATAATTTTTTTTGTCTATTTAAATTCGTATTTAGATCTGAAAAAAGTTTTTCAATTTCTTGAATTCAAATCTGATATCAAATAAATAAAAAATAAAAATGAAACCTTTACATGAAAATTCATGTCAATAACAATCTTTAATTCACTTTCCAGCCACTTGCGCATAAAAACAAAGGTATTTAGGTATTTAGAGATTCTTTGTGGAAGATCATAGTCCAAAAAAAACACCCGCCAAGGATGTGTTCAAGAACTCAAGTTTTAATCATATTTCTATCATTTTTATCGTGGATTCAAGACATTTAAATTATTTTACTAACTCCAAAAATTATCCAAACTCTCTAAATTATCCAAATTTTTAACCTTTTAGGATCACAAAAGATTATTCAGATTCTCAATATTGTCAAAATTCTTAATTTTATAATTTTATCTTCTTCATTGTTGTATTTTATACATCTATTTATAATTTAATATGTTTATTTACAGTTTTGTATTCAATTATTGAGATTTTAACTTATTTTAAGTGTATGATAATTTTTTCTTTATTATAATTACGAATTTTGAATATCAAATAATTTAATATGTCACCTTATAAATATAATAAATTTTTATTATAGATAAATGTAATTATTACTATTAAATAATAAAAAATAAAAATTATTTTAGGTTGTGTTGGATTGTTGATAAAGCATGAAAACAGATAAGGACGAATAAAATTGTAGATTGTACATAAAGAGTAAAAAAATAAAATTATTTATTAAGAAATTGAATTGTGATGATTTGTTTATAAATATAATCTAAGATACCCATGCACTTTGAATACAAAATTTGCAAAAAGACTGACACCTCACTCAAAAAAAATGTGAAATAGTAATAAGAAGAATATTTTATTTGAGAACAAACATTTTAATTTTTATGTTTACTTAAAAAGTATCACGGTTTAAGATAATTGACATCAAAATAACATTAAAGCTGATTAAAAAATATCATGATATATGAGAATTGACAATAGTCAAAATAAAATAAAAATACGTTGATGCATTTTCTTTCTTTGAATGAATTGTATTTTGAGGTTGACAAAAACTTATACTAAGAACCTTATTTTTAGGGCGTGTTTTGAAACATTTAAAATAAATTATAAAAGCACTCATTTTCAAAATTTTTCTCACAATTTTTGAAAATAAGTGCTTCTAAAAGCTGTTTTAAGTGTTTTAAAACACACTCTTAATTTATGAGCCTTTAAATCTATTCAAAATATGATATGAGTTAAATGTAATTAGTTAAAAAAATGTATAAAAATAAGTGAAATTAATTAAACAATTCAAATTCATAACATAGTTCTTGCTCATAAAAGACTTAACTATTCTTTAACGTTTGATGTCAAATCCTATCAAAATCAATAATAAAACAAGTCAATTCAAACACAACCTTATCTAAATGTATCGTGAGAATCTAAGCCCCACTTGTTTATCTATAATTTAAGAAAATACAAAAACTAGCCGCCGAGATAAATGAAAATTAAGCTCAATAATAAAAGTTTATATAACATGGTAGATTCTTCGTTTGCACCAATTTTAAATTAGTGCAATTAATTTTTTTTTTTAAGTTTTTCTTTTTTCAATTCTTTTTCATCATTTTTTCAATTTGTTTTGTCCAATTCGAACTCGGTCCGACTGATGCGTGATTCACTTGACCTGAATGATTCATGGTTTAAGGTTTAGGGAAATTTTTAATTGTTATTTTACCATGTTCAGACCAAACCTAACCCGATTCGAACCCGGTCCAAGTGATTCATCGATCACTCGATCCAAATGGTTAATGGTTTAAGGTTCATGATTTAGAATTTAAGTTTAAGGTTCATGGTTCATCAAAATTAAAATTAAATCCAATTACAATTGGTCCACACAAACATTACTCAGGTAAAAAATACTTTATTGTCAAACTACTAGTACTCCCTTCGTTCCACTATAATTGCCTCACTTTTCTCTTATGTACGTCACACTATAATTTTCCCATTCTATAAAAGAAAAAAGTAACTCCATTACTCATAATTTTTATCCTAACTTTTCACACAATATATTCCAAAAAATGTCATTTATTACTCCACTCATTATTCCACATACCTTTTTTATCTCTCCAAATATTCAAAATTACCCTCTATTTTTATTATTTTATTATTATTTCTTAAATAATTCAATCAAAAGAAGTGGGATAAATACAGTGAAACAGAAGGAGTACTATTTATTTGTTTTTGGAGTAGACTGCTCGTAATAAGTGAAAGAATGGCGTATGACGTGAAGTCATCATATTCATACGTATATTTTGTTGACAAATGTTAGTTGAAAATGAGTAACACTACTTTTTACTTTTTAGTGAAAAGAATCAATACAAACAAATTAGTAAGTAATTTGAATTGCATAATGCATCTGCCCTATACAAATTTTAAATAAAAAATTATTTGAATTCGAGTTCACAATAAACTCGATTTTTTAGTATTATTATTATGTATATAAAATATCACTATTATGCATAAAAAATTATTATTATTATGAATAAAAAATTTCATTATTTAAAAATATAAATTATATTTTAAACAGTGAGAATTTTTATGCATGACAGTAATATTTTTTATCCATAATAGTGATAGAGTTCATATACAGACCTGGTTCATAGGAGTGTTACTCATTATACGTTTTAAATAGGATTATTTAATTCGAATTATTACAATATTATTAAGAGTAGATCTCCTTTGCACCAAATGTACTGTGTACTCTGTAATGTATTTTTAAAATATACAATTTGTTACATTGAAACATATAATTTATTTACATTAAAATGTCCAACCTGTGTTCATGAAATAATTAGCATGTTTAAGTGTAAATAAATTGTATGTTTAAAAAGTATACTATATAAATATCAAGTATATCTGATGCATACAAGACATAGAGTATTATAAAATATCAAATGTTAAAGTAAAAAAAAACCCATCCAAATACTATTATACTTTTTCCCATTTTCAATTTGGTAACCCAATTATTTGTTTCTTCTTAAAAAAAGAGGCAAATATAAAGCAAAAAAAAAAAAGTCAAAATTGCAATAATAAAACTGATTACGTTATAAATTTGAGGAGCAGTAGTGATTTTATCATCAAACCCTCAAAAATTAAGGACAAAACCGTAAAATCACACGGCCTGATTGAATCAACTATATCAGTGTCCGATAGCCGGAAAAACCATAACCCCCCACCCCGGCCCCCACTCCGCCGCTGTTTCTCCCACCAGATTCCC
The DNA here is from genome assembly GCA_037126765.1 of Stenogyne calaminthoides. Lineage (NCBI taxonomy): Eukaryota > Viridiplantae > Streptophyta > Magnoliopsida > Lamiales > Lamiaceae > Stenogyne > Stenogyne calaminthoides. The sequence continues at coordinate 48,015,527 of JBBCBC010000003.1, forward strand.
ATTTCCCATTCTGCCCCTGCGTTCGGGATCTCCGCCCTCGCGTCCTCGCCGTAAATTACTCGAAATCCAGGGGCAGTTTCGGGCAATTCAATTGAATCTGGCCTCTGTGTAAAGTATAAACCCCAGCTTTGTCCAATTTCTGGGAATTGCGGAAATGCTTGTGGAGAATTCTGGATTTGTTGATTTGAATGGATGTTTGCATTGAATTGCTGGTTTAAAATTGTGAAATTGCAATTCGTTATGAGGTCTTCGTCGATTCGGCCGGAGAATTCCGCCTCATCGTCGTCGAATCCTCAGCATCTGGTTCCTCCGCCTGTGAACCCTGCTCATGGTTCAGATTCGAGGAAAAGGTCAATTTTTTTTATCCTGTTATTTACCTCAATTTTGCATTTTTGATCCGGGAATATGATTTTTGCTGAAGTGATTTTATTTCAATTTCGTTTCTGAGCTGCTTTTAGGGGGGTTTTGGTGACGGCATGGTTGAATTGCATGTTTGATCTGTGGTGCTGAATTGCATGTTTGTGATGAGAGCTGAGTACTTTGTTTTGATCTTCATTGTTTGATTGAAAACTAATCTTAGAGTCTGATTGCAAGATTTATTTGTTTCTGTCCTTGTTACTTAAGCTGCAATTCGTAGTTGGAATCATTTCTATATAATTTTGTGGTTGCTAAATGTTGCCTCCATTGGCTGTTTATTGGTTTAGTTATCGGCATAGTTCTAGTTATGCTCGAAACAAAAAAATAAGCGCGAAGTTATTGAATATAAACTTAATTGGAACTGCCATTGATACTTGGGTCTTAATTGCTGCATATCACATATGTGGAGTGTTCTCTTGGTATGTAATGACAAAAGTTTTGGTGCCCTTCCCCATGTAATGAATAATGACATTTTTATACATTACTGTTTTAGATTTTTCCGTCTATTGTTTTCTTCCAATATTTTTTTTTTTTGGGATTATGATACGTGATCCATTTTTTTTTTGCATGTGGTGGATGTTCCGTTTATTTGATTGGATGTCTAACAGTACTGCACACACCTCCCACAAAAAAACAGTGTATTCACTTTTTTTGTTCATTATGTTATAGTTGTCCATCAGAGCTAAATTAGGTGCTTGAGTAGTTTGTTTCCACAGTGATTGTTTTACATTTATTTTTTAATTGTCATAACGTGATTAAAATATTCATATATAAATTTTCCAAAAGGCTATTACATTGAACTATAACAATTGAATTTAACATGCTAAGTTCCGCTTGCAGAAATGTGTTTAAATTGTTAGCTCAGAGAGAGTTATCTCCTCAAACAAAGAGAGCTCCCAAACGGTTATGGGGAAAGACATCCAGTCATTGTGATAAATCCTCTGGACCAAAACCTGGATTAGCAAAAGATGCGAGACAAGAGCTTCGATCATGGTATTTATTAATCATATGTATTTTATGTGTATTGATTAAAGCTCTATAGAGTAATCATTCTTTTAAATTATGTCTACAGGGGAGAAGCAGAATCATTACTACATTTGTCAGCCAACTATTGTCCCCTGCTGCCTCCACCAAGATCGACCATTGCTGCAGCATTTAGTCCTGATGGAAAGACCCTGGCTTCAACACAGTTAGTTTATCCCCAATCTCTTTGTGTGTGTTCATGTATATATATAAAGCTGTTATGTACTTTGTAACCTTACGATGCAATTGCTTCTTGCAGCGGAGACCATACGGTAAAGATAATTGATTGCCAAACTGGAGCATGCCTTAAGGTGCTGATTGGTCATCGGAGGACACCTTGGGTGGTAATCTGTTTTCCCATAATATTAGCAATCTTTTGTGAAAGATAATTTGATACGAGTCAATGCCTGAACTAAAAGCCTACTTATAAATTTCTTGAAATTGATATATTTTGCTAGAGGGTAGTTCAGTGTTTAGGTTATTTCAACTTGGACACACTTGACCAAATTTTGAAGAGTATGTTTGATTTGGGATTTAGAGGAAATCTAGTGGATTTCAAAATCTTGATAAATAGTAATGGTGTGCGTTTGTTTTGAGATTTAAATAGGGTAGGGTTTAACTTTATGTCAAATCGATTTGTAAGCGTGTGTAATGTTGTATTATTATAGTATTGTTGATTTTAATTTTAATGATTGAATGATTGTATAAATAGTTAATTTGTAGTATTGAAAGTTGCAAAAATTGGAATAAAAGGTGTGGAAAGTGATCAAAAACATAAGAGTGGGATTAAAAAAACCATATTTGCATTGCTGAATCACTGGAGAGACTGTGGTGTAGAAAGTTTTTTTTTTTTACAGGGTCTTATAGGTATTTGTAGGGGTGGATGTATTGAAATTTTTAAAAACTAGATTCTATCCAAAGTAGAACCAGATTTAGATTTGAAAATCCCAAATCCTGTTTTCAATCAAACACTCTTAAGTCTTGCTCTTACTTAATTTGTTGATGGGACTTCTGCAGGTTAGGTTCCACCCACTCTATCCCGAAGTTCTTGCAAGTGGTAGTTTAGATCATGAAGTTCGCTTGTGGGATGCAACAACTGCAGAGTGTTTAGGATCTCGTGATTTTTGTAATCATTCGAAGCAATTTTTATTCAGTATATGTATTTCTTAAATTCTTAAGAGTCTCCCAATAAATAAAATAAATTCCTCCTTGCAGACCGTCCTATAGCCTCGATTGCTTTCCATGCCCAAGGGGAAGTTTTGGCTGTAGCATCAGGCCACAAGGTTAGCATTTAGAATTTAGCAGTGGCATTAATTGAGTTTACATAACTGCAATTTGTTAACCTTGGTTAAACGCAGCTGTATATATGGCACTACAACAGGAGAGGCGATGCTTCCTCGCCAACAATTATACTCAGGACACGCCGTTCCCTTCGCGCAGTAGATTTCCATCCGCATGGTGCTCCATTTCTTTTAACTGCTGAGGTACTAGCTCTTCTTCTGTTAGAAAGTTAATTTTGCGATAATATCTTTTTTCGTCTTATAACTTGGGGGGTTTGTTTTAGGATTCTAGTGGGTGGGGGAAATCCGGGTCTTTGAAATCTTAGTATTTGAGAATCTTGATGATAGTTAAATGTATGCTTCTATTGAGATTTTGATAGGGTAAGATTGCTGCTTTATGTCAAATCGAATATGATAATGTGATTGATGTTATATAATTTAAGTGATTTATATATATATATATATATATTATAAAATATGATTTCAAATTTCGTATTTGGAGTCCCGAAACAAACGTTAGTTTGGGATCGTAAAGTCCAAAGTCCGGCCAGGCTAGTTGTGAAACAAACTTTACCCTTATAGGGCTTTTCTTGGAAAATCCTTTATCTTTCTACTTTATCAATTTGAGTCCACTCTTGTCCAAATTCCAATTTTTTTTTTTTTTACCAATTCTAGTCCTTTATTATAGCCGGGGAATTTCAAGTTTTGCCAGAAATGCTCACGTGCGTGTCACATGCTCAAATTAAATTGGCGCTTCAACTCATCAATTTGGCCTGTAAAATTAGAAAAGCCCCAATTTATTCCGAGCATCTCAAGCGAAATTTGAATTTTCTGGCTGAAAAGGACTAAAATTTGTCAAAAAAGGATTGAAATTGGACACAGGTGGACTACTTTTTTTTTTTTTAAGCCATGGGTGAACTAAAACTGATAAAGTAGAAAGATAAATGAGTTTCTCTGGAAAGCTAAGTCACAGGAGGAAAAATGAAATTATCTCGTTAATTTTCAGCATATTAGTTTCATAGTGGCGCTTTTTTCAGATCAATGATCTCGACTCTTCAGACCCTACAATGACGCTCGCAACTTCCCATGGGGATTTTCACTACCCCCGTCCGACAATATACCTCGCTGATGCCCCTTCAGGTCTTCAGTCAAATACAGGAAACGAGTTGCCCATCATGTCTATACCATTCCTAATGTGGCCTTCTGTTACCAGAGGTGATGCAAATTCTCTCACTGTGGAGACCGATGTAGAAATTTTCTCTAATGCAACACAACAAAGGATCGATTCTTCCGCCTCCGTTCGACTTCTTACGTATTCAACTCCATCCGGTCAGTACGAATTCGTGTTATCTCCAATCCAGTCTCCCCTGCGGGAGGGCCCACAGAACGATACTGTAGCAAGGGAAACGAGCGATACTATTTCTCAACCCATGGAGACTGATGTGCCGGCTGGGAATCAAAATTTCCCATTTAGTGACCCTGCATATTGGGAAGTTCCCTTTCTGCATGGGTGGTTGGTTGGTCAAAGTCAACGTGGAATTCATGCGGGTCCCACTGAAGGAAATGCATCATCTATGGTTCCTCCGGTTCCTGTATATCCTAATATTGGAAATTCGAGAGCTTCTGGAAGATCGGGTTCGCGACATCGATCTTCACGCTCGCGCGCGAGGCAAGCAAGTGTATCGAGTGATACCGCTGCTTTTAACGGTATCCAGTCTGAGCAAGGTGTTTCACAGCCTTTCACAAACCAAGTACAGTCTGAGGTGGCTACTTCACTGGCTGCAGCTGCAGCTGCTGAGTTGCCTTGCATTGTGAAGCTTAGAGTATGGTCTCATGATGTGAAAAATCCCTGCGCACCACTTGATACACAACGGTGTCGCTTAACTATCCCCCATGCCGTACTTTGTAGGTATATAATGCTGTTAATTTTCACCTGAAATGGTTATTCATCACTGGTTTCAACAATGCATGATAGATGAGATTAAGGAAATTTAATCTACTTTAGTGCTTTCTTCAATGTAGTTAGAGCCTTTTTGGCTAAGCTTATTTTAATCATCTTATAAGCTCTAACATCTTGTTAGTTATTTCAAGAGCTTATAAGATGTAAGTTTTTAGTTACCTATAAGTTGTTAAAAGTGTTTGGCTAATAAAACTTATAAGTTCTTGGATAATTTGAGAGAAATATTTTTTAAATTTTAATCTCAATATAACATAACAAATTTGGAGAGTAGGGGTGGGGCGTAGGTGGGGATAAGGTGGGCCTATTTTTGTTTTCTAAAAATTAAGTTTGTTTAAAGAAATCTGTTATTTAAGTGTAGCTTAATATATTTTAGAAATATGAGTTGGGGTGTTACATTTTTTTGGGAGCTTATAAACTGTAACGAGGTTATTTTAAGATCTTATAAGCTGCTAAAATTATTTTATCGAACACGTTTTGATAACTTATAAGCTTTTGAACATAGGGTGTGTTTGCAAACTCTAAAAACAGCATCTAGAATCACTTAGTTACAAAAGCTGTGAGGAGAAGCTTTTGAAAATAAATGATTCTAACCCTTTTGCAAAGACCACTGTAATGTAATCTGGTTTTAGGAGCTTATAAGTCCTAATTAAGATGCTAAATGGATATGCATTATATGTTGCTTGATTATCCCAATATTTGGTTCCATATTTTTCCGTGTATGTTCTAGCTGAATTGCTTACATGTGGCTATATCTCTATAGTGAAATGGGTGCCCATTTTTCGCCGTGCGGAAGATTTTTAGCCGCTTGTGTTGCATGTATCCTGCCAAACATTGACACTGATCCAGGGCTACAAGGCCAGGTTCAGCATGATGCTACAGGGGCCTCAACATCTCCGACTAGACACCCGATTTCCGCCCACCAAGTTATGTATGAGCTAAGGATATATTCTCTCGAGGAGGCCACGTGAGTCCCAAAATTATATGCTGTTGATTGCTATTTTACATTATTTTTTAATCTGAGCTGATGTTTTTATTTTTGTAGGTTTGGTTCTGTTTTAGCATCTCGGGCAATCAGAGCCGCTCATTGTTTGACTTCGATACAGGTTCTTCATATTTCTGAATTTCAGGACACATATTTGTGATCTATTCATATATGTGTTGAGTCATGAGTAGAAATATGGGATGATAATCTCTATGGTTATGTTTGATTTTGGATTTAGAGATGGATTTTAAAAGGTTGATAAAGAGTAATGGTGTGTGTTTGGTATGATATTTAAATAGGTTAGGTTTAACTTTATGTCAAATCGATGTGTAAGAGAGAGTGGTGTACTATTATAGTACTATTGATTATAATTATAATGATTGAATGATTGTGTAATAATTAGTTTGTTTTATTGGAAGTTGCAAAAGTAATAATAAAAGGTGTGAAAAATGATAAATAAAATAAGAGCGGGAATTAAAAAATAAATATATGCATTAATGAGTCATTGGAGAGAGTATGGTGTAGGAAAAAAAAATGGTATTTATAGGGTTTATAGGTATTTGTGGGGGTGTATTGGGTTTTTAAAAACTGGAGTCTAAGATCCCAAAGTAGAACCAGATTTAGATTTCAAAATCCCAAATCCGGATTAAAATCCCAAATAAAAAATGCACACTATCAGTGGTAAAAACTGTTACGATCCCGCCAAGAAATTGTGGATGGGTACTTAGTGGGAGTCGATCCTCCACTCTCGAGCTAGCTTTTGGGTGGAATTAGAGCTTCCATGCTTGAGTTCCTAACAAAAACTTATTACTTATATTATCTTTTTCTGTCTATGACTATTTATTAATTTAGTTTGAATCCTCTTGCTACTGCAGTTCTCTCCAACCTCTGACCATCTGTTACTAGCCTATGGTCGGCGTCATGATTCACTTCTGAAAAGTGTAGTGATTGATGGAGATACAACTGTACCAATTTACACAATTCTGGAGGTGAGTTTTCTGTTAAAAAAATTGCTAAATCTGTGGATTCTTGTGCACATTATTAGTTGTTCTTCTGGATTGACATGTTAGTGATTCTCATTTGTTCGTTATATTGTATGATACACTTAAATTGGAATTATGAGAGTGAAGGAAAGTCTTCCTTTTGTATGGTTGTATGGCTCACATAAATACAAACTCAATACTGTTGCATTATTCAACATAAGGTTCTTGCTAATCCAGCAACTATGAAGATGTAGGAGAATGTTGCCTGTTAGCAAAATCTGAGAGTTACTCCTTTATGTGATATGGATGCAAATGGCATGGACGTAAAATGATATGATATGACATGACATGTTTATGAACTGGGCCTTTTCTTTTCAGAATTTGTAGTTTCTCCATATAGTAGCTGGATAATAGTTTATGTTAGGTTGATAATCAACTTGAAAGCAAAATTTTCTTACAGATCTACAGAGTCTCTGATATGGAACTTGTAAGAGTTCTTCCCAGCGCTGATGATGAGGTTAATGTGGCTTGTTTCCATCCTTCAGTTGGTGGGGGCTTTGTGTATGGTACCAAGGTAAGCAATAAATTGCTTAGATTATTTTTCCTAAAACCTTTTACGTCATTTTTTTCTATGCTGATAGTGTCATTTACTTGTAATAATGCTAGGAAGGAAAGCTGAGAATTCTTCAGTGCGATACGTCTCATGGCTATAACAATGAGGGATCCTGTGGTCCTGATAACATGATGTTTGAGGTATACGAAGAATTAGATTTGCAATTAGTTAGTGGTCTTAATATCTTATTTGTTTAAGGATAAATCAAGCTAAGGATTTGTAATCGCATGATGCTTATTCATGAAATTAATCCTGCATGAGTTATATGCATGTAACTATTTTGCGAAAATTAATGTCAAAACAATTAATTTTGGGTTAATATAATTTTTGGTCCCTGAAGTTTATGGTTCCAGTTTTGGTTTCTCTCTCTCAATCACTGTCAAATTTGGTCTTGAAAGTACACTTTTACTCCCACATTTGGTCCCGCCGTTAGTTGACAACATTTAGCACCTTCAAATAGTTGATTTCGTTAGAGACCTCATGATATTAACCCATTTACTATACTGCGAGTCAATCTCGATATAATGTCATGTCAGTGTAGCCTATTCTTATTATGCATTGTTTAGCTTATAATTTCTCTTCCAATATGCTGTCTTTTGATCCTTATATACTTGTGGTTTATTGGTTATAGGTTCAGACATATGCTTTGGAAGGCTGATTAGTGTCAAGTGAAGACAATTAGTTAAGCACTTCACAGCTTGATGAAGGTTTGTGTTTTCATTTTCCTAAAATATTCCGTGTTCTGCTCGTCCTTTTTCTTAAGCTTTCTATTACTACTTGGAAGGCCATTTATCACTGTGCTACCTAAAGTCTTCTGGGTTCATTAAGTCTTAAAATCCTATTTCAAAGTTAATTTGGACCGACTTGATTTTGTTTTCGGTTGAAATAAATTTTCGCGATTGAACCGAGATTCAATTGATATACTTTTGTTTAATTGGTCTCCAGTTGCATTGTGTGCAATCTTTATTAATTGTATTGCTAAGGGGTGTTTTTGAAAAAGTGCAAGTGATTATAATCGCTTAGAATTGCGGGTAGAAGCAGTTTTTAGTGTTTTCAGATTCAATAATTCTACTTGAATTAATCATCTAGAATCCATAACCTAAAAGTTGAAATGGGGATGATTCTAGCTGATTATAGCTTCTCACTAATAATTTATGCTATTCAAATCTTTTTACCAAACACACACTCCACTTCATATAAATTTTGCCCTCATCACTTTCATGATTAAGCAATATTTTTTCAGTCACTAAATTAAATCACTTCCTCATAAAATATTTTGTTGCAAACACCTGTATGATCTATTTATGATCTACAAAGATACGACTACAAATCACTTTTGCTCCTCAAATCAATGATCATGCCATATGTAAACCTAGTTCAGATCACGCGCGTTTTAAAATATTTTATGTAAATTCTTTATTTAAAGCTATAATATTAATTGTATTTAATATCATCCCTAACGATGTTTTATTTGAAATCCGACGCCATCGTATAGGTGGTGTAAATCATACTACAATATCTTCTCTGCTATCTAACATAAACTTGCATAAAAGGGTTGAAAGAAAAAGTAATGAAAAATAGCATATGAGACAATATGAGAAGTAGATGAAGCGATGCCTGCGGAAAGAAGGATTCGAATAGAAAGAAAAAGAATTCGTAGCGAGATACCTAAGAGGAAAGAGGGATTAGAATAGAAAGAAAAAGAAGTCGTGGCGAGAGACCTTAGAGGAAAGAGGGATTCGAATAGAATGAAAAAGAATTCGTAGCGAGAGACCTAAGAACGGATGATGAAAATAGAAATTGGAGAGAATAAGTAATGGAGAAATAACTAACAAAATGTAAGTTTGTAATTTAGTTTTAAGTAGCATTAATTTACAATTTACCCGATTTATGGAAGATTAGGGCTCCTGTACATCAGGTGCACCGTGCAACTCAAGTGCGTTTTTTAAACATTCAACTTGTGTGCACTAAAACGTGCAACTTATATCGGTAAAAACACGTTGCATGTTTCAGTACAAATAAATTGCATGTTTTAGTGAAACAAGTTGCATGTTTAAATAATGCACTTAAGTTGTACGATGCACCTGGTGTATACAAGCTTTTGCCTTTATTGTGGAATAATTGAACTTCCCTTTTTGGTTTAAAAGAATTATTGGCTTGATACATGTACAAACACACGGAAATGTTGTGCAACATGTTTTCATCAACCAGTAGAAATAACACACATAATCATATCAAATCAATCATCTCAACAAGATAATGGCACAAGGACCACACTAATCTTGCAAGCAACACTTCATCAAGATTAACCAAAACACGGCACATTCGCTATGAAAAACTCCCCATTAGCATACATAGTTTATGTTTTAAGTAAATTCATTTCCAATTTGGTTACTTGACTAAACACGGAAACTAACTTTTTATGGCATGAGCATTGATGACTTGTTTTCATTTTCTTCAGGGGCGTTGCTGTGGAGCTGCACATCAATTGACGAACGCACTTGTCCCAACACATATTTAGTTTGACATTTCAACGAACAGAAAATGGGATAGGGAGAAAACACTCGTTCATATAAAAAGTGGGGGCATTCCAGGGGGTTTTACTTTCCAACTTTTCTTTGGTGAGCTGTGTACAGATCTTTGCTTCTATTCCCGGTGCTAACTTACAAAAGAATCCACGCCTGTTGGATGCTTGAAATGATAGATATATAATGGCATTCTCAGCTTCTTGGTGGCACATAGTTTTTTCTTTAAATGATGGATGAGAGAGGGGGAGAAACATGGTGAGAGTGGGGGAGTGAGAGCTAATATTTGTGTTTCAGTTCATTGTTTGTAGTGGGGTTCTTTGGCCTTCCTTTTATCTTTGGATGGCTTTGTTGTAAATTAACAAACTCGTGTTCGATGGGAAAAAATGTGATTTTTCTTTTTCCCTTTTTCGTTTTTTCCTCAAAAGAGAACACATACTTTCAGGTTCTATAAAATAGTTCGTGATTTGTGTGCATTATTGTTGTGTAATTTAGTCTGATTTTATGTCCAAAAAAATTATAATCCATAAATACTTATTTTTTCACTAGTTTTTGCTTCATACAGTATTGGGCTAGAGCTACCGTATTTCAGTTTTAGTGTGAATTTTAAATTTTATTTTTTGAATAGGTGTTAGTTTAAATGATTGATTTCAGTTTTAGTGTGAATTTTAAATTTTATTTTTTGAATAGGTGTTAGTTTAAATGATTGATCTAGTAGTCTGTTTTACTGTGCTTTTAACCTTGTCTTATTCATTTATTAGTATTAACCTGCATTGGATGATTCAACATGTTTCTGATTTGGTTAAAAGTATCTACACATTATCTTCTTTTTTTTTTTTTTAAAAGAAAATTAGTACTCACAATTATCTCATCTTGCTTTTCATGTGTACATTTGTGAGTGAATTTTAAAGTTTTTGAGATAAACAAAATTGTATAAAAGGCCTATGATGGAGGATAGATCATATTCATGAATCAACAATTATCCAATCTTTTCATTTGACAATTTGTTTCAATAGAATAATGATTTACATGGGTTAGTTCAAAAAGAATTTGATTTTAATTTAAAATAAGAGTTTAATATTATATTTAAATTAGCTTTAATTATTAAAAATTTTTTATTGGAATTTAAGTCATATTATATTTAAATGCTCGTAAACTATCTATATTTATTTCAAAAGGTTTTAAAAGTAAAATTAGTACTCTTCTTTGACAATTCGTCATCAAGTTCAATTCAAACGTATATTGATGTGAGTAGTCGTGCATTTTAAAGATTATTTTTTAAAATAAACATAAATAGTTTAAAGGCCTTTAATGGAGGATGATCCCACACCTCGTAAATAAGTCTTAGTTATGCACACTTTTATAAATAAGAATATTTATTCGATTATTCCCGACCTTAAGACGTAGTTCCAAAATCCCAATCTACGTCATATGATATTCTTTGATGATCATGTTGATATCTTTTCCCCTGAAAATGATTCTTTTACTAATTTGGAGTCCATGATGGGAGGTTATGACCGTCCTCCGATTTTTTATGAAGAAGATGATTTATTAGTGGAGCATGAAGAAGATGATTTTTTACTATGTTTTACTACTTTCTAAAAATTCTCAATTCATCAATACACTTATAATATTAATATTTTATATTAATTAATCAAACTTGAGGCATAGAAATAATATAAACGTGTTAGTTTTCTTGAGAAATTAATAACTTGAAAAAAGCGAAAAACTATAATATTTTTATCTCACATCAAATAAGTATTAGAGGAAATGTAAGAGGAAGTAATATAAAAGGAGAAAGAGGTTTTGTTCCACATCGAGTAAGTATTAGAGGAAATGTGAAATGATGAAGTATATAAAAGGGAAAAGAGGTGGACCTTATAATTTTTATCCCACATCGAGTAAGTATTAGAAGAAATGTAAAAGGAAGTTATATGAAAGGAGAATGAGGGTGGTCTTCATGCAGACCTCATATTTTTTGTCCCACATCGAGTAAGTATTAGTGAAAATGTGAGATTAAGTAATATAAAAAAGGGTGGAGGTGGATCTAGATCCTTACTCCCAAGAAAGATTAGTGAAAAATTGATGGGTAATTAGAAGTGATAAATTTCTTTTGACCTAAATAATTAATATTAAAAAAAAAGGGTCGAACCAATTTTGACCGGTTCAACGGTTTTTAGTGGGTGATTGGACTGGTTCCGGGACCGATTTAACCTATTGAACAGGCCGATCCAATCCAATTCTAAAATCACTGATCAAGATTCCTGCTCTTGAAATGTAGTCTTAATCTACGTTGTTTACTTCACATTCTCATGTCATGTGCTTTGGGTTAATTAAATTAGTTACTATCTCCGTTCCCCAATTTTATCCAAAATGACATTTCTTTTTTTGGTCACTATGTCAATCTCAATTCAAATTTACTTCTTTTTTTCAACAATATACCTAGTAAATAAACATTAAATTGTGATTTTATTATGATCTATATAAATTTAATAAGAGTCTAAAAGTCTTTTATACCCTAATTAATAAAAAAATTGTCTACGTGAATTGCAACTAATATAATTTAAAAATGCACATAAATTACACGATCCACCTAGTGCATACATGAATATATCACATTTTAAAGGTTATTATAATCGAAATACCAAATTAAAACTAGTCTTATGTGTGTCTCATACAAAACTTCTTATTATATATTTATATTTTCTTTCCATATATATTGAAGTCACTTGATATATACTCCCTCTATTTGTCGCTTTTGATGTTTTGAATAAGATTAAAGAACATAAAATTTTGATAGATTTATCCTTAAATAAAAAGAAAGGAGAGAAGAAAGGGGTGTGAGGAAAAATATATTGGGAAAATTATTTACAGGTCTGAAAGTGAATTATTATATTCTTTCTAACGTCAATGTGCAAAAATTACGTTGCACTTTAGTATCTAGTTTGAACTAAAGTGCAAAATATTTTTTCACATTTGTCTTATTAGAAAGAATATGCATACCAAAACTTTCTTGACTTTTTTTAAATGATATTTAAATATATTTTCCATATTTTTTTTAAAGAATAAATTAGAGAGAATTGTGGTAAAATAGCAAAAACGACAATTATTTTGATATAAAATTCAAGTACAAAAGCGATAAACATTATAAAAGTAGCAAATAAAAATAATTATTGTGGTTAACATTCCACTCGTGTATTTGCATTATTACAACAAAATTATCACAAATCTTTGAACCAGCATATATATAAATCATAGTTTCGAAATTTTAGTTTTCGTGGTTTTTCTATGATCTGAAAGTTCCAAGCAATCCCAATCTTCATCACTATCAATATCTTGGAAGAATTTGTTCACAAGTTCATCACTAACTTCTTCCAACTTCAAAGGATTCCACTGCAATTAAAAAGAATTGTTTATATGCAATAATGGAGCAATGTACATGTGTAGGATCCACTTTTCTTAATTTTCAATATTTTTGCTATTTTATATACGGTAATGCTGTTTGGGGTAATTCATCCGGGATGAACACCCTTTAGATGTGTAAATTTACCTTAGTACCCTTAATGGAATATTTTAAACCCGGTCCGACTGGTTCATGGTTCACCCAGTTTAGCCGCACCCTTTTATATATGTCTTTCTTTCTGAAATTTACATAAATTTGACGGAATGAAAATATTGAGGTTAAGTGGTCCATGCACCCCACACTGTATCAGAAACAATGATAATATTTTTTTCCTTTATACCTTTTCTTTTAATATCTTACCCTCTGATTTAATTTAATTTTTTTTTGTCCCATTTACTTAGATTTTTACAAAATTTTGACCCTCCTACACCTTTATTTGTACACTTTTACCCTCTATTTCTTTGTTTTTTCTTTTAATATCTTACCTGGCCTCTGAATTGTAGTTATATACGTACCTTTAGTATTGTTAAACAGGTCGGTCCTAACCCATTAGGGTCAGCCCTACAGGGCTACGGGTCAAATGATCTTAGGCCTTAAGCGGTTCATTTTAAACGGACCTCTAATAGTTGAGACCTAACCCTAACCCTAGCGGGTTGCGGGCTAAACGGGCCACCTAACGGGCTCCGAAAAAAATAAAAAAAAATTGTTCAAACATTAACATTACATAATGACAAAAATTTCGATCCAGACTGTCCCATCATCTTTAATAACAAATGTTCAAAATATAAAATTAGTTCTCATCATCTTTAATAACATAATTGAACAAAGTTCCCATGAAATTAGTTAATAATATAAAATTTGTATCATCACATTTATAAATTAATACCATAATATTAATTTATAATTATAATGATATCAGTTTCATATTATGAACAAATTTCATAATAGAATTTATAAAAATATTATATTATTATTTTATATTGGATTAATATTTTTCTTATTTATTCAATTCAATAGAAATTCAAAACTGTTAAAAAATATTGAATTGGAGAGGATTAATTATTAATTGACTAAATCAAATAAAAATATTTAATTTGTAATTGATTGGCCATAATTGATTTTTGCCTTATTTAAATTTGTGAAAAAACTTTAAAAAAAAAATTAATTAAAAAATTAGAAAATAAAAAAAAATGAAAATTATATATAAAATAAATATAAGCTGGCTAAACGAACTTTGTTAGCCCGTTTAGCCCAGCTAGCTAATCGGTCCGGGCCAAAAAGACCCGATTTTAAACGGGCTTCCCATTGCTCGGCCCTAACCCTGCATATAATAGGTTTAAACGGGCGGCCCGTTTAGCCCGGCCCGAATTAATATCTCTACGTACCTTTGGTTTCTTATCTTTGTCAATGGCTATGGCTCTTGTACCCTACAATACAATTCAAGATGCAAAACAAAGCATATAAGATAATAATGATTAATAATTTATGCTTAATTATGAAAAAAAAATGTATGATACAAGTCAAGTTTAATGGGTTAAAAAAATGTGTTGAAATATATTAAATGAGTCAAATAATCTAAGTTCATAGCATAAATCTGGTTCATTGGAGACCAACTTTTTTTTTTTGATCGGACAAAGTTAGTTGTTAGTACACCAAGCACCCAAACACTCCACAAATTCACCAAGCCACCTTATAACTCCCATACTCCAATTCGTTCCCAAAGGGAATCGAACCTGGATCTCCCACTCAATTGAGGAGCCCAGTGGCTAGGTGGACTAAGCCACCTGATTAAAAATCACGTTGTACTTAATTAATTATTATTCAAATTGAAGTGATACCTCAAAAACATCTTTGCTCAAATTTCCTCGGAGAAGATTAGAAAAAATGGTATAATCTCTTTGCAGACACTCTTCTCGAGTTGACTTTCGTCCTTCCCTAATCTAATGTATCAAATATGAAGGAAGTTAATTAAATTCGTCAAAGAACAATATATATATATATAAATCAAGGAAATTAATTAGATGAAATTGTCAGAAATTGGGCATATCTAATTTTTGCTATAAATATCATTAATGATGATGATGATAGTATTACATTTTTCAGGGAAATCTTGAGACTTGTTGGAGAAGCTGATTTCATGGAATTGATAGCATTGATCAACCACTTGTCTCCACATCTCACAACTTCAGTTTCCTATTTGAGAAAAAAAAATGTATATACATATAAATTCACGTCATAGGTTGATATTATATTTCATTGCAGCAGGTACCCCTTTCACTCTATAATATATTTTAAATTTATGGAATTTGTTGCACTGAAATATACAATTTGAACGATAAACAAGTTGTATATTTCAGTGAAATAAATTATATGATTCTAAAATACAGTATATATATATGAAGTTTATGGACACCAGATGCATATAAGACATAACTTATTTTATCACATATATCATATATTCATGTCAATAAATTATGATACACACAAATTCTTCATCAATTAAATAAATTAAGACAAACTTTTGTGAATCTCGATTCATGTGTACTTTTTTCTTCAAATGTTATTGTTATGCATGCATATAAACTATCTCTTTTGTGTATATAAAATATCACTATTTAAAAATTAATCATTTTTTTAAATAATGACATTTTCTATGCATAACAATGACATTCGTGTGTGCATAATAAACAAGGACACTATAAAAAGAGAGTTCAAATAAATTCGGATTTATAAAAAAAAATTCTTAAATAGAAAAGACACACTTGCATGAGACGATCTCATATTGAAACAAAATATAATTTAAACATTAACATTTTAACACTTTAAAAAGGATGAGTGTTGATTTATATTAATTTATACCTCGTTTCATATATATGAGATAATCTCATATGAGTTTTAGTTTAAATTGAATACCCAATGTATAAATTATAACAGTGCAGAAGATCAACAATAATAAATAGTACTTACAAGGGATGACAATATGTCTTCAACAGTCTTCTTTGAGAAACATTTATTGATAACATTCAATCTGTTTCATGGATAAACTTTTTAAATTTTTTATAAATGAAAAATTATCCTCCAAAAAAAAATTACATTTGATTTTTTTTAAAGAAATATAGTTGACTGAATTGAACTGATCAGACCTAACTTAGTCAAGTTGAGAAAAATGAAAATATATCATATGTTATATTATATACCTTGCAAAAGCACTGCCCGATTTTAAACTTGTTTTGTGTGTGAATTTTTCAAGAGCCTTTGAAATTGTTGGTCCATCCATATATGCTATCTTGCTAAGCTCACTTTCCAAAGATTTAAAATCCTAAAAAGAAAATTTAAATAAGATATATAAATTAACCACACCCATATGCAGAGTGATAGAACCATTTCATAACAATTATATAAATGAGAATTATTAAAAGAATAATAATAATGAGAACATTGTAAAGCTTTAACTACAACATAAATTATTTTATGTAACACTTAAAATATGTATACTATAACAAATAAATAACACTTTTAAGGGTGTTGCAGTTGTTAATGCAACCTAAAGTCTCTAGTAACACTTTTTATATTGTATGTATCATTTTAAGAAAAGTATTATCACCATGTAACATTTTATAGTGACACTTTTAAAATGTTACAATATTATCTTTAGATAACACTTTGAATAAAAAAAGCAAATTATGAAAAAGTGAAAAAATGTATTTTTTAGGAATTGAACCTTATACGTCAAGGCTTAATAGCTTAACACTCATCGAATTACTACAATAGTCCATAATATTTTAAATATTTTAGACGTTAATTATACTTATTCATTTTTCGCTTTTTTTCCCTTCTTTTTATTTCTTTTTTTAAAAAAAAGCATTGGTTATTATTAATTCACGTTAATTCTTGATGGACCAAATTAACAATTTCCTGCCTACTCTTTTAAAAACTCCAAAAATAGTATAATATTTTATATTATAAAATTTTATAAAAATAATTTTTTATATTTTGTAGGTCTATAATAAATATGGATATTTTTATTATGTAACAAAAATAAATGATAAATAAGTTTAATGTATATGAACATAAAATGTTGATACTGTAAAAATGTTTTATATTTTATTTACTAAGAAAGATATATAAATGTAGTGTACATAATACATATTGAATATATTTTTTATATGTAATATACATAAAGTATGTTTATATATATTTATTTAAATAGTTAATATACAAGATCAAAAAAAAAAGTTAATATACATACAATATGTTAATAAAATGTATTATATATGTATAAGTGTTACCAAGACTCGTTGCTTACGTTAAAATGTCACTTAAAAAGTGACATTTTCGTTAAAATTTTGTTAAGAAGTGTTACATAAAAAATGTTATCTATTTAAAAGTGTTACATACAAGTGTTATATTAATAAAATGTTATAATAAGGGTTATATAATATATAAATTAGAATAGTAGTGTAGTATAACTAAAAATGCTACAATAAAGTGTTATATAAAGTCAATTACTATGTTATTGCACAAGTACATACCTTGTTAAGTCTAATTAAACTTATTGAAATAATTTGAACATTAATTTATTCAAGCTCCAATTTGTTCACACAACAAAATGAAACTTGGATTTTTATATATGATTTTCTTTAATAATTAATAATTTAAAGTTAACAATTACTAATAATTTAAAACAAAAAACAGTTGAAATATCGAATTTTAATTAAAGCCGCAAAATTTAAGAGGTATTTCGTACCTTTGACAAAACAAAATGAGTTGCCAAATCAGATGCCAACATTTCTGTTCCACTTATTTTCGCACCTGTTAAACCCAAGTATTCTCCTGCCATTTTTTGAGCTCAAATTAGGATCATTCAGGTTAAAAATTAGCCATTTCAGGTCAAATTAGACCGAATAACCCAATTTTGAGCTCAAATTAGGATCATTCAGGTTAATTTAATTTAATCTGAAATTGCTACAATTTTAAAGTTACAATCCAAAATTACAATCCTTAAAAAGGAAATTCCCGTAATGAAATCCTACAAATAATTTACGCACTAGTCATATTATATATTTTCCATGGTTTGGGAGATGAACGTATATAATTAGATGTATAATCTGATCGAATGATAGGATTAAGTCATAGTCTCATACAAATAAATTCGTTTTCGTTAAAAAATCATACTTCATTAATTTATATATGATTAATGGATTGGATAAATTGGATAATATTAAAAATAATAATAAATTACTGTATTCTCTGTGACAACTCGAAAGCTTCCATTCATGGCAATTCCCGCACCAACTCCCATAACGAGACCATTCATCACCATAACCTTATAACAAATGTTGCAACAACTCGTCATTATTAATTAATTACTACAAATAATAATAAATAATGGAATAATAATAATAATAATAATAACATAGATAAATTTATAAAACGATCATTTGTATCTTACTTACCACGGGTTTGTTGTACGTAGCAATTTGATGTTCAAGCAAGAGTTGTTTACTATAACTGATGGCAGCCAAACTCCAATGGCCGGTAATATTAATTATTTAATCTAGATAAAATTACTAATTGTTACAATTTTTTATGTAATTTATTAATAGGTATAAACGAGATTGCATATATAACTAAAATTACATGTTAAAATATAAATATACTTTTATATAGGCAATAATTTTGTACCTATTAATAATTTACAATTCTGAAATGTACCTATTAGTAAGTCTTTCGAAATCTAATACTCCTGTCAGTCTCAATATGATAGATAATACAATTTTGAAAAAATGTCAATTCAGGGCCTGAAAGATGACAAAACTATCAATTTAAGGTTTTAAAGATTTTTCATATCGATTCAAAGTCTAGAAGATAGAAAACTATCGATTCAGGGCTTGAAAGATAAAAACTATCAATTTGAGACTCACACATTTTAAGGCCATGTTTGACACTTATATTTCATATCCTTATTTCATGTTCTTATTTTTTTTTTTTTAGGGTTTATGGTTCAAGGTTTACGGTTCAGAGGGGTTTAGGGTTCATGGTTCAAGGTTTAGGGTTCATCGTTTAGGGTTTAGGGTTTTAGTGTCAAACATGGCCTTAAAATTTATAAACCTTGAATTGATAATTTCTATCTTTCACGCCCTGAATTGATAGTTTTCTATCTTCCAGGCCTTGAATCGATAGAAAAAATCTTTCAAGCCTTAAATTGATAGTTTTACCATCTTTCAAGCCCTGAATTGATAAAACTCCTAAAATTTTAAATAAAATTAAATATTGTCGATCAGAATTATAATTAGTTTATCCTTCCAATTATAAATGATAAGAAAACTAAAACTAACATTGGTACTACCCCATTGGAAAATGATATCAAAGTTTGTCAATTGGGAATATTAATTCAAGTCAATTGAATATATAATTAATAATCTCAACAAAAGAACTGGGTATTATATTTTTTTTTAGTCCAGTAACTTTACATCATTTTAAAATTGATCCCGATTGTTTTAACTTTTGATTTTGGTTTACTAAGTTTTCAATTTTTTTAAAATTAATTCTTTAACATGCTGCAGTAGGTTATCAAGTAGGTAACCGTCACATTTGTAATTATTTTGTTTTTCTCTTTAATTTCAAAGTGCTATTTGAACTTTTTTAATCCTAATAATTTTGGTCGGGTTTTGAGTAGTTTGTCAATTGGGGTATTAATTCAAGTCAATTGAATATATAATTAATAATCTCAACAAAAGATTGAGGATTAAGTTTTTTGTAGTCCAATAACTTTGCTTTATTTTGAAATTAGTCCCGATTTGTTTTGATATTTTAATTTTGGTCCAGTAAGTTTTTAATTTTTTTTAAACCAGTCCTTTAATATGCTGCAACAGGTTATCAAGTAGGAAACTGTCACATGTATAATTTTTTTTTAATTTCAAAGTGCTACTTGAACTTTTTTAATCTTAATAATTTTGCTAGGGTCTAAAAATAATTTGTATATTAAAAGACAAAGTAAATCGGGTCGGTCTAATTGAAAAATTAAAAAATAAATTAAAATACACAGAAAATCACTCTTTTTCTCTAAAAAAAACGAAAAAAAACCCCGGCCTAAAATTATTAGGATTAAAAAAGTCTAAGTGGAATTTCGAATTTAAAAAAAAAAATTACATAGGTGAGGATTACCAGTTTGGTGTCCTGCAACAACAGGTTAAATGACCAATTTCAAGAATTTTGATAACTTACATGACTAAAATAAAAAAGTCAAAATAATTGAGATTAATTTTAAAACGAAGCCAAGTTACTGAATTATAAAAAACTTAATTCCAAATATAACTGATTATAATTGAAAAAATTAGGAAGGATTAATTATTTTTCAAGCCTAATTAATTAATTAATGGAATAAGTACCTGCAAACCGCACTTGGTAATATCTAGCAAGATCTCCACCGGAACAGAAGGCTTTGCCTTGTCCCTATGTTTAATAGTATTAGATTACATATTCAATTAGTAAGGCAAGAAAATTGATTTTTAATAATTTAATTAGAAGGCATGACAAAAAAATTTTAAAATAAAAAAATTAATATTTTTCGCTTGTAAGAACTACTCCCTCCGCCCAACTATAATTGTCTCGTTTTTTTTTATGGTTTTCCCACTATAACTTTCTCATTCCATAAAAGGAAAAAGTAATTCCACTACCCATAATTTTTATCTTCACTTTTCACACAATATTACAAAAAATGTCACTCACTACTCCACTCATTACTCCACATACTTTTTTCCTCATTTCCAATATCCAAAACTACCCTTTATTTTTATTTATTTTATTATTATTTTTTAAACAAAACACCAAAAAAAAACGAGATAATTATACCGGAAAAGATGGAGTATAATATTAATTAGCTCGTAAGAACTAATACTAGGTAAACATGGTTTACATTATAATTTTGTTTTATCAAACTAATTAATTAATAATGACGTCGAAATTATTAACTTACTAAAATTAATTATTGGAGATATATCAATGCGTACCGTTAAGATTAAGAGTCTAACTGCATCATCATTCTCATATTTTTTTAAAGCCTTTCTCATTTGCATGACCTGTATATGTATCATATGTGATTCGCTGAGACATGAAGATGTTATAAAGCATTCATTAACATGGACTTTAAAAATATACATATATATATATATATGTATTGAATTCTAAATGAATATTCAAAATGAGGTGGTCGGAGTTTCAAATTCTCAATCTATTTTCAATCTAACATCATAAAACATTCTCAAATTTATTAGTATTCAAATATACTTGGATTAATAGTTATAAATAGAGTTCAAACATGGTTAGGTGAAACACACTAAATAAGAATTGATAAGTAAACTAGGTTTAATTTATATAACTAAGGTGTTAAAAAGAAACTGAAAAAAGACGGTGGTGAATGAAGTTATATAATTTTAGTTAGTGGGATATATAATGATGGGGTGAAATGCATGTGTAAAGAAAAGTAAGAGGGGAATGAGTTGGCGTAAAAAATATGACTGAGGAAGAGTTGAGTATAAAAAAAGTAATGATATCATAATTTTAGGTAGGTTAAATAATTAAATTTAGCACATAATTTTAATTTTTTTATTAATTTTAACATATATTTTTCTCCCTTCAGATTTAGTTTATATTTTCACTTGATACTTAAAAAATTCCGGGTCACCATTTTTGGCAAGGTTCGTCTAATTTAGTCGTTGGAGTTAACGTGTCTTGCTGATATGTAAATATTAAAATGAAAAAAAATAAAAAATATCACCACTTAAAATTTGAAAATAGCGACCCAAAATGTTTTATATCCCCGTTTTTTAATGTTAGGTGTTGATAATTTTTTTTTAATAGAGTACACGTCAACAAGATAGATGGACTCCAACGACGATACTAGATGGACCTTATCGAAAATGATGAAGTGGATGTTTTTAAATATTAAATGAACGTATGTTCTAAATTTAAAGAGAGAAAAAAATATGTACTAATATTATGAAAATAAAAAATATGGGTTAGATTTAATCATTTGTTCTTTTAAGAATGTAAACATATAATAAAAATGAATATGTAGAATTTCTAATTTACTGTAACAAGTTCAAAAGTGACGGAATAATTTTCAATTTCTGAAAGGAAGGAGGCAAAGAAAGAATTGTCTCACCATTTCCTGAGTTAGGGAATTTAACCGGTCGGGCCTGTTAAGAATTATCTTACGGATCTGGTGATTTTCTTCTATTATCACCTGAAATCCTAATCATTGTTAACATGAATACTAGCTTGTAATAATTAATTACGTGCAATATATATAAAAATAATAAATTAATCACTGCAAGAAAATAAATAATTGGCTATGAATTTTTCAATACAACTATAAAATTTTCAATGAAAATAATATTATCCATAAATAGTACTACATCCGTCCCAGAAAAACTTGTACATCACCTTTATTATCGAGTTTTTATGAGCGAGTTGTTTATTAGTATTTCACATGATAAAGTGATTTTTAAGGAGGGTATTATAGATCTATCTCTCATCTTTTATATGTATCTTTAAAAATTACTTTATCATTTTAAATACTAATAAAAAACCCGCCCGCAAAAACACATGAAAACAGTAAACTTGCACGCTTTTATGGGACGGAGAGAGTAAGAATTACCTAGGTCCTGTCTACATACAAAATTTTAAAATTCTAGTAGACAACAAATTGCCTATGAAAAAATTATCTACACATTTGTAATTTTCATGTGCAAATAAAATGTCTATACAAATAATTTTATAAGTAATTTGTTTGTTTGCGAAAATTACAATTAAACGTGTAACCAATGTGTTTGTATATAATTTAATTGCTTATCAGAATTTTGATAATTAATTTATTGATAATTCTTATTATTTAAGAGAATAATTAATTTATTGAAAAAATTTTTAAATCATGTTAGAAAAATTATGTAACTAGAATTTTTATTTTAATATAATGAATAAACATAAAAGCATAATTAAAAACTATTATATCACCTGATTAAGTTCAGAATCAAAAGATAGTCGAGAAGCCATGGAATTCTGAGAGGCTGTAGAACTTAATTTGGTAATATGAAAATATAGAAATAATTATGTAACAAATACTTGTCTCCAGTATTCAATTTGGCACTTTATAATGTTATTTTTGAATGGCATGTATTTAAACTAGCATAGCTAATTAGTAAACTAGGGGATATATATATACATATTAGACGCAAGCTAAGCTAGGTAGGTGCGGCGCAGGCATCTAATACAGACGCCCTACCCCTCCATAGGTATGGTAAAAATGAAAAAATATATATGATACGGTCTCATGTATGAGATGAAGTATAATTTAAGATAAATTACGTTCATTTTTTTTTTAATGTTAAAGTGTTAATGTCCAAATTATACTTCGTCTCACTGTGAGACAGTCTCACACAAGTGCGTCTCTAAAAAAAAGTGTAATGAATAGATAGTTGAGAGATAATGTGGTAAATTTATATGTATAAAGTAAATGAATTGGAGTTGGTATGGTGTGAAATTTGTTCAGCGTGAAATTGATATTTTTTTTATAGACATACTCTTTATTAATATAAGTCACACCCTTTAGTAATATAAGTCACACCCTTCAGTTATCACTACGACACTCTTTGCTATAATATAAGTCACACCCTTCATTTTTATGAGTAATACTCTTTATAGTAAAACGTCACACTCTTTACAGTAAAAAGTCACACTTTTAGTAAAAAGTCACACTCCTTAACCAGTTTTACCGTGAAACTTGTTCACACTATACTTTGCCAAAGAATTATTAGATTGAGTGTATCTTTGAGCCCAAAAATAATGACATTTAGTGTACATATGTGAATATTGAAAATTTAATAAGAGGTTTTCTTTTTTGGATGTGCAAATTTGTGTGGGACATCCCAAAAAAGAAATGGACAAACTTTTCTGGGCAGGAGGGAGTATTATTTTTATCATAGGGCAGGAATGAGGATTATATGTGTTATATATTCGAATTTATCGATATTCAATGATCAATATATTTTATATGTTGCATATATTTTATATTATTTAGGTGTAATTTTTTATATGGGAAAAAATTAGGACAATAATTTAGGTGGAATTGTGTTTAAGGACAATAATTTTACAAATTTAAAATATAGAATAATATATTTTAAAATATATAAAATATAGAATTATAATTTAAATTTTGTAGATGTAGGACAGTTGAGCCCGAATAAACCCAAATCAGGCTAAAATGTCACTTCGAATTTGGGTTTATTCGGGCTCGATTATCTTATATTTAAAGATTTTTAAAACATATTATCCTATATATATAAATTTTAAAAAATTAAAACAAGCCCCAAAGGTCATAGCCAAGTGGTAAAGCTTGTGGTGATGTGGGGAGAAGTCCTCCGGCAACGCAGGTTCAAACCCCGTGTGGGACAAATTCTCCATTGAAATATTATGGAGGTTTGTCCTGAGGATTGAATCCTGTTGACTCTCTCCCACAAGTGTCTGCCACTTGAACACATCCTTCGATTAACAACTCGCCCGGCTGAGGGGCCAACGGCAAATCAGGCTAAAATGTCACTTGGAATTTGGGTTTATTCGGGCTCGATTATCTTATATTTAAAGATTTTAAAAACATATTAGCATATATATATATATAAAATTTTAAAAAATTAAAACAAGCACCCAAAGACATAACCAAGTGGTAAAGCTTGTGGTGGTGTGAGGAGAAGTCCTCCGGCAACGCAGGTTAAAATCCCGTGCGGGGCAAATTCTCCATTGAAATATTATATTTTAATGGAGAATTTGTCCTGAGGATTCAATCATGTTGACTCTTTCCCACAAGTGTCTGTCACTTGAACACATCCTTCGATTTACAACCCGCCCGATTGAGGGGTCAATGACACGGGTTGGGGGAGTTTCTCGTCTCTTCCTCACAAAAAAAAATATATAATAAAATTAAAACAATTGTATTTGACTCCTAGACTCCAAGTGCGTAATCCGAGGGGAATATAATTAGGTAATAATTATTATTAATTTTTAAAAAAAAATTGTATTTGACTCCTAGATTCCAAGTGCGTAATCCAAATGAAATATAATTAGGTAATTAATTATTTAATTGTATATTGCTGTCAAATTTTATTTATTTAATTGTATACTTATGTACCTTGAGTTAGTTGCGGAAACCGATGAACTTCCTCATTATATACTGCATCCGTCCCAATAATATAAACTATTTTAATTTTACACTTAAGTTAAGATTTTTTTAAAAATATAAATTATGCAAATAAAATTTCTATTATAATTTTATTTAATAATTGTTACTAAGTTAATATACCTAATGAAAAGAGTTATATTGATAAATTAATTTCAAAAAAATACTTTATATAAAAATAAGTCTATATATTTTAGATATTCATAAAAAAAAAAAAACATATATAATTGAGAAGGAGGGAGTATATACTTGCACTTCGATCCGCGTACTATGCAGGGTGAAATATATTATACTACTATTATTGAAATTTTTTTTTTAGAGTTGGTGTTTTATGAAAATTTTTACATGTGAAAATAAGATAATTTAGACAAAAATTTAAACAATCAAATCACAATTAAAAAATTCGCGGGTCACTCTTACCCGGAATAAGACTCGCGGCGCGGGACCTTCTTCCCTAAAAATAAGGCTGCCCATCAGCTTTCTGTTAAAAAAACACACACACACGGTCCATTTAAATACGTCCAACAGAAATTAACTGTCTAATTAGTATAGTGTCCAGATGGTAGGTGTATGCTATTTACACCTAGGAGGGACAAAGTTTGAACTCTCATCAGGACATAATAATTTATTTATTTTCTAAATTCAACGGCATAACCAAGTGGTAAAGCTTGTGGTAATGTGGGGAGAAATTCCCCGGCAACGCAGGTTCGAACCCCGTGTTGGACAAATTCTTCATTAAAAATATTATGGAGGTTTTGTTCCGGGATTGAATTTCATTTGGCTCTCTCCCATGTGTTTGCCAACACTTGGGACATCCTTCGATTCTGAACCCGCCATTTGAGAGACAACGGCAACGGCAATGAGTTTTCGTCTCTTCCTCACAAAAAAAAAAATTTTTTTATTTATTTTCTAAATTTTTGTATCATTTATTAATATTTTTAAATTTTTTATTTTTGCAAGATTGGCATCATTTTCACTCTTTACTTTTTGTAAAACAAAGTGTTATTTTATTCTTTTTATATTTCATGCATTGCAAAACAGTGAAAAAAAATCTTGTTAATAAATCAACCTTCAAAACATCTAAAATATTATATTTTATAAATAAATGTAGCAACATGACAATTTTATAAAATAGTATTACGTCATTACAATTAAAAGTATTACATCATTAAACTTGTTAGTATTACACTCTGTTATAAAAGAAGTCATGGAAATATTTAAAATAATACTACTGAATTACATTGCATTCAAAAGTTACACTTAACTATACATTTCACTATGTTTTTTCCGCTTTAACTACTATCAAATTAATTACTGGAACATCCTTGTCCTCTTTTTCTCTAACCACATTATCCACCACTTCATCATCATCATCATCATCATCGTTCTTTGGCAGTCTTATTACTCATTTATTGTCATTATTTTTGCTACCCATTGATGTCAGCTTCACTCTGTAGCATCACACATAAAGACTCACAATATTACATTATAAATAATGCAATATGACTTAAAATTCAATGTATAGAACTACATTCACATGATAATGCATATAGTAGTACATTATAAGCCACAATGTTATATCATAAGACAAATAATATTACATCTTAACACATAGTAAGACAAACAATTACATTATGTAATAATTTGGTTCCAATTAAAATTCATAATCAACAGTCATAATTGTTTTCTACTTTGATTTCAAATAAGAAACTGAAGCAGTATTACACGCAAAACAAAACAGTATTACCTAAAAAAAATTACAGTATTGCATTCAAAACATAAGACAAAAGAAACTCTAAAGGATATTAATGCAAAACTGAAACGGTATTACATGCAAAATATAATAATATTACATGCAAAAACATAATAATATTACATTCAAAACATAAGTAAAAGTAGTAAAACATATCTCATTCCACCAAAATTTACAGAAATATGTTGAACATATCAATATCAGACCCTAAAGTATTAAATTAACAATATTTGACAAATTGTTCAGGGTGTGAAGTTGAACATTATCATGAGTGTCACGAAGAATTTAATTGGAATTTAAAGCCTTAATGATATTTAAAAAAAGATTAAGACACTTTTTTTTTTGGCCTAAGACTTTACAAACCCAAAAATGAACACACTCTTCTCCACTTATAATCTTACAACACACACTTATTACCCCCATATACACTTAAAAGCAATTTTTTTTTTTTTGGAACTATCTATATTTATTTTTGAAAGGCCATTCAGTTTATTTTAAAAACCTTAAAAATAAAATTTTGTTAGGTCTCCTGTGAAACTTGTTCATATATATTATATATATATATATATATATATATATATATATATAATATGAAATTTATACCATTACATTTATAAACTAATACCATAACACTTATTAAAGATAAAAAAACAGTATAGACCGTTTATGCTTTGAACTCCCTTATTTAAAAAAAGATTTAGATACAAAAACTCTTATTGTTATGTATAAAACTATCACTGTTATGGACAAAAACAATCATTGTTTAGAAAATATTTTATATTTTTAAACAGTGAAAGTTTTTGTGCAAAACAGTGATAGTTTTTACACATAACAGTGATAGAGTTCATGTGTGAACTTGGTTCACATGAGTTTTACTCCTTATTAAATTGATATCACTCTTCATGTTTTGCATAGAATTTTAAAATTATAAATTATAAATTTCATATTGAAAAAACACAATAAAATCATGAACAAGTACACAACACAATTTAAAATACTAAAATTTAAAATAGAAAAAATATAAACTAATTAAGTTTAAATTAATAAATAAATGTTTCCCGATATTACCGATGCCAGTTTTTTCCGTTCAACCATAAAAAAACTATTATTTGGGGGTATTCAGATCGGTTTCAAGATTGATTCCAAGTTCAATTCGATTTTGAAAACACTAATTGAACCATCCACCCCATCCCCCATCTTACTCGAATTGCTTCTCCCGAACAAAGCCGAAAGCACTGTCAAATTAGAAAAATTACTAATAAGTACAAAATTTTGATATAAATTACTAATAGATACAAACAGAATTACATATGTAATCAAAATTACACGTGAAAATATAAATACACATATTTGTATGCAATCATTTTGTATTTATTAGTAAGTTGTAATTTATGCCTATTAGTAAATCTCCCCGTCATATTTGGGTGCAATTCATCTCGTATATTTATTTTGAACCCCAGACACCTCATTTCTTCTGCTAAATTGTGTGCAATTCATTTCTGCATTTATCCTAGTTTATGTTAAAACTATTCAAAGTTTGATAGATCAACTAGTTAAACAAGCCATGAATATTTTTATTAAATAAAGAGAAAAACGAAAATTTTCTACAGAGCAATGTTGTTCTTGACAGGAGAAGGCATATGACACAGATTATAACTTGGATCATCTTTCTTATGAAGTTTGCCTTCTCCTTCTCAGTTTGATCAATATTTTAAAGAATGAAGAAATCGTCATAAACCGGTTGAGCAATTTATCATCTGGAGAATAACTCGACTCTGTTGAGATAGCAAGCAGAGGCGGGATCCTGCAGGCAGCCACAGACGCTCTCTTCGTCTTTGGGGAATGAAACCGGAAGGGTATGGTCCGGAATTATGCCAACCTTCATGTAGAAGAACATTATTTTAAGAAGTCCATACATTATAAGTTGTAATATGAAGGGAAAATTGTTGTTTTTAGCCTCGTGAGTTTGTCCATTTATGGTTTGAAGAAACTCCACTTTCTTTCTCGAATTGATTTTCGTCTAGTTAACTTTTAAAAATTCAACTTTTTAGTCTTTTTTAGTATTTTGACAGCCTACAATAGGTGAGCAACTAATTTTGAGCTGATGTGACAATTTTTTTCAAATATTTTATATGTTTTGAATTTTGAATTCCATCATGTTAATTCTCAAGATCAATTATTAACCCGCTGCCAATGGTCAAAGGACTAAAAAATTGAATTTTGAATTTCGTGTTAACTTTTAAAACTGAGTAACCCTTGGGTGCACCAATTGCACCATGCAACTGGTGCCCAACTAATAATGTTTAGTGAACTAATACTATTTAGTGAAAATAACTAATACTGACCAACTAATACTATTTAGTGAAACAACTAATACCATTAAGAATGCATTTGAGTTGCACGGTACAACTGATGCATATTAGTATTTGTCTTTAAAAAATCGATTATTAACCCAATGCAGCTGGTCAAAGGACTAAGAAGTTGAATTTTGAATTTCGTCTTGTTAACTTTCAAAATCGACTATTAACATGTTGTAGTAGGTCAAATGACTAAAATTTTGAATTTTGAAAGTTACCAAGACAGAATTAAATTTGGGAAAGTGAGTGTCCTAAAACAAAAAATGAGCAAACTTATAGGACTAAGAAAACATTTTCCCTGTAATGAATTATGTGTGGGAAGGAGAGAGAGAGACCTTATCAATATCAGTGTGGGCAGGTGTTTCATAACGAGCAACGGTTACAGCCAGGCCAGAGCCATCAGACAGTTCAAAAACCGATTGAATTTTACTGCACAGAAATTGATCAACGATTATAATATGATTTGATTTAGAAAGAAGCTATACAAGAAAGATCGGATTAGTCACCCTTTTCCATATGTAGGTTCTCCAACCAGAACAGCACGCTTGTTATCCTTTAGAGCACCAGCCAGTATTTCACTTGCACTTGCGGTTCCTTTGTTGACCTACAAGGGTATTTTTTGTCAAATTGAGGGCTGGTATATGAAAATGGCTTAGCACATTGGTAAATACATGGGACTGGGGTCCGGGGATTACTTGTGCAGTAGAAATACTTGATGTCAACATTACCTCCTATAAATTAGGATAAGAAATTACTCTACTAGTTTCAACACTTTCTGCTTGCCATAGTTCCCATTTTGCACATGGATGCACCAATTGCATCGTGCAACTCTTGTGCAACTAATATTGTTCAACGAAAACAACTCATACTGGTCGGTGAATACAACTAATATTGACCAACTAATACCTTTTAGTAAAACAACTAATACCATTTAAAAATGCACTTGAGCTAGTACGTAGAAGTATTTGTCTTTTTTAATCTAATCAAATAATAATTATTCAACAAATTGATCCACTATGATAAACAAAAGGTTTATGTGATCATTGGAAACTCAGCTGGATATGTCAAAAGTGGTGCTGTATACAAATTGATGACTTGCAAATACAAACACAACATCAATAAAAGCTAAAAAAGTAAACATGAAATCAGTCAATATTTGCTCGGGCAGTATTAGGTAGTAATGAAAATGAAAGCATCGCAAAAGTGCAAGCTCAACATACCAGTACAACGAGGGGTTCTGAAGCTGCTGTAGCTTTGCTTCCATCTGTGTCATATATATCTCTAACACCTCGACTATCACAAATATATACTATCACGCCCTTGTCCAACCTAGTTACCACAGGACACAGTCAGAATTTTACATTTCTACGAGGACAGAAATTGGAATCAAAAGGAAAAAATACCATCAACTACATATGTAAACACATCAATAATTATGACTCCATTTCGTATTCGTATTCATATATTACGGCTCAAATCCAAATTTGTATACAAATTTATTTTTTAATTCAAAAAGTATTGGAATTCAAATATGAACATCACTATATACAATTTGGTATTTGGGAATATTCAATTAATATATTTATTTTTTTATTTATTAAATAATTAATAAATATGCAACTCAATGAACATTTAATAATATAATAGTATTTAATACTACCTCTGTCCCAACCCTTTGTTCATAGTTACTGTTTTCTTGTGTTTTAGCGAACGAGTTTTTTATTAATATTTGAAATTATTAAATAATTTTTAAAGAGACATATAATATAAAAGTCACTTTATCATTTTAAATAATAATAAATAAATTGTTCGCTAAAACACGAGAAAAAGGTGGTGTGAAGAAAGAATTGGGACGGAGGGAGTAAAATTTAATTTATGAAGACTAAGGAATAATTAAGAAAAAAAGTAAGAAATTTATAAGAAAAATACTAGAATAAAAATTCTGAATCGAATATTTGAATTGAATAGTATCTAATAATTCGAATCTCACTTCTCGAAAACCTATCAGATTTAAAATTCATATTTTAAACTAATATATGAATATTTGAATACTTTAAAAATCGAATACTGCTCGATTCATTTACATCCCTACCAACAACATCACACACACACATAGAGAGAGATTCAAAATCCACTTTGAATCATGAAATACTATCACGTGCCTAAACACTCACCATATTTTTGCAATGTCAACTCCTTCAGGGAAGAGGCCACCACTGCAACAAATTTGTAAATTCAGAAATCCAGGTTGAGAAAAATATTCCATAGATGAATGTTGAAAGCAAGTCACCTATTATCCCGGAGGTCCAATATGAAGGCATTTACATTGTTTCCTCTAAGTGTTTCAATTGCTTCCCTTACCGCACCTACAAACCAAATAGTAAATAGTGCTTAGATTCAGCATAGAAAGGAGGGTGCATCAGTATCTGCAAAAAGTAGCCTAATTTATTCATAGTTCAACATATGCATATTGTATACATTAAAGTTTTGGCAAAAACTTCTGCAATTTTGACTCATTCACAAAAGACACTGAACTATATAATGAGAAGTATTAGTTCATGTGAAAGAAAATATTAGTTCATACAAAAGAAAAGTATTAGTTTGTAGGCACAGTATTATTATTTTTAAAAACATACAACTCATATTTTCATCATATGAGCTGATACTTTTTATCCAATGAACTTTTTCTATTTTTTTTATGATTCCCCAAAAAGAGATAAAGAAACAACATGGTTGAAATTTTGTGGTCAAAATTGCACCAGTTGAACAGTGCAACTGGTGCACCGAAGAGTTACTCTAAAATTTTAAGATAGTTTGATGTAAGGTTCGTGGGACAGTACAGACAAAGAGAAAGTGACTATAGTTATATGTGCATAGACATTAATAAATAAGCAAAAAGGATAAAAGGAAACACTACATTGAATTATAATATATGCAAGTGGATGGGTAATGATTTACATTAGTCCATTAATGAAAACACAAGAGGACAAACTCAGTTTGTGAAAGAAGGCAAAGAGTACCAGAAGCATTTTGGTTGAATGATATCAGTTTGATATATCCAATCAGGGAACCATCCTTCCCAGACCCTGGAACTCTGCATACTCGTGACCTCACTGGATTTAATGAAACTTTCTCCCGTCTGAAATGCAGCAACTAATTGATTGTTA
This sequence comes from Stenogyne calaminthoides, assembly GCA_037126765.1. Taxonomy (NCBI): domain Eukaryota; kingdom Viridiplantae; phylum Streptophyta; class Magnoliopsida; order Lamiales; family Lamiaceae; genus Stenogyne; species Stenogyne calaminthoides. The sequence continues at coordinate 48,048,222 of JBBCBC010000003.1, forward strand.
CAATTTGAAAATTCAAAATATATCCGTATTTAGAACACAAGTTACTCTCCATTGTCTTCTGTCTTAAAAATAAAACACTGAAGAAGTGCTAGTTCTATTTAGGGGGTGTTTGTAAGAGATTATAGTCTCGGATTTTGCTTCAAAAAAGTAGATTTTAATGTTTTTAAATAAAACGCTTCTATCTAAATTAATCACTTAGAATCTATAATCTAAAAGTTGAAAATTGTATGCGTCTAGCTGATTCTGCTTCTCACTAATAATTACTTTATTCAAATCTTTTAGAACATGTTCAACCTCTACTTTTTACAAAATTTACAAACACACACCACTTTTACTATTAAGCAATTATTCCCACAATCACTAAATTAAATCACTTCTTCTAAAGCATAATTTTTTGCAAACACCCCCTTAGTCAACTTTCCGAAACCAGTTCAAGCTGCATTCCAAATAAAATACAACGTTTATAACCATAAACTTAGATGAAGCAAATAAATGTAGAAAGGATTTCTACAAAGATCATATATATGCGTACACTAAGGACAGGTGCCTTGTCTCAGAATCGTGTTGTACAATTAGCTCCACTTTACTTCCGTCTGGCCCCCTGTCAACCATTTATAATTTCAGTAAGATACAGTTCTTGAATTACCAAAATTTACATAAATACATTACAGATTGTACCAATTACCATACACACCCCACACACCAATACACATATAGCAATATCTGGATATGAGTTTAAATCACATGAATGAATTGATCATCACTATCTATATAAGAAGATAAAAGTATCTGTGCTGAAAAATTATGAACCCAGGTATGGAAGATTTCAAAATCTAAAGCGAGACAGAGACTTGGAGATAGTGGATCATGCTTTTCGTGATAAACTTTCTGAAGAGAAAATAGAATAAATAACAAGAAAAATGGTAAAAGGGCGTATGATTTATTTCATTCCTTTCTTAGAAACGAAGGAAAGAGAGAAACATTATAGGGGCTCCATTTGCTATATATTCTGTAATAAAGTCATTGTTTTTCAAAAAGTAAAACGTTAAATGTGTCACTAATTTTGGACTAAGATATTGTACTTTGGTTTAGGATTAATCAAACAAGCATGAACAGAAAAGTGAGTTTAATGAAATGAACTTTGCTTGCTTCCTGTGTTACCGAATATGTAGCACAAAATGCAAAAACAAGCTTTCAGATGTAACTGAAATGTTAAAGGAAATGAAAAGATGCATAAACTGGCATATGCAAATTACAATTACATAAACTTTTTCTTTGTATTTTCCTATACAAACCAGACAAAGTATTTACATAGCTCAAGATACAACGTTGAGATTCAAAGAATATAGATAATCAAAAAGACAAAAACCATGTTTACAGCTTCCCACCCCACTTTCTTTATTTCAAATCCAAATCCTCATTTGTTTATCCGGATTTTGGTAAAGGGTTTCAAATAAAATTCTACCCTATAATACCTAGTACACCTATTTTACTTTTTCCAAACACAATTTCTAATGCACAATCAATCATCTGTTACCCACTTAAAAATTATTATTATTTCTAACCAACTCAACACACTCTCTTAATCCTCATCTTTTACTTTACACTCTTTCTCTCCTACTTAATACACAATTTTCAATACACAATCAATCATTATCACATCCTTTTTAAAATCCAAAATCTACACTCCCAAACATATGCAAAATCCAAATACACCTTTTACTAATTCATCAAATCCACCCCAATTCATAAACCAACACACCCTTAAAGTATCATCAGCTGCAAATATGTGATAAGAGAAACTCACTGCAAGCGTTCAGCTGCATCATATATTTCCATGTTCTCTGTACTCTTATCATTTATTGCAAGAATTAAATCTCCGGATAAAACTCCAGCCCTATATGCTGGACCTCCCGGAGCAGCTGAAACAACGACCAGTCCAGAAGCTGATTCATCTTTTGTAGGGTATCCAATAGACAGCCCTACTCCAGTAAGAGTATTTCGTGTTCCCGACTGCCTTCATACGACATATTAACATGTTTTTACATGCATGAGAAAACAATAAAGAGTCGGCCTTATGTAAAACAGTTTACCGTACAATTGGTTCGCAACTATCACTTCCTAGTAAAGCAACTGATACTTTTTTAACGAAACAACTAATACAGTCAACTAATACTTCTTAATGAAACAATTAATACTATTTAAAAATACACACAAAATGCAAACCGGATGCACATAAAACTGGTTTATATAAGCCATTGCTTTCTTTTTATACTAAGGAAAAGCTCAACTAAAGATTAATGTAGAAAGATGAGAGCAAGAAGCCTGTACCCTCAGACTTTTGAACTTTTGAGGCTCCAAGAAACGGGTAAAAGGGTCACCCAAAGTAGCAACCATCTTTTTTATAGCAGTATCTGCAGTTCAACGTTAAAACAGTGAAACAAATATTCATGGATACGAAGTTCTTCAGCTAATGCATTAAAAATCAGAGGAAAATAATGCAAGTTCTCTCCTCAGAGACGCTTGGTACTATTGATATTACCTTTGTTTCTAATTATCTGTCTCATTCTATCTAAAACAGTTTGTTGCGCGAAGTCCCCTCGTGATTTAGCAATTATGCAAAATCCCCGTGTGGTTTATTTAAAATATAAAGCTAACTCTCCCTTTATTTCAGACACGAGTTAACAATTTCATCTATTTCTTCTTTTTCCCGTTACGTCCTTCATAGAATAGCGTCGAGACTTTAGAATTTGGAAAAATTATATATAGGAAGTAGAGGAAATAGATAACACCGTTAACTTATTTCTTTAATAAAAGGGATGCTTTATATAATAAACCACAGGGGATTTCATGCAAATGATGTTTTAATTATTTGTCATTTTGTAGATATCAACAAAAATTTACCCTTTTTTCCACCAATACCCTTAATAAATACTAACCATCTTCTTGTAATTATAAGCATATTAAATTATTAATATCATCAAGTAGTAATAAGTAAGCATGCAATAGTCTTTTGACATCCAAACTAATGAAATATTTGTTAGCGTGAATGGATAAAATCAGACAGATAAATAGGAACAGAGGTAAGTAGTATTTTATCTGCTTTGAAAGATATGACACTTACAAGTCTCTTCTCTTGAGTTCATAGGTTCATTGCGCAGAGCAGTTTCTCTATATCTAAACCAGCTCTGCCCATTGAAAGTTTTATCAATGTAAGCACGGTCAATTGTCCTCCATGCCTCCAAAAAGAGAAGATTTTCTTCGCTAAGGGCCACTAAGTAACATTGAAAGAAAAGTATTAAGAAAACAAAAGGAGGGCAAATCTACGGTGATGTTTGTTTTGGGTTTTAAAACCAGGGTTTGGATTTACAACTCTAAATCTGATTCTACTTCAGGATTTTGAAATATGGTTTTATAAATCAGCACTACAACATCCTTAAACCTTCTATCGCACTTTCCAATATAATCAATTCTCTCTCCTTACATTTTAATACATCAACATCAAACCCCACATCATCCAATCATTACAATCACACATAACAACAATATAATAATACAACATCATTCACTCTTACACATTGATTTGACATAAAGACTAAGCTAAATCTCTTCCTACTCAAAATCTCAAAACAAATGCACACCTTACTACTTAGTAGGATTTCAAAAACTGGTTTTAAAAACCACAAAAAAACATCACTTAAGCAATACCAATCTGAATCGAGGTTAATTAGCAGAGCCATAAACTTACAGGCAGGGCTTTTGGTGACAGTAGCACCCAATGTCATGACAATCATCACTCCAACAATAAGATGGAGAGAAAAAGCAGGAAGAAATTTTTCAAACCTTTCTGCAAATCGTAGTGCTATCTGAAGGCTGCTGGAAAATCTTTTGAGCCTTGGTGAGCGTTTGGTCTTTAATGGAATGAAATTACAATGTAGACTAAATCTCTTATCGAGCCACCAAAGTGACTGGATAAAATTATTGTATTTTTTGCTCATATTCCGAGATTGGGCTGAGAAACAAATTGTGGCATTCTGTTCTTTACTCGTTAAAGACCAGCATAATCGACTTCTACTTTTCTTTGTGGCACAGTGATTGAAAAGAAGAACCTGAAGGTGTTCAATAAAAAAATTATGTTTTTATTTGCTCAACAAATATCAATGTGTGTGAAAAGTAGATGGATGACTATAATTCTCTATAATCAAATGATAAATAAGTCATATGATTTAATCAATTTCAAAGACTTCCTCCCCCTAGTAAGGGGGAGCTATTACTTTAATCTGTACTCCAAATTTCTCATCACAACGAGCAACATTCTTATACAATAATGATGGCAACAACAAAAACAACATTTGGTGTTGCTACAAAGTGAAATTAATACTTTTATTTCACATTCTTATACAATAATGATAGCAACAACAAAAACAACACTTGGTGTTGCTACAAAGTGAAATTAATACTTTTTTATTTCCTAAAGCAGAGAATTTACTACTTTTTTAAAAAGAAGAGGAGAAATTAATACAGGGCAAAACTCAACTTATTTTGTACATTTTTACCTACTCAGCTCTAATTACGCAAATCCATCACAACTATGATTAAAAAAACCCCAAATCCTTCTACCAGAAATCACATTCATCTTTGAAGCTACAACAAATAACAAAACTGAACAGTGAAAACATCAACAGAAAGTCCGAATTATGCAGAAACTGCGTTTCAGTTAAACAAAAAATTCGAGAATCGATTAGAACATTGTACCTCCGAAAAGCTGTTCGCTATTCAACAAAAAAAATCGAAAATTGAAGAAAATGCATTTCGATTAAACGAAAATTCAATAAAAGATTAAAATAAAATGTACCACCGAAGAGAAAACGGCGGGATTTCTGCGGGAAGTAACGGCGAGAAATGAGGGAGAGGTAAAAGCGGAAGCACTTCCCAAAATCACTTCCATTTGATAAGTGCTCATGTAATTGCAGCCATAATTATACTATAAACAATGACCGTACGCGCTTTTTAACTCTCTCTGATGGAGGAAAAATATTTTGTGGCTTGAATTTTTTTTGTGATATTCAATTCTCAAATTTGGACGAGTGACCACTTGAAACTTGAAAGTGATTTTATATTTATAGGGGTTAAAACAAATTTTCTTTTTTCTTTTTTTTTTTTTTTCTGTGGATGTGGTATTTTCTGAATATATGGCTTTTTTTTTTCCTTATTGGCGTTTCAATTTTTTAATTTCTGAGATAAGTGAAAAAAATACAATACATTTTAGAGTAGGTCATCAGTACATAAGTGTGCTTGTTTTAAAAATGCATTTGAATTACATAGTATGCATTATGCATACAATATTTTGCTTAAATTTTAATGCGCAACTGTCTACGCTTACTTACCATTTTACTTAGTCTATCCATTTATTCATTTTGAATGGGTCTTATATGCATTAAGGTGCAACGTGTATTTATATTGTATTTTAAAACCATACAACTTATTATACTGAAATATGCAATTTATTTATGTTGAACCGTGTAATTATTTTTTCATATTAACTGTTGCACGGTTTAGTGTAAATAAGTTGCATCTTTCAGTATAATAAGTTGCATGATTCTAAAACTTACTTTGAAATAATTTATCTTGACAAGATGATATATCTGAGACCATTATTTTTTAACAAAAATAATTTTAATGGAAAAAATATTACTCCCATATACTCTTTGTAATTAAAAATATTAGATTTTGTAAATGCACCCATATCCAAGTCCCATAAACTCACCAACACACTCACACTTTAAACATTCACACCCAGGAGGAACTATAATCCTCGAAATTCTTCAAAATACAACAAGGAAAAATCATCGAAAATACATATTGGGTTGGGCTTTTGCTTCGCTGTTGCTCAGTCATGTGAATTTGGGGGTTCTCCCAAGGACATTTTTAGAATCATATATCTTCTTCATTTTTCTTTTTATAATATTATTATCATTAATATTTGAATTAAACAACTAATACTGATAACTAGATACTTTAATAAATAATTAATACTACATCCGTCCCGAGATAACGTGCACATTTTTTCACGAAAATTAAGAAAACTTTTATTGGTATTATATAAATCAATTACATTGATATTGTGAGTGTGTAAGTTTTTGATTTTTAAGCGAATTTTAGGAAAGGTCTAAATCAATTAAAAGGAAATTGATTATTGTGGGGACGGATGGAGTATTATTTAAAAATACTTATAAACTTTAAACTAGTTGCACTATAAAACTGATTTATATAGACAAATTTTTCTATACACCAGTTGCACGGTGAAACTGGTGTGTACTTTTAGATGATATCAGTTGTTTTCACTTGTTGATTCTCAGTTCGTTGGACCAGGTTTACTAGCTAAAATGTGGCTTAAATGCTCTCCCGACTAAGTAACTAACCAACAATAACATAAATATGAAATAAATGTTTGGAATGTAAAGAAAAACAAGACTAAGTTCCCCTATTAAATACTTTTTAGATGATATAAGATTGTTTTCACTTGTTGATTCTTAATTCGTTGGACCAAAATTAACCTTTTTAATGATAAATTATCCTTAAATGACATGATAGGGACTAAAACAAAAAAAAAACAAAGAACATTAAATAAAGAAATAAATAAAAGTTTGGAATAAAAAGAAAAATCAAGACTAAAAATATCCCCTATTAAATGTGTGGAGTAGTTTTTCTATTGTGTATTAATTGTGTTAGGAATGTAGAGACCAACATCTAGTTTTAAGTTAAGTTTTCTATATATAACAGGTACAAGTATATGTTTGACAGTGTTGGTCTTAACCCGTGAATTTAGGTCTAAGATAATGAGTTTTTTGCACTTTTGGTCCCACCAATCACGTCATGTTTTCAATTTAGTCCCACCTCTGTCAAATTAGTCCCACAAGAATTTTAATTTACAAATGTGGTCCCACTGTGACAATTTCCGTTAAATTGAGTTACAAATATGAGTCCCATAAGTTATGGGACATAATTAATACCCAATTAAGATTTGACCACCTTTCAACCACTTGCATTTTTAGTCTCATTAGTTATAAAACATAATTAACACAAAATTAATCAATTAACTTACCTGAGGCCCACTTAACCTACCTCAACCAATTGCACATATGGTCTCATAGGTTCAAAAAACTCAAAATTCTTGCCTCCAATTTTTTACTGTGCACCTTTTTTGCAACTAATACTTTTTAATAAAACAACTAAAACTATCAAACTAATATCTTATATTGAAAAGACATATGATCTCATAGGTTCCACAAACCTCAAATCTGGTGGTTGAGGATTTTCATCAAACACCTTGCGTGCAATGCCCTATTCCGCCAATTCTTGAATAAAAACAAAGAAGGATGGTTCCGCAGGCACATAACAAGTTCATAATCATCATATACCAAAGAACTCACATCATTAGATTCTAAACACTCTGTTTTTCGAGTTTCCACCCAAATTTCTTTAGTCTTTTCACACCCATGTTGCCTACCCAACAATGCCCTTCTGTAACTTGCAACTACATTGGAATCCATTTAGCTAGCAATGATTCCTCAGATAAATGCTTCCATAAGGGCTTAGAGACATGATGCTCCACAAATTCATTCAATTTCACTAACTCAATTTCATCCATTTCATTTTTACCTTGCTTGTTAGGGTTCTTAACCATGTGGTAATTGAATTCTTCCTCATCCAGCCCTTCCATGAGCTCCCATGTGTTGATAACCGAATCTGGGGATAAAGGATCATCTGAATCCCAAAAATCGTGAATTCGCCTCACCCGAGCCGACGAATTCGCGAAATCCACGCCGTTGAAACTCCGATTTGAATGTGAATTCGAATGCGAGAAAGACGAATTCCTCTATTTCGCCTTGCATTCGAAGAGAACCCAGCCCAACCAGGCTGGCACAACACCTTCCCAGGAATATTCCCATATTTGTGCAAACCAAGTGTCGAACCATTAGCATTACAAGCAGCCTGCTGAGGAACACACAACCAGACTGCTGTGAACTACTACCAGCAGCGCCCCTACTCATACTAAATCCACCCACCAAACCAGAATTAGGCAAAGTAGATAAGTTATCAGACAAAACCAATCCCAAATTTTCCATATTGGGCAAACCAGTTGAACCATCAGACCCCGAAATCAATTTGTGCAAACCATTATCAGACCCCGAATTAGAAATAGCAGACAACATACCAGAAAACAAGCCACCAGAAGGTTCCGAGATATTACCAGAAAACGAAAAAGCGACTGTGTCCACACCTGAATCGACGTGGCGAGGAAGCTCGGAGGCAGAGGCTATAGCAGAGGCTCGATTCGTCCCCACAAGAGCGGGGAAATCCGCGTGAGACGCAGAATTGCGCAATACAGAGCTTGTGTTTGTATTTTGGGGCTTCGACGAAGGAAGAAGAAGACCAGACATATCCGGGTTGGGGGTTGGCCTTGTGGCCATGTCCAAAACAGTAGAGATCAATGGGGATTGCACTGGTGGAGCGCGGAGGTCCGCCGCCGTGGTTGCGCGCGACGGCGTTGAATTCGCGAGTAAGGAAGACAAAGTGTCTGGGTTAGCCAAAATAGTGAACAATCGACTGATTACATCAATAGGTAGTGTGTCTGAGGGGGCGATGGCCATGGCGCCGACCCGCCGGCGACGGCGGCGGCGGAAAAACAAAGCAGAAATCGGAAGAAATTTTTTCACGCACTTCAGCGTGAAATCTCACGCAGTAAGGGTTTGTGTGTGTGTTAGTTTGTTTTAATGATTTTTTTGTTTAGTTTTGTTTTAGTTTTTAATTAATTTGTTAAGACAAATTAAGATTTAACATATTTTAATTATACGTTAAACAACCTCCGTCTTTCGCTTAACGTCTGTCCATTAGAGATCGTCAACTTTTGGGACCACATTTGCAAGTTTAGATAAACAGTGAGATTAAAATTGACGAAAATAATCTTACAAAACTACATTGACAGAGATGGTACTAAATTGAAAACATGACGTGATTGGTGGGACCAAAATTACAAAAAACTCCAAAGATAACGGTCTTACATGTGTCATTGATCAAAATAGGGGTAGGCTGGGAAGGTCACCTTGTCGCAAACCTATTCCCATCACCCAGTTGACCTGCTCTCATCGTCTAATTGGCTACATTGGCAATAGGAGCATTTGATGACTCGTACGGATATTTGGATACGAATCCTCCATCCAATCTACGTACGACCTTTAATAACTTGTATGGGCACATTAAATGCGTATCATTACCGTATCCTTCTATTATACAAACCTGAGTTAAAAGACCCCGGGCTCATTGTACTTCGAAACTGTTGGTAATGCATCATTTTGCGAGACCACAAGTCGATCTAAATAATATTAATTAGTTTTATTTAACAATCTCCCTAATTTTTATTATTTTAAATAAAGAAAAATTATACAAATTATCCTTATTTAATTGTATCAATAATATCTATTTTTAAAAGAAAATTAAATAAACCTTCCGAATAAATCGAACATCAAATTAAATAATCTGAATGCTAAAAACATCTTATATTTTGAATAGGAGGGAGTATTAATTATTTTATTTAACAAATAATTATTATTTTAATTGAACAAATTAATTGTTCAATAATATCTATTTTTACTAAATAATACACCTTCCGTCTGCTAATTTTATGCACACTTCATTTATGGAGAAAGTCACTTTATCTTTATCCCACAACCATCATTTAATTACTTCAAATGTTATTGTATTTTAAGCAATCACTTTATTAATAAATAAATCTCACAATATCCTATAATACCCTTATTTTATGAGAGAATCCTCATCTAAAAGCTCGAGCTTGTAGAGAGGGTCGGGAATAATCAATTTATTTAATTTCGTTCAACACTTTATCTACTTTATCTAGTATTTTTTTTTAACATATGTTAAAAGTATGAGAAGGTTTTATGTGAATCGATCTGAGATGTATTTCATCTTATTAAACTATAAAAACTAATACTATAAAGAACTATAAGATTAGTTTTTGACAAAGTATGAAGATGAATCTTACAAGACAAGAATCGATTTATATATAAACTTTGCTTTAAAAGATATTATCAAGATTGATGGATTTTAGGAATATTAGTTATTTCTATTGAACACTCTAGGTATTTCTATTGAAATAATATTAGTTATTTGTAGATGAAATTTTCAAACGATGCAAGTGTGGTTGATTTACACACAAATTAATATTTTTCAGTCGGATCATATGATGAATTTTAACAGTTTCGTGTGTGTAGAGTGCATGTCTATTTGAAGACAAGTTTATATTCATGAAAACTCCTTTATTTGTACGGAATTATGTCCATAAAATTTCTCGAAAAACTTTTCAAAAACCAAAAATATCGCAACGAATATTCAAATAAACTAGTGAAAAGAAAAGTCTTCATCCAATCAAAAATTGTAGTTTAATTTAAATGGAATTTGAATTCAAAATAGGGAGACTAGTCAAAAACTTACGACAAAATAACTACAGCCCATTCCCAACAGATTATCTTTCGAAGTCAACGAACCAACCATTCAGAGTCCTCGCAAGTGGCATATTAAAGTAATATGTGATTATTATTATTTTCTTTAAAATAAAAAGCATCTTCAAAATTGACTGGCACATGTTTGTATTTATTAAATTTGGAAATGTACATGTGAAATTTCCAAGAAACTGTCCCAGAAAGTTGTGCTGGACTATTACATCTTTTCTGACGTATGTGTTGCTTCACATTTGATGTGTGTGATTTTATTTTTAAGGCGGGGATATATATAATGTTTTATATATACAAAAATGTGCCATTTGTCTTTGTAAAATGTGCCATTTGTCTTTGTAAAATGTGCCATAATAAATTGTATTCTATCCGTCCATCAAAATCATTTACACTTTTCTTATGACAAAGTATATTGTGAAGAAGTTTTACGGTGAAATTGGTTAAGAAGTGTGACTTATATTACTGAAGTGTGTGACTTTTTACTGTAAAGTGTGTGACTTTTTACCATAAAGAGTATTACTCATAAAAGTGAAGGGTGTGACTTATATTATAACAAAAGAGTCTTTGTAGTGATAATCTGAAATGTGTGACTTATATTACTAAAGTGTGTGTGAAACATATTCTTAAAAACAGTATTCAAAAAAAAAAAAAAGGTTTACAAAGATACCAACTATTTTTTTATTTATTTGTCCACCAAATCTATTCTCATATCTTTTATAGAAATATACACTTTATTTTTATCCTTTAACCATAACTTAATTACTTCAATTATTATTATATTTTACTCACAAACATTCATTTTATTTATAAATATTATAAGTGGACTCCACAATACACTTATTTTATTTTATTTATTTATATTGTTCTTAAATATTGTGCTTAAAAAGGTCGAAATAAATTTGGGAACGGAGTAAATTTTTAAAAAATATTACAGAGTGCACGGTATACGTGGTGCATGAAAAAATGATTTTTTTAGTGCATGACTTTCAATTTTGATAAGAATAATTCTTGTGTAATGTTACATGAAAGTATGAGAAATACCTAAAGACGTGATTAATTCCTAAACTATTAATTTTATTTTAAAAGATTTTTAAATTATTTTTTATTTTAAAAAATTCTTAATCTGTATAAATTTCACGAGGGTCCTGATAACGAATACTCACTAATTTTGATAAGGCTAATTTAATGTTTGTGTTAATATATAATTTATCAACCTAATTTCAATGTTATTATAGATAAATTGCATTTACTATCAAATTCCAACATAAAAAATCATCTTGAATTGACCGTCATTAAAAAGCCTTATGAAACATGAATATATAGTTTATATATTTTTTTAAAAGAAAAAATAGTTAAAGAGTTTTATAGAAAAATAATTATATAGTTTAAGAGTGTTTTTAAAATAAAAATAGTTTAAGAATCTTTCCGAAAGAAAAAATTAATTTATCATACACTGATGTATTTGTTACGTTTAGAAAAATGATGTATTTGTAGCCTAACTTAGATCCGTGCAAAACTATCGCAAAAAATATTAGTCCAAAACTAAACCTATCCATCTTAATATATTTGGATCTTATATAAAAATCACACCTTCTTCCCTTTTTCACATAATCTTCTTCCTCCCACTCTCTTTACAATTTTAGGTACTAAGCTAATTTTAGACACCTCGTCATGTGTATTTATATATAGAGTGAGTTTCGTGTGTATTTAGAACAGGTGCACCGTGCATTTATAGTACATATTAAAATTATACCATTTTTTATACTGAAAGATGTTACTTATTTACACTGAATCATGCAACTATTTTTCATATTAATAATTGCACGGTTCAGTGTAAACAAGTTGCGTCTTTTAGTGTAACAATATAGTTATAAAATGCACTATAAGTGCACGGTGCACCTGGATGTATACAAAATTTAGCTATATATATATACTAGCATGTAATCTCGCGTACAACGAGCGATTGAAAATAATTTTATATTATTTATTTTTAGATTAAATATTTAATTAATTTGATTAATTTAATTATAGACGTAATTTTTGTTTTTTAATATTATATATGTATATTTTCATTCATTTCTTATTCTAAATTAATATCTCTCATTCGAATTAAATGTCATTCTAGTCTTCTACGTTTCTACATTATGTACATAGTGCATGTTGGTTTGACATCCCCCGACGCATTTTATTTCATATATACTCCTGATGTTTAATTTTTATTTCAATTTTCAATTTTTTCTATATTATTTACATAATATATGACGTTCTAACATTTTTTCCTCCCCTTTTATCTCATATACACTCCTAGTAATTAATTTTCATGGTCATTTATATTTTCAATGTTCTTACAAAATTTTCTCTTTTCTTATAAATATGTTGTTTAAATAATTTTTTTCAACCAATAATAATTATTATTAAAAATATTTAATTATCATAAATTAAGATTAATGTTAGAAAACACTTCATTGGAAATTTCGGCATACTTGGAGGTAAGATTGACTCTTCTTTCTCAATAGGATTATGGATATGCATTCTGTGAAGCATTTGGAAAAATAGGAATAAATTGATTTTTGAAGATATTCCATTCGTTGAGGAGGAGATTGTGGAAGATATTAAAGGTCGTCTTTGGAGTTGGAGCTCGGTTAAATACAACAACTTTTGTAATCTTTCTTATAATGAATGACTCACAAATCCTAGAATTTTCTTAGATTTATAGAGAAAATTTGGGAAACACTTTGTACATCTTGTACCGGGTATATCTTGTACCCACCTATTCATTTCAATGAATTTTTTTACCGATAAAAAAAAAGATTAATGTTAGAAAAAAAATCACCTAACCAAATGCAATTTAACATGTTAGTTTGGATCCTATATAAATCTCACAAATATTCTTTTTCTTCCTTTTCATGTAATCTTCTTCCTTCCTCTCACGTTTTTTTCCTCCCTAAAATAGATTTATTTTAGTCTCCTGCGTATTTGATTACTCCATATCATTGTCAAAAATTCTACTTTAAATTCGGCCAAAATCGCAATATCGTGGTTTTTTCGCAACAAGAAAATAAAAAATTGATTAATAATTTTTTTAACATGACTATAAAAGATTTTAAAAAAAATAATTACATTTTTGTATATTAATGAATTTCTACAACTCATTTACAAGTTTTTCTAATCATGTAGACATTTTCATTTTTCAAATCTTGATATTTCTATAAAGGCAAAAAATTTGTATAAAATGGTATTATGGATTTTCTCCCATACTTGAATCATGTTTTAAAATAAAGTAAGGTGTAAACACAAAAAGAGAGCTCCGTACGTCTCACCCCGAACTCCATTTTCCACAAATTAATTAACATCTCGGTATTTCTACTAGCTAGTAATAATATTTTCAACCTTGATTGCCTCTCAGATTCAGTTCAAAGAAATTAACGGCACACTTGGTTGGGGTAATGGAAGGGGTAATGAAAATTACTTCTATTAATGTTGTTTAACAGTTTTGATACACAAATAATAGGAATTATAAATATTTGATTACCCTCAATCACTTAACTCACTTCACATGGTACTCGTTGTTCATGTTTAAACCAAACAATGACAATACAATCAATAACCATTTGTGATTAACCCCTCAATGATATCTATTACCATTATCATTCACAAGTCATACCAAACGAGCGTTAAGTTAATTAATAATGTGATAGCATACACTACAAGAAAATGAAGAATTGCCCATGAAAATGTTCAAATTACTACGAAATTTACCTACGAAAATTATTTGGTCCTTAAAAAGTGAGAATTGACTACGATTTGCCTACCAATTTTTAGAATAATCTTTGAAAAAAATACCTACAAAAATAATTTTCTAGATAAACAAATTACCTACGAGTAATCTACCTACACATTTATAATTTCCGTAGGCAAACTTACCTACACAAATAATTTCCTAGGCAATTTGCATTTCCGTAGGCAATTATATTTATAATTTTAAAATAGTTTATATAATTAGAAAATTTTATAGAAAAGTCGTAGACAAACCTTACTATTTAAGGACGAATTATGTTCGTTGTAAATTTCGAAGGCATATTGAAAAGATATTGAAAAATTTCCTAGGCAATTCACTATTTTCTTCCGGTGATAATTAATTTAAGATGGGCAAATTTTGTGTATATATATATATATGAAAAAAAACATACTACTATATATTAATATTAATTAAATAGCGGTGTCATATTCCTGCACCCAACGTGTGATTGAACATTATCATTTCAATAATTAGGTTGAACCCAACCCATGCCTAGACACTAGTTGCCAAACAACTTTCCCATCGGAAAAAGGAGCCAAATAACATTGACATGAAAAAGAAGTATTTTAGTATTTGGTACAATAATCAGTATGGGAATGAAGAAGAGGAGCTAGAGTGTCCTTGGTTGTGGGTAGGGATGTAATCTAATAGAGCTAAATTGTTTGTGAATTATTCGAATTTCGTCTTAAAAAGTGTTGTGTTTGAGAGTTCGTTTGCTAAATTTCATAAGCAAAACTCGAGCCCAAATTCAATCTCGATAATTTTTATCAAGTCAAGCTTGAGTAGAATGGTATTTGTTCGGAAGTTCGCGAACACTTTTGTTAACAAGTTCCTATTTAAAAGTCATTTTATCATTTCAATTATTAATACAATTCATTCATAAAAATCCATATAAAAAATAAATGTGACAAACTTTTAGAGCGGAGGTAGTAATAAATAACTGTCATGCATATTAAAACTACTATTCAATATTCACCCACAAATTTCAATACACACACTTAATTTTCAACAACATTTACTTTCTTTATTCAATTCACTTTAAATTAGACTTTGAAATGAGAAGAGTAATTAATATCCCAACTTGAATCGAGAAACAAAAATTTTAAAAAATTAAAACAAAGAAGACTGTACCTCAAATTTTAAAAAATAGAATAAAAAAGATTTTTTATTTTTTATTTTTTTTAATATATAAAAAATATCATCCCAACACAAATAATTTTAAGTTATCACATATTATTTAAAACCAATTAAAATTAAAAAAAAAAAAAAAAAAGCGACTTCATCTGAAAAATTTTTGGCGCATAAATGTAGGGGAGAAAAAATTTTAAGCAAAAAGCGCATTGTTCAAAATTATGATACCACCCACATCTCCCCACCAAAACGACAAGACATTGACTGAGTGTACCTCATCCATGGCCAGTTGGCCACCATGGATTCAACTTACTAAATATAATTAGGACTAAAATTAAAGATATAATTCATCATGGTACCTCATTCATTGCCTCCATGAATTCAACTTATTATAATGAGAAAACGAAATATATTTAAGACAAAAAATAAAGATAATAATTCAAACATTGATGTGAACTGGCAATTTGTCAAAGATTGAATATTCAACAATTGAAGACCATATTCATTCCCATTGTTCTTTAACAATCCACCCAAAAACAATATATTTGTCCATAAAATTAATATACGAGTTTACAACACGATAACAAAGAGAAATTATAAGGCAAACTAGTCAAAAAAAGGAAATGAAACTAAGAAAAAAACTAATCTAATAGTAGAATAGATTTTTCCAGAGACATAAATAGTTGAAAAAATTGAACTAGCGACCCCCTTCATTTGGTTCTATTCTGTTCATTTGAACTCCGTGTTTATGTGAAATATCATCATACACATAAGCGAACCCACCGTGTCGGGTCATATCCATACCCGCCATCTCGTCCTCCTCCGAGATTCGAAGCAACTTAAGCTTATGCAACCCGTAAAACAACGGACCCATTGTTGCACTGACCCACCCGGTTATTACCAAAATCTGGATCACGTGAGCCGCTAGCAACTTCCCTCCACCACCCATGAACAACCCGTACGGACGGGTTGTTTTTCCCTTTAATGGGTACACCTCGTTAACGTACTTCTCTTTAGCAAAGAGAGCCGTGAAAATCACTCCCCACGCCCCGCACCCGCCGTGCAACTGCGCCGCCTCTAACGGGTCATCGTACCCTACTTTCTCCGCCAGCCTGTTGCACCCAATCAGCACGAGTGCAGCCACGAACCCGCATATCACCGCCGCCCACGGCTCCACCACCGAGCAACTTGCCGTAATCGCCGCAAACCCGCCCAATAGCCCGTTGCAGACGTCCGTCACGTTCCAATGCCCCGACAGGACCCGTTTCCCAAAAAGCGTAGTTAGCGCCGCGGTGCATCCCGCCAAAGTGGTGGTAACCGCCGTGCGCCCCACCGCCGACCACTGCCCGTAGTAGCTCCCGCCGCCGGCGTACGGGCTAAGAATCTTGGTAAAAGACCCGGGGTTAAACCCGTACCACCCGAACCACAACAAAAAAGTGCCCAACACGACCAGAGACGCGCTGTGCCCGCGTAAAGCCACGGCCCGACCCGAATGATCGAACCGCCCGATTCTCGGGCCCTCGATCAACGCTCCCCATAGCCCGGCAATGCCGCCGACCATGTGAACAACGCCCGACCCGGCGAAGTCGATGACGCCCGAATCGAATAAAAGACTACCCGAGTTAGTGGGACTTGCCCATCCTTCTCCGGACCAAAACCAATGGGAGACGACCGGGTAGACGAACCCGGTCAAGAAGGCGGAGTAGATCAAATACGCCACGAACTGAGTCCGCTCCGCTATGGAGCCGCTGGTGATGCCGGCGGCGGCGATGGCGAAGGCCCACTGGTAGAGGAAGTAGCTGTAGTCGAAGGCGGCGGATGGGATGTCTTTGAGGCCGAAGAATTGTTTTCCGATGAAGGAGTTGGAGGGTGTGCCGAAGGCGAAGGCGAAGCCGAAGAGGTAGTAGAAGAGGCCGCCGGCGGCGGCGTCTAAGACGTTTGTGAGCATGATGTTCATGGTGTTTTTGGCGCGGACGGAGCCGGCGCAGAGCATGGCGAAGCCGAGCTGCATGGAGAAAACGAGGTAGGCTGAGAAGAGGAGGTACGTGGAGTCAACGGCGTAGGTGGTGTCGATAAACTTGTCGGAGACGGTGGTGAACTGGTTGCAGATGTAGGCGGCGGCGGCGACGGCGTTGGTGGTGTTGGGGCCCAGGAGGGGGGCTAGCTGCTCCGCGGAGCAGCTGATTACGCCGGCCATTGTTTGGGGGAGAGAAAATATGGGTATAGGTTTTAGAGAGAGGATTTTTGTATGTACAGAAGGGAGTGTGGGGGGATTGGAAATTAAGGAATTATATAGATTAATGAGGGAGGAGGGTGGAAGACTTTATGTTTGTTGACTTTTCTTTATTTCGTTCTAAAATTTGTGTTCTATTAGTTCACTTTCTGGATTTTTAATATATATACCTAGAATTATAATGGTTTATTGAACTATGAATTACACACGGCAACACTATACTTGGAATAGATGATATCGTGCGATTTAGTTGAGTTAATTTTTAGTAAAATAATTAGGGTATAACAAGAGTAATGAGCAGAGATGTACGCGGATTGCGGAAAACAATATGGGATTCGATTCGGCAAACTATGCTTGTTTCTTAATTACGTTTCAGATTTTGAATTTGATTCGCAGTGGATTTGGAAGCTGTATTTTATTTATTCGATAGTAATAAAGTAAGTATTCAATTAGAAATTCTATTTTTAGTATTTTCTAAAATTATGTATATTTAATAAAATATTATTTCCTATATAATAATACTCTCTTCTATTTTTATATGGTATTCTGGATTTTCAGATAAATTAAGAATATTTTATGCCAAAATTAACTCTAATTAATGCTAATTAAATATTTTTAACACTAATTATTATTGACTGAAAAATTATTTAAACAATATATTTATAGAAAATCTGAAAATTTAAGTGACTATTTTAGGAGTATATATAAGACAATAAAGGGAGAAAATATCAGAACAACATGTTTAAAAAAATAGGAGGAAGTAGTACATAGGAGTATAATTTATTTTATAATATTATTTTTCATTAATTTAATAATATATGTTATTACTCCCTCCGTCACGGAAGACTCTGCGCCAACTTTTCGGCGCAGAGATTAAGAAAAATTGCTTTATTGGGGATAATAAGTGTGTATGGGGGTAATAAGTGTGTTTTGTAAGGTTAGGGCATTACCAATAGAGCACCACATCTTGCGCTAACACTACATGTAGCGCAAGATGGTGCTCCAATAGTGAGCAACATTATTGTAGTGTTGTATTAATGTAGTGCGAGATTCAGTACTACATGTAGAGTGATACTATTCATCAAACTACATCTTTTCTTTTTTGTTTTTATTTATTTTTAATACAATTTACATTTTATCATTTCTCCTTTTCATTATTATTATTTATAAAAAACATTATTTATTACATTTATACAATGTAAATTTATTTTAAACTAAATAACAAAGTTTTAGATAAATAATTAAAACACACAAAATACAATAAATTAAAATACATAAATCACAAAATAAATTACATAGTTCATAATTAAATCGCACAAATACATTAAAATACATAAAATACTAAAACAAAATACATAATTCATAATTAAATCACACAAAATACATTAAAATCCGAATCATGATTCTTAAGCTAAAAAAACACGATATTTGAAATTAAACGTCATAATTAAAAAGGACTGAGATTACTTCCTGACCCTCCAAAATCACCAAAATTTAACCCATACATGTCAAATGCATCATTAGTTGGTGGTTAGTGAAGACTTTCAGAATTTTTGCGAAAAATATTTTCTTTATTGCATCTGAACAAATGCACGTTTACGTGGATCAGAAATGATATCCAAATCAATCAGGATGTATTTGTTTTATCTTTGAAGTGTTATTGTTATGTTTTTAATATGTATGGTTTGTATTTTATCATGAAATTTAATTTAATGTCATTTTATAAATTTTGTCTTTTTTATATACATAAATATGTAATACAAAATAATTATATTTGATCATAAGAGTATAATATTTATTAAGTTTAGAATTGTATAATGTATTAATTAAGTTTAAATTTTATAATTTAATTTAATAAAAATTAAAAATAATATATGTAGTGTAAAATGTAGAGTCAACGGTTGGAGACAAAATCGAATGTAAGAATATGAACTATTATACTTACACTAATTTAAGTAAGTCGCGCTAGTGTAGCGTTAACAATTGGGAATGCTCTTATAAGTGGAAAAGAGTGTGTCCATTTTTGGGTGTGCAAAGTCTTATGGAACAAACCAAAAATAAAAGTGTGCTAAGTCATTTGGGACGAATGAAGTAGTTATTTATTAAATTGAAAAAAAATATATTACTTAATTTTCATGAATATCGAATCCAGTGGGAGTATGAGGAATAATTTTATAAATTTTTATATATAAAGTAAAAAATTGAGTTTAATTATGTGTATATATATGCTTAAAAATTAATGACATTTTATTTAAATATGTGAATATTGAGAGGGTGTAATTTATAAAAAAAAAAAATTAGAATGTGAACAAAATATTAAAACATACCAACAATGAAAGTGTGAATAAAATCATGATGGAATATTTTAAATCCAAATTTTAATACTCGGGTGCATATAACGAATCAAACAAAATTGGAGTATTTTACTAAAAGAAAATAAAAAAATTGGAGTATTAAATTCCTTACATTCCCAATTATGAATTATGAGGATCGCTTGAATATGTTGACAGATTCTTCTGTATGATGAGCGGTATGATTAGATCTAAATTAAATATTACTTATTTATTATTATCTTTACCTCGTAAATCATGTTTAATTTGTACAAGTAAATATTTATATTCATCATTTGCGTTTTGCACTAGTTTAAAATTTGTGCAATTGAATTTTAAATTTTTTATTTAATTATATTTTAACTTTCAAATAAGAGTGGGACCTAACCTGAGCCCGGCCCGACCCAGTCCGCAAGTCTAGGACCCAACTCGATCCGAATGGTTTATGATTTTGGATTTGGGTTCGAATTCATGGTTTAAAATTCGAGTTTGAGTTCATGATTCATGATTCAGGATTCAATTTCATGTTTCAAAATTCAGGAATGGAAAGAAAATGGAGGGTGAAATCACCTAAATTATAGTGTATGATTAATTCAAATTAAAATTGCATCTAATTGCAAAGTGTAATTGATGCACACGAGTATCACTCTTTTAGTTATTTGCATAGTAGGTTGTATATTTCAGTAAAAATCCTTTTTATATCTAGGCAACTTGGCGTCACAAAAATGAATATCTCTCACGTGCGTGCACACACGTGAGAGAATGTCCCTTTCCGATTAGTCATTTCTCTCCCAACCACATAACAACTGATCTGAAATCCTACTTCCCTTCCCGTGACCAACATCTCAATTTCCACTCTCCTTCGCATTTTCACCAACCAATTCACATCGCTTCAACACCATTTTTCTCAATTGTTCTAGTAGGCTTTCAAGTGTTTTTTTTTATTTACTTGCTATTCAATTTGAGGACCGATTAATTCAGTTGAATAAATATTATTTTTAATCCTGTAATTTTGGACGATTTTATTTTTAATTTTATATTTTTTTATTTTTTCAATTTTAATTATGAATATATCAATTTAAGTCTTTTTTTTTTCAAAATTTTTAAAATTTCGTCGGAATAAGTATGTGCACTTCATTTGACACTTTAAAGTTATTTTTGTTATATGTCAGTCCATTTGTGTTGATCGCCGAAAAAATTTAAAAAAGTCACAATTTTGAAGTCACTATAAAAAAATTTATAGAATTTCTTTTAATATTTTTCCAACATGCCTATGAAATTTCAAATGAAATTAATTTCGTCATTAAATAGTAATGCTTGCCTATGTGTCTACAATTTTTTTTAGTTATATAGACTATTTTTAAATTACAAATATAATTGCCTACGAAAATGTAAATTACTTAGAAAATTATTTGTGTAGATAAGTTTGCTTACGAAAATTACAAATGTGTAGGTAGATTGTTTGTAGGTAATTTGTTTGCCTAGGGAATTATTTGAGTAGATATTTTTTTAAAAGATTATTTTAAAAATTAATAGGCAAATCGTAGGCAATCCTCACTTTTTAAGAACCAAATTATTTGTTTAGCAAATTTTCGTAGCCATTAGAAAATTCTCATAGGCAATTCTTCATTTTATTGTAGTAAGTGTCACATAAGGTGCATATGCTTATTCCGGCGAGATTTTAAAAATTTCGAAAAAAGGATTGAAATTAAAATATTCAGAACTAAAATTAAAAAAGTAAAAAATTGCAGGACTGAAAATGAAATCGTCCAAAATTAAAAGACTAAAAATAATATTTTTTCTAATTCGGTTCAACTTATTTGTAATAAAATGACCCACAAGTTCTTACTATAATATTTTTTTATTGACATGGCCCATATCTCATTTACTTTTAGTGGCTCTACTATCATTTTGGAGGTATATTTGTCCTTGGATAATATAGTTTTTTGTGACAAGGCCCATATCTATTTTTTTTACTTTTGTAGTTGGCTCTACTATCATTTTTGAGTAAGTATATTTTGATCCTATGCATTTGAATCAATAAACTATATTCTATTACGAATGTTTTAGGTAAATTTGTATGATGTAAGATCCTAGCAAATCTATCCACGCTCAACGCAACTCAAACTATCTGAATATATCTAATTATAAATAAGATGTCCCACACAACTTTTAGTATATATGAGTTACATGATGAAATTTTCGCCCAAGAAACTAACCATGATATGAAGTCTGTGGATATCTTATTGAGCACATCAATGACCTATACCACGTGTGCTATGCTACAATATTATACAAGTGATTTATGTTGATACTGAGCTCTATAATGTCAGGCTTCATATTTAAATCATATATATATATATATATATTTTTTATTAGAAAAAATTAATAATATTGAAGGGAGGACAAGGGCTACTCCAACCCGTTACATATTCGAATCACCACAACGTTACCATATCTATTAAATATGTTTCTATAGTCCAAAACTATTCCAATAACATATGATCAAAGGAGAAAAAACTCTAATGTACAAAGTGGGAGAACAAAAAAGTTTAAGAGACAAATCTGATTTTTTTTGTGACTCTCAGGTACAAAGTGCAATTTTTTTTTTCAAACAAAGTACAATTTTTTTTGTACCTTAGAGTCACTAAAAATTGCATTTGTACCTTAGAGTCACTGCTTCCTATTTTTTTTACCTCAGAGTCATTAATTCTATGATCAAATTTTCACAATAAAACATTTCCTAGGATTTTTAAACCAATCCGAGGAAGATAACGATCTCAGCTCCACTTCTCTTGCCACGAACCCGACCATCTAGTTGCCTTAATTCCTGTTACCGTCTTGCGTACATGTGGCATCGTGCCATTGAAAATCAGCTCATTCCTCATCCGCCAAATAGACCAAATTATGCAAGCCTCATAGCATTATCAAATTTGTGAAAATTACTCTTCCCTAGGATTCCAAGATGTTGGAGTAGGTGATACATAGGGTCTTTGTGTGATGCCATTGAGAGATTAAGCCAAGAGTGACAATGGTCCCAGATTTAAGAGGTGAATCTACACAAGAAAAAGAGATGTTCTTTCAAATAAGTTACACCACAAGGTTCTTCAAGTTGGTGTAATGTCACATATTAGACAAAAACTTGTATAGACTTAGTTTATGCTATGAACCTTGTTTTTAATTCATAGCATTTGATCATATGTAGGATATAATACGGTTCAAGTTTAGTGATTTAGAAAAATATATTGAAAATGAATAAAATAGATCAAATAATTAAAATGGTGCATTGCATAGACCTGATTCATGCGAGATCAACAAAACATATTAAAATCCCCATATGATATTTTCTTCAACTATAGAATATACCTAATTTTTATTTTTAGATAACAATCGGTTATTCTCCTGTCATAAAAAGAAAAGAAGGATAAACAACATGTTAGTTGTTTGACTTTTTTAATGTATGATTTTTCCTTCAACAAGTTTCGGTTAGCAAATCACAAGAAATCTTTGCTATCTAAAAAAAAAAAAAGAAAACTTTGCTAGTACCGTACGTCTTTTTTGTGCTTTTGTTTCAATTATTAGAGGATATGCCGGAGAAAATATTGGAGATCTGCCTATTTCCTTTAGATTTAGTAAGATTTGTTATATTATTTCCTTTCATGTAAATCTACTCTTCCAATTGGATTTGCAATTATTATACAATAACTTACTTATGCAAAGTTTTTTTAAAGTTTAGAAACCTATATTGTTAAGTGAAAATAATTTATATTATTCAGAAAATATATATTTGATTAAATTTATGCTACATAGAGTGAGTGTTTATAGCACTATACGCAACCGAAAAGAGAGAGGCTAATACTTTTGACTTTAATAAAAGTACAAAACTGGATAATAATATACTAAAAAAAAATAGTGTATTGCTTACAAAAATTTTTCAATAATTTTGCAACATGTCTACAAAATTTTCAACAAAAATATTTTATCCTTAAATAATAAGGTTTGCCTACGAGTTGCCTATAAAATTTTCTATTTATATAGACTATTTTTAAACTAAAAATATACTTGTCCCACGAAAATGTAAATCTAGGAAATTATTTGTATATGTAAGTTTACCTACGGAAATTACAAATGTGTATGTATATTGTTTGTAGGTAATTCATTTGCCTAGGGAATTAGTTTTGTAGGTATTTTTTTTCAATTTTTTTTTTTTTTTTAAAATTGGTAGGCAAGTCTTAGGCAATTTTAAATTTTTAAGGACCAAATTATTTTTGTAGGGAAAGTTTGTAGACCATTTGAAATTTTTTGTAGACAATTCTTCATTTTTTGTAGTGATATTTTATAATTTTATTTTAAAATTCAATACATAATGCTTATTTTTAATTTTTTTATACTCTTGTTAGTTGTGCCTTCAAAGCAAAAACTCGAGTCCTCCACTGAAATCAAGTCAAAACACACGTTATAATTCGACATGATCATCATTATGCATATAAAGACAAAATACATTATAATAAAGGCATAGTGTATCAAAAGGCTCCTGAACTATTATCTTTTGTTTTGAAAGGTTTTCTAAACTATTTTTTATTTTAAAAAATCTTTAAACTATCAATTTTTATTTCGAAAGGCCACTGAACAATTTTTTTGTTTAAAAAAATCCTTAAACTATCAATTTTTTATTTTATAAGGCCCTTTTCTTAGAGTTTGTTAGAGATATTTTTTTTTAATTTTGGGGATTGATCTGAAAATAATAGCTTTGAAATTAAGTTAATGTGTCATATTTTATCGAAAAACATTAAGCTAGCTAAGAAAAATACAGTTCAAGGGCCTTTCGAAACAAAAATTGTTAGTTCAAGGGTTTTTTAAAATAAAAAATAGTTAAGGGGTCTTTCGAAACAAAAGATGATAGTTCAGGGGCCTTTTGATGTATTATACCTATAATAAAACTAAAATGAAACGTCAGTTTAAAAAAAAAACACGTATGTTTTACATTTTTTATTGTTGCATGAATCAGTTAAATGAAAATGGGTGAAGGAATAATACAGACGCTTAGGAGATTCTCTTATGAGTTGTCAAATAATATTTCAATATGTAATTATAATTGCAGAAGGAAACATGCAACCTTAATTATGTCAACGTAAATTTTAAGTTGCGTATATTATAATTGATGTATTTTATTAATAATAGTATTATTCAAGGGTCAAAAGTACAACTGCATCAGCAAGATGTTACTTATAATTATCCAGAAATTAATAATATGAAAGCAACAGGCTTCATTTGGTTTTAAGATGGGGCGTATTTGGTTTCTGAACATCAATCAATATTGGCCAACAGGATGATATCAGTTTATCAATATCTTATTTGTATTTTATCGACTTGTATTTTATTCACCTTGCATATTGCGTAGAATATCCTAAAATAACTAAATTCACATTGTGTTAATATATATGCATGGCATGTGATATTTAATTATATGATATAGTAAAAAAATATATATATCTTTTATATTTTTATCGAGTTTTTGCATAATACTATGATCATATATGATAATTAATACGCTATACATGCACCAAAACTATGTTCATTTCGTTTTGACATATTGTACGAAAATGTAAATTAAGTATGTTTATGGACACAATTTTTATTATCTTCATTGTCCAACAATCACTTAATTACTCAAGTTATCATTATACTTTATTCACAATCAATTATGTTATTAATAAATTGACTTAATTTACCTTTCCGTACAACATATCAAAATGAAATGAGCACAGTTTTGGTGGACAGAGGGAGTATATTTTAATGTCTTAGAGGAAAAGATTTTTTAAACTTTATAAGTTTGTTCATTTTCAATTTTAGGATAACCCGGTTTCTCGGTTCGGATCTCCTATTCCGTTTCTCTATTACATCTTCTATTCAACATCTTAGATTAATAACAAGTGTACATCTCACCATATTAATAAATTTAAAAAGTGTAAATTAATTAATTATAAATATTTTTATAAGATTTTTTGGAATGAGATTTGGTAGGAGTTAATTAAGTTTGTTTAAATAAATATAATTTTTTAAATAAGTTATATGGTTATATTAGAATGTTATTTTTATATTTATTAATATTATAAGATATACATTTGTCATTAATTTAAAATGTGAAATAGAAAATAGAATATGAAAATGTAACAGGGGATCTGAACAGGTCTTGCTGATGCAGTTTTTAAGTACATCGAATATTGATGATAAGTTGATAACTATATTTATTACAATATACACAACTTAAAATGTACGTTAAGATTCTGTCAAGAAAAGAAAAAAATAGAAAAGTACGCTGAGATAACTTCATTCGGATAATGAAAATTAAAATATTATTCAATAATTCATCATAATTCTGGGTCCATGTGTTAAAAATCCAGAAAATTTGATATATTTGGAATATGAGAAAATGACACAGAGAAATAAAACTGGTCGAACAGTGATTTACATGTTGTACCACATGTATTAACGTAATTTACTATACAACACATTTAGCATGTAATACAATATGTTAAATCACTGATGGACAGTGCTCAACAGTGTAGTATGATAATAATTTGAACCACTTAGACCATTTCTCCAACTTAATGATTATGAATAAAAAATCTAGTTAATCATGGATTCTTCATATTTCATTCTAGATTATTGGGTAGTTACGATTAATTTTCATTTTAACTATATGCAGTGGTGGATCCAGGATACAAATTTTGAGGGGGGTGAAAGTGTAAAAACACACGTATTTTAAATCTAATTAATAGATATTAATATTTAAATAATGATAAAATTTTACATATATATATATATAACTAAATAATAAGAATAATTATACATACACCCCAGATCAGTCGTTATATATTAATATTACAAATAAAAAATAAATTCTTTACAACAAAGTAAAGAAATATCTTTCTTCGAGGCACCGAGATATGGAGAAAATTGTGTTCTTACTTAAAGTTTTCTTTTTTCCGATCAATCTATTTTTATGTTATTTTATACTGTACAATTTTTTTCTTTATGAGATCAATAGGGATCGAGAATAATTATAAATTGGATTGTTGGCTATGTCTAGATCGCGGATGAATGAATTTTTTTTATTGATAAGACGTTTACGATTGTAATCAATATCTTATTGCAAATAATTCCGACGTCTTTTGTGAACATAATTTCGACGTTTTAATTTGTGAACATGAGTTAACTATTGAAAAATAAACTTCGATTCACATAAGTTTAGGGACGCTTTTATTGAAATAATATAACTAATTAATTTCATAATTTTTTCAATATATTAAGAAAAATAAATCAAAGTTTTAAGCTCACACCCAAAGGCTTTTTGATTCGTGATATATATTAAATTATTTTATCCGAGTTCAAATGGGAAATGTTAGAGAAAACAAAAATATGTGAAATATAGTTCCAAATATGAGCAAGAAGAATATAACTAAACAATTTCTCCGTATATAACATTTTTTTGTCATACAATAATTTTTCTTTTTAGATAAGATAAAAAAATTTTGATTTTTTTTTAAAATTTTAAGCTTTGTCCCATAATAACTTGAATTTTATGATTCTATTTTCCTTTAAAAAAAAACTTTTTTATCAATTTTTCCTTTATTAAATTTATTTGACATTCAAATTCTAGGATCTCCTTATCATTGCATGTGAAATATTTTATAATAGTATCCTCAAATTTTATTTGTCTAATTTATAATTATTTAAAAAAGTGTAATGTTTGTTTAAAATCCAATAAATCTATATGATTAAGACGGATGAAGTATTTTTTCCCATGGAACAAGTTTCGTAGTTTTTTTTTAAAAAATTTAATGAGAACTTGTTCAATTACATTTTTCGTACAGGTACTTTGTTAAATGTAATTCTCTAAATTTATTTTTTTTTTAGGCATGGTTCATGAACTAACAAAAATTAGCACTTATTCATTCCAAAATGATGAATCATTATTCTTAAACTATGACCATTTATCTTATCTTATGTGAGATTATCTATTCTCTATTTTTTCAGTTTATTTTCTGTTGGAATAATATTTTATTCTTCGGACAGCCGGAAATAACTTTTGCTTTCAGGAACATCAATGGACTTGTATTTGTAACAAGATGACTTTTGGAATTACATATATTATGGAACATTAACATGCTATTCCATTCCAACCCGTTATCATTCCTCATAATAATTCCAATCTAATCTAAAGATCTGGACACATGCAAAAAGAAAACGAGTAGGTTCATTTCAACATTTAGCAGTGGTAATTATTACTAACGGATACAAATTTACTAATAGGTACAAACAAAATTTTGCATATATAACTAAAATTACATGTGAAAATGCAAATGTACCTACATATATGCAATCATTTTGTACATGTTAATAAATTGTAATCTTAAAATATACCTATTAGCATGTTTTCCCACATATTAAAACAACGAGAACAACCTAATACTGTGTCTCGGAACATAAGACTAGAGTTTTGTTATGCTTACCAAATCGAGTTCAAATAAAAACACGAACCCACAAGATTAGAGTTAGGGCAATTAATTAAAAGCTAGATGATATTTTCACTGCGCTCGGTATAACATAGCATATCAAAGAGTATTGTCCAGTTTATAAGTAATACATAAATAAGAATATAATTGCAATGTGACTACTAGTACTTGAAAAAACTTAAATAAATATTTTCCAGTAGGAGGAAAATTTAACGTAAGCTAAGACAACAAAGCTCGTAGATTTTCAAGTATGGCTTAAATTAAAAAGCGTAACATCACCTATTGGTGTAGCGATGATCCGTCTGGATCGTGTTCATCTGATAAAGCAAAACTCATTAATCTTCTCGCTTTTTTAGCTGTTTTCTTTGCTTTCGCCTTTGCTCATGCAGACCTGGTAGAACAGTACAAGAGTGTTAGAGACGCATAACGACAAACATTTCTTATTAATGATAATGCAGAAAAGGCTTGGAAATACGTTTTTTCGTCTCTTTCCTCTTCCTTCTCAAGTTGTCTGCACTCTTGTGCTTTTCCGCCATCTCTTTAAGGTCTAAGCATGTCTAAGAACACAAGAGCAGTTGGCAAAATTTAGACTATAGCTACTAAGATGATACCTTTGATTCTCTTGGCATAAAAGATTAACCCCAATTGAGACATGAGTTGCACCAGATTCATGTAATTCAGTTCACAAATCATGGACAAAATTAATGCACAATTTTGACCAATGTTTGGTTCATTCAAAAAAAAAAAAAAATTGATACAAAAGAGAAGTATTAGCTTATATGAAGAAAAGTATTAGTTCATACAAATGAAAATGGAAGTCTTAGTTTGTAGGCTGAACAATTTTAGCACTTTCCAAATATACAACTAATACTCTTCATCATATGAGCTGATAATTTTCATCATGCACTAATACTTTTTGAATTTTTTTTATGATTCACGAGAAAATATAAATTAACGGTTCGGTTGAAACTTTTTAGTCAAAACTGGGTCAAAATTGCACCAGGTGCACTAAGCCGAAGTGTTACTCCTTTAATTAAGCAATTCTGACACGACAAAAGAATCAAATGATGTAAAATTTGCAGCATTACCTCTTTACTTGCAGTCTTCAATGCTTCAAGTGGTTCAACGCAATCCTGGCCAATGACCACCATCTTTCTTCTTTTGTTTTGACCAATATCACTCTCATCTCCAAGTTTTTTATTTGTAAGTTCTTCAAATTGATGTTGAAGAATGGGTGAGACGCCAGCCTGGCAAGGTTTTAAATCAATCGACACATTGAAATACATGTTAGACAGAGTCAAGTACAAAATGAACCAGAAGTTAACTCAGGTACTGAATATATGCACAATAAAACACATTTATCATATAATCATCAAAACATTCATCAAGCAGAGATGAATATTCAACAAATCATCCTTCGGACACTAACTCAAGGGATTTTAAGTTTGTAAATTACAAAAAACTCCCTGAACGTTTGGTTCTATTGTAGGAAAATAGACCACATGGGAGTGTTTGTAGTACCTCAAACTGTAGTAATAAGGGTGTTCATAATTTCAGAAAATTATAATTTCTTTATACAAATAGGAGATACCTCACTTATACAAATAGGAGATATCTCATAATCGAGTAGTTTTTACATTCGAGGCCATAAGATAGTTGCAACTGGCAAAACAGGATACTTAAGTGTAGTCAAATGCAGGTTTGTAATCACTGAATCAGTAACCTCACTTCATATAATTAGCATTTCAGCACTTAAAATGATAATCATTTATATATTTGTAAAATGACAAAAAAATGTTGAGTTTGACAAAAGACATATTGCAAATCCATTGAAAATCATTAAACATTTTATCACGCCAAAATATTCACACACTTGATAACAAAAATGAAACTAAAGGCACAAGGACAATTACTCCCAGGTTTCCTCTTCCCATGTAATCTTACTTTTTCTTGGATACTACTACAGCAAATAACTTTTGGAAGCATATCTTAAATGCTGCATCGAATGGAAAAAATAACACAGAAGGGATAAGGTGGAAAATGTGAACAAAAAATAATGCTACTCCTATATTTTAAAATTAACAACATAAAGTGTATTTGAGGGAGTATATGTACTTACCCCAGCGAAAAAGCGCTTTGAAAATGATTTAGGTTGTAATGGTCTGGAAAGTAGAGTGCTGAGCTCCTGCAATTTATTGGTCAAAACACGTCTTAATAAGTTATATATATTTAGATTTGAAAACCGCATTCTAAAATCCCAAAGTAGAACCAGATTTAGATTTTGAAATCTCAAATCCTGTTTTCAGTTCCCAAATCAAGCATACACGTTTTAATGAAACAACCGAACTCAATCCAAACCTGCTGCAACTGCTTCAATTTATTTGATTGGGCTTTATTTTGTCTGTATTTCTTCACTCTGTCTTCCGCACTATCATCATCCTCCAAAACTAATTCAATTGATTCAGCATTTCGCTCCAACCAACTTTTCTCAGCCTTTTCCTGCGGAAATTAAGTTGGAGAACAATGAAGCAATCTAGTATCTCAACAACAAATGTCAACTTACAGCATATTGTAAACAAAGTGTGGTTCACATATTAGCAGGAGACAAGTTGCGCGTAAGGAAAGATTCAAAAGACATTCTCCATCTAGAAATGGCACATGAATTGAAAGAAAATAAAATTTTAAACAGTAGTAAAATTAGAATAAGCAAGTCTATTTGTGATTTTTTTTGGGTTTTTAGTGGTTTAGAAAATCCGGACTTTGAAATCCTAATAAATAGCAAGGTGTGTGTTTGTTATGGGATTTTAAGTAGGGTGTGATTTTACTTAATGCTAGAATCAATGTGTAAGAGTGAATGATGTTATATTATTATAGGCAAAAACTTGTGTGAGACCGTCGCATGGTCAAACTGTTTACAAATTAACACCCACCCCTTCCAAAGTGTTAAAGCGTCATTTCCAAATTACGCAATAACTACTCATTATTATATTATTGTTGGGTGTGATTGCAATGATTGGATGACGTCCATTGTGATTTACATTTATTAAAATGTAATGGTGCAAGGCGGTGCTATTGATTATATAGGAAAGTGTGATTGTAGGTTTATAGGTGTTGTGGTGGTTTTATAAAATCGGATCTCAAAATCCCAAAGTAGACTGGATTTAGATTTGTAAATCCAAAACCTGGTTTTTAAAACCCAAAATAAACATCACAGTAACTGAGAAAGAATAGAAGACCCCCAGAATAACTTGTTCAGAAGTCAGAAAGTTCATAAATGCCTACTCTACACTAGTGACTACACTTTCCTGCATACACTTTATATCCGTACAGAAATCAATATAAATAAATAAGGGAGGACATTAAAGCAAAAAAGTTTTGAGTGAAGTTTTGCAACCGGATTTGAAGAAATTCATTACCTGGGAACCCTTACGCGCAACTTTGTCTATTTGATGTGCAAGAGATGATCGCTTCATAATCTCTAGCATGTACGATATTTCAACAGGAAATCGCTGGAAAGTTTCCTGGATAACCGAAGCTGATCATCAAATTTATTGAACACCCGAAAGAAAATAGATTGGAATTTTCCTTCAAAACCTTTATCGGGGGAATTTTCTTTAGTAATTTAATCAGTTTATATGGTACAGAACTAATCAGTTTATATGGTGCAGAACTATTAATCTATCCCCTCCCAAGATGAAAAAAATAATACTATATTTCTTTGTGACACTTGACTTCAATTCCTTGGGGACTAACATCAAATATTTTCTTAAATACTCCCTCTGTCCCATGCTTGTTTACCCCTTTTTGGCTTTTTCAAAAGGTCCGTGACATACTTGTTTACCCCTTTCCATAAAAGACAATAAAGTAACTACTCTCTTTTCAACTACACCCTCCCAACATCTCAAAATTACATCTCATGCCATCACTTTTACCCACAAAAGGTCATCTACTTTAACCAAAAGCCACTTTTATCCCTTTAAATACTAATAAACAACATCTACATTAACACCCATGCTGGAAGCAAAGGGGTAAACAAGTATGGGACGGAGGGAGTACTATTTTTGCAAGCTAGAATAACTGAACAAATTACCCTCGAAAACAATTTAAAGTTCAATAAACACCAAAAATGTCAGTTACATCAAGGACTAAAACTACAGTAACCTAAGAGTTCGTAGCGGAATGACGGAGCAATACCATGCTAAAACATACCCCAACACTAACAAACAAAAGTCTAGATCATTTACATGCTTCAAACGCATAGCCAAAAGACTGGTCTGAACTTGGTATGTTGATTGAAAAATGATATTCAGATTGATGTACATGCTTATACTTTATTAAAACTACATCATTATATACAACTAAATCTAGCAGAGGATTACCTTTGAAAATGACTTGCATAGAGCTGCAAATTTGGACGCATCATTTGGTGAGATTAGAGCAATACTACAACCATCAGCAGAGGCTCTAGCTGTTCTTCCACATCTATGAACATATACCTACAACAATAAATTTATTCAGCTTAAAAGTTGTAGGAGTTTGAGGATAACCACAAAATTCAACAGCAGTAAGAAATTACTTCAGCCGAATGTGGAAGCTGGTAGTGAACAACAGTTCGAACACCAGGAATGTCGAGGCCTCGCGCTGCAGCATCTGTTGCAATAAGGACGGCATGTTCATTTGCTCGGAAACGGTCTATGGACTGCATTACAGGAAAAAGGCTGAATCCTACATAATAATTATGAATGCAAGATGAGATCCGAAATTTTACAAGCATATGAAGTAAAAGGCCTAGGTGCTTTCTTTATAATTAATTTCCTTCTCTCTATTTCAGCATGATGGAAAGGAGATTGGATTAGGCACAAGGCATCAACAGATCCCTAAACTATCAATTTTTGTTTTGATAGGCCCTTAAATTATTTTATTTTAAAGCCTTCAAGTATTGAAATTTTATTTCACGAGCCCCCTTGAGACAAGAATTGACGGGAATTTTCAATTTATCTTAATTGTCACGTAAAATAATATATACCTTAATTTTTTTGATATTGATATGTGCTTTGTACAAGTCATTTCAACCCTAATTCTTCAGGTAATGCGTACAAAATAAAACTTGATAGCTTAGGGACCTTTGATGCGGTTCGATTCCACTGTTCCACTTTTCGTATTCCATTGGTGTTTCATTCCTTTTTTATCTTTAACACATGGACCCAGGGTATGGTGGTCCGTTGGATATTTTTTATTATTCCACGTGTCATAAATCCACACTATGAAATACAAAGTGGAACACCAATTATGGAATAGGTGATTTCATTCCCCTTTGATGCATTATGCCATAGGTTTCCAAAAAGTTGATTGGAATAATATAAGTCAAAGGATAGCTGACCCTTTCAGTGATATCTCTTTGTTTATTAATGAATGGCGTTTTACAATTACATCATATTCTCATCATCAAGTAATCAATTCACAAAATAATGTTGCTTAATCATAAAGTAAACAGCAAATGCCACAGTAAACCACCTGTGTTTACTATTGATAAAGACATCTAGTACTTTTATTTCTTAGTACCTCCTTTCCTAATTATCTGTCTGATTCTATTCAAAATGCTGGTCCTAATTATTTGTCAATCTGCTAATATCTGCAAAAAATTACCCTTTTTTCCATCAATAGTTCAATATCCCTAATATATTCAAGTAGTAATAAGAAAAGTATGGTAGTCTTTTAATATCCTAATAAAAAAAAAATCAGTTGTAAGAATGGATAAAGCCAGATAGAAATTAGAAACAGAGGTAGTATGTACTATGTCTGATCCTTCTACTCCACAAATGAGTTGAAAAACAACAAACGGCAAACGCTCTTTTGTTACTCAATACGAAACAAAAACATGGACAGAGAAAAAAGATACATTATATGGCAGAAAATACGGTCTATAAGAACATGATGACACCGCTTGGAATATACGACAAAAATTGATAAAAAATGCAAGTGGTTGAACAATCAAACCTTTAGGCGTGCCCTCTGCTGCATTTCTGAGTGAAGGGTCCAGATATTTATGTTGAGAATACGCAATAATGATGATATACGGCGCAAAGCTGCAATTGAAGTACAAAAGATAATTGTGCGGCCTTGTCCATGAACGCTTAATATATAATACAAATAGGCATCCTTTTCTTCTTCCTTACACCTGAAAGCCATAATGCATGAAATATTTTGTTGTATAAGCCATTGAAAGTTTAAAACATAAAAATATAGAACAGGACTTGCATTTTGTTAATGAACAGGATTTTATGAAATCAAGGTTAGCACAATGACCGAGTAAATCGCAAAATTGGTCCTGTATCTATTGGGTGCTGGCAATTTTAGTCTCGTACAAATCAAATCCATATTATGTCTCAAAACTTTGTAATGGTGCAATTGGTCATATATTGACAAGGTTGTAGGATTTTTGCATGTGCCGCTCACGTGAGCTGCCGGAATTCCACTCAGCAACTGGACTAATGCCTTAGTGTCGCTTACATGGCATAATGAGTAAATTAATCAGTATCCTGAGACAAATATTTGTCGACGTAGGACTAAAATTGCATCATTTTAAAAATTATGGAACTTAATTGATAAAATTGATTTGCCTGGGACTAAAACCGCCAATGCCCATGAGATGTGGGACCAATTTTGCAATTTACTCCACAATTACCAGTTCACAATTAAAAGATGCTAAAAGAAAAAAACATACTCGATAATTGATTCCACAAGATTGTTTGTCAAAATTGAAGCATTCGTGAGATCTACTATAGCAGTATTTGGTCTCATTCCAGCTCTCTCCGAAAGGTTCTCAATTGAATTAAGCCCATCTTTTTTCGCTTGCACAGATCCACGCTTTAATTTCTTACGAAAATCAGCTGATAGAGCGAGAGTTGCAGAAAACACTAAGGTTTGCCTTTTCTTTTTCTGATGGCTTGCAACAGTCACACAGCTTTGTGTATTCTGAGGCTGACTCTCATTTGGTTCTTTGTTCATAGGAAGCATGTCAATTATGGACTGTAATTCACGAAAATGCCCTGCTTCAATCATGCGATCAGCCTCATCCAGCACAAAAAAGGACAAGCAGTTTAGCTGCAAAGATGCAATGTTACTCTTGTTAAATACCATAAAACAAAAGATAAGAGTAAGTCTCTTGCACAACTAACACCTATCACTAAAAACAATTAATACTGTTTTAAAATGCACTTGAGTTGCACGGTGCACTTGGTGCATACAAGACTGTCAAATATTAATCTTATGCCAAACACATATGACATATGCAGCTGAATTTACTTGGTAAATAAATATTACTGACTCGTGAATTAATCTGATCTAAATCAAGATTGGCCGTTGCTATATGGAGGAATAATCTTAATAAAGATTTTTCAAATTTCTTCCTATGAGAAGGATAGATTAATAAACTCAGTATAAGTATTCGAGTAATATCACAGCAACAGAGATAGATTCATAAAGAAAAAAGGGGGGAAAGAGAGGTGTTCTTTGTAAGCAGCAAGTTTTTCTTTCTTTACCAAATTTTCCTTGAACCCAAGGCCTAAATTCAGCAGTTTTGTTGTTTATGATTCAGTCACTGTTTCCTTTCGAGTTTTTTTTTTTCTTTTTTGGGTCAAAAATCTTTTTTCCCAAAAAAAATTGTATACAAAACAGTTTCGGAGTAAGGAGATTTGAATAGTAAAAATACGTATCAGAAAAGGCACAAAAAGAGGACAAACAAAGGCCCATTAACAAATTCAGAAGTTGTTTCCAATAGATGATGGATGGGGAATGCAGAATATGCGCCCTCGCGAGGAAGTAGAGAAGATGAAGGGTAATTTCAAGTCCCATTTTTAAGTGAATTGTACATTAATGATTAGAAGATCCAAAATGATGTCGAAAAGTATTGACACTTAAGTAAACAACCACAATGTATTAACTTCAGAACACATTCAATCTTACCTCCACAAGGTGGATTTCTCCACCAGACATGAGTTCCCATAGTCTCCCTGGTGTTCCAACAACAATTTCAGGCCTTGTGTTCAAAAGTCTTTCCTGCTTCTCACTTGACATTCCACCAACAATAGGGACCACCCTGACATTGGTGCCCACAGCTACTGTTTTGAGATGATCTGTGACCTTCAATAGACGAATAAATTACAGAGCATAAGGAACTTACAGATTGAACAAGTAGTATCTAGAGTAGGAATGTAAAGAATCAAATAATTTTGATTCGATTTAGTATTTGTGTTCTAATATTACGATTCGAATTCGATATATTTGAATCCGAGTTCAAACACAAACTAATTTTTTATTCGATAGGTATTTAAATAAAAATATGAGCATCACTGTATTTGTAATATATTTATTTATAATTCAATGAATAATTAATAATATGTATTATTAATACATGAACAAAAGCAAATATTATTAATTATTATTAATTAATGAATCATTATTTTAGTCCAGAATAATTAATGAATAATATATTAAAATTGAGAAAGAAAAATTAGATTTGGTAAAAGTTACATAATTAAAAAAAAAAAAAATTATAATTTCGATGCGGATACTCGAAAAATTCAAATACCAAATTTCAAATCGAATAATGAATCAGATTTAGAAACCGAATTTTAAATGAAAATGAATGCGAATTTGAATATTTTATCGAATCGAATACTGTTATATTCGTCTCGATTTGGTTCATTTACGTCCCTAATCTAGAGTCAAAGTTCAGGGACAAAAGTAGAAGGCAATCATAAGTACCTGAATTGCAAGCTCCCTAGTGGGCGTAACAATGAGCGCACGTAGAACACCTTGGGGAGCAATCCTATCATTTGCCTCTCCTTTGTCGGGCATGAGTCTCTCAACTTTTTCGCGTTCTTCAAGAAGCCGCTGTAAAATTGGCAACCCAAAGGCAAGTGTTTTACCAGATCCTGTCTCTGCAGCACCAATTACGTCCTGTCAAAGCAGCTATATTCATTAATAACTAGAGATGTTAAAAGGGCCATGGCCCGTACAGCCAGCTCATTTAAACCTTAAAAAACAAGGTGTTGGGGCTACTTTTCCTAGCCCGTTTATATCCTGACGTTTAGCCCGAAGCCCTCTATGGGTTAGGTCAGTCCATTTAATTTTTTTATTTAATAACATTATGATAGTTTTACTAACAATTTTTTTTTATTGTTTACATATTAATAACATGCCATTAGATGTCACTATCTACAATATGCCAAGATAATGAGATACCCACCTTCCCTTGATGAGCAGCAGCAGGAATACAAGCTTTCTGTATTGGGGTAGGCTCTTTAAACTTCAGCCTGTAAATTGATTTCATAATCATGGGATGAAGTCTCAGTTCATTCCATCCATAATATTCGTCTTCATCAACTGTATCCTCTTCAGCATTACCGCCATCCTTCCCATCACTAGCTGAAATAAAAAAATTATTTAGCAGGAAGCAATAAGATTCATGTCCATATCCACAATAAAAACAAACACACCAACAGAAAAAAAAAACATGGAAAAAAGAAAAGGTTAAAAAGGAAAAACTCTTTCACCATAATAATGTGATCATAGAAATTAACATGTATTACTGAAATATAACATGTGAAGGCCTCAAACTAAAACTAACTGAAAGATGACCTAAAAATGCTACTGAATTTGAACCAACACTTAGGCAATTATAATCATGCAGTTGCATAGCAGCAAGCACAACCTCTCAATTATTTCTAGATTCCTCTTATTTAATTTGTTCTCATACTCAGACCAATCTGCAATCTGTCTTATAAAATCAGTAAAAATAGAAATGGAATACTAACCAGCAGATGATTCTGCATTTTCCTGTTCTTTCTCTGTCTCATCTTTCTTCTGATGATCTTTTTTCACTTTCTTTTTCTTTTTCTTTTTCATTTCCTTGTTCTCATCCTCCACTTTGCTTTTATCAGCCTTACTATCAGATTCACCATGAAGCTCCCCACCTTCATCAGCATCGCCTTTGTTTATCTTACTTCTCTTGGATTTTGGTTTTACTT
Source organism: Stenogyne calaminthoides (assembly GCA_037126765.1). Taxonomy (NCBI): domain Eukaryota; kingdom Viridiplantae; phylum Streptophyta; class Magnoliopsida; order Lamiales; family Lamiaceae; genus Stenogyne; species Stenogyne calaminthoides. Next base: position 48,086,797 of record JBBCBC010000003.1, read on the forward strand.
TTGACTGCTTGCTCTCAGCTTCCACATTGACTTTGGGGAAATACTCTGATTCATCAATCTCTTCAAGAGTAAGAAATCCTGCGATCGTGGAAAACGTTAAGATAATTAAATCCCAATACTAATATTTGCAATTAAGAGTTGATATACGACATAATCACATCCACTCGTGAAGTAGCCTAAGACTATACTTATTAAGCGAAAAGTCTGTTTTTCTCAAATCTTGAACTAATTTCTTTTCAGCAATTCTCCCAAAAAAAAAATCTAGTTCAGCTGCTCCTATGCCTATTTGAATGTTGGCTAAAGAGGTCATTAGTGTGAGACCTATTAAATTTAAAGAAACAACATTAGTATAAATTAGAAGAAAAATGGAGCAGTAGAATCAACATAAAAGTCCACCAAAAAAGTAGAAAATGAACTTCCAAAAATGAGTCACGTTGATTCAGATGCAAGGTCTTGGTGAAATACACAGGTCAGTAACTAAAACGAGTCCGAATTTACCAAAATCACAGTAAAATCACAGTAAAGCACCAATCCCAAGCTATATCATTAAAAAAATTAGCACATTCTTTTGATACAAAACCAAAAAAATCACAGCAGAAATTACCGATATAATACCTCCTTCAAGTTCGTTAGAGCCGATGAAGGCAGTCATATCATCGTCCCCGCCCACACTAAGCGATGAGGTCCACGGCAACGAGTCCAACCGTTCGAAACGCTGCTCCGAGTTGACTCGTGCTCGCTTCTTCAATCTCCTCTGAGCTTTCTTCGCCTCAGATGACTCCGACGCCATGGTTGAACTGTGAATGACAATTAAGCAAAATTGAATTCCCAAAAATTGAGGACAGAAATGAATGAGTTCGGAATAACAGTCGAGAGAAAAACTATTCTCCAATCTTCAGCAGAACGACAGGAAAAAGCCGTTGAATATTTGCAAATTCAATCAATTTTGCCGCATGAATATGAGTTTGCTGCTGTGGCGTAGTTCAAAGGGTTTCACTAACGTGAAGGCTCAAGGATGTATCATACTTCTAATTGCTTTTTTTGTCCTTTTCTGATTATTTTTTGGGCCCAAAGCCCATCTAAGAATTTATTTGGGCCTGAAATATCACTGTATATAGTGGAAGCAAATATACTTGTGTGTGGCCTTCAGTCTTTGGCTTACGAGTCCAATTGATAATTCTAAATTTGCTTATATATATAACTAAAATTATTTTTATTATTGTAATTTATTGTTGAAATTTTGAAAATATATTATTGATTAAGAAGGTGATAGAGAAGATTAAACGGAAAGCTTGGATCTTGGTCTTGATCCTAGATAATGACAAAAATTGTATGAACCCGATTTCACCGTGATCAATTTGGTTTTTTTTAGTATCATTGTAATGTATAAAATTTATTACTATTATACATAAAAAAAAATATTACTTTTATATACAAAATTACCACTGTTTAAAAAAGTACTTTATATTTTTTAATAGTGAAATTTTTTTGTACTTAACACTAATAATTTTTGCATATGATAGTAATAGCATTCATGTATAGACATGGTTCATAGGAATGTTACTTTCAAATAAATCATTTAGCAATTTCTTTTTTATCGAACTGATTTTTAAATCCAAAAAATTCATTGTGATCTTTGGGGTCCGGCTCCCAAGTCATCTTTGGAAAATTTCAAATATTATGCATGTACTGAGGATGATAATTCAAAGTATTGTTGGATTATTTCATTGCGTCTCAAATCTGAATTCATCTGCCTTTATTGCCTTTGAACGATATGTTTACAGGCAATTTGATAAGAAAATTAAAATATTTCATTCGGAGGATAGAGGAGAATTTGTTAATTCAACATTAACATTTTTTTTTTCAAAAAGGAAGGAATTATTATCATATTTCATGTCCCCACACTCCACATAAAACCGATTCAGTTGAACTTCGACATTGGTTGATAAGAGAAATTGGTATGACCATGCTATTCCACTGTGGTGTTTCAGAAAAATTCTGGATGGAAGCTTTTCACACAACAACCTTTCTCATTAATAGATTGCCATGCTATGCAATTCATTCTCATACTCCTTATTTTAAATTGCATGAACGACATCCTGGCTACTCATGTTTAAGAGTTTTTTGTTCTCGTTGCTACCCTCATACTTGGGATACTCGTAAAAATAAATTTGATCCTAAATTTTTTTCTTGTGTTTTTGTAGGATACAGTGATAACTACAAAGGCTACAAGTGCTACCATCTGCCAACAAGAAAATTCATTATTTCACGCCATGTAGCATTTGATGAAAATAGCTTTCCGTATCAAGAAAAGGGATCAATTTTTTTTTTTACCTCATAATTTATTAATTTCTGATTTTTTAGCTTGGGAAAATTCAAACTCTAATGATGATTCTCATTTTTTGCAGCAGGAGAAACTACACAACAATAATGTTCTTGATATTCCCATTGGAGAAGTGATAAACTCACAAGTCTTAAACATAAACAATATAGACTCTACTGAGGAAGCTGGTCTTGAATCATTCCCCACTAATCTAGACACTAATTCATTTGAAAGTTGTGAATATCTACCATCATTGGAATCGTGTACCACTAGCCCACAACTCGAGCATGTGGAAAATGTTGAACATACAACACCACATGGTCATGAGACTTAGTGAAACATAATCCAAAATATGCACTAACTATTACTTGTAAGGATATTCTGCAGGAACCAAAATCTGTTAAATCGGCACTTCAACATCCCGATTGGCGAGCAACAATGGTTGATGAACTAGCGGCATAACATCAAAATAAAACATGGCGTTTGGTTCCTAAAGAACCCGATATGCATGTAATTGGTGATAAATGGATTTTCAAGACAAAACTGAAAGTCGATGGTTCTGTTCGAGAGATTGAAGGCCATATTGGTAGCAAAAGAATACCATCAAATTAATGGAATTGACTATTCCGAAACTTTCTCTCCTGTAATTAAACCAGGAAATATATGTTTAGTTATTACTCTTGCTCTTGTTTGTCAATGGGAGATCCGACAATTAGATGTGAAAAATGTGTTTTTCCATGGAAACGACGACAAAGGTTATCTATATGATTCAACCTCCTGGCCTAGCAGATCCTCAATGTCTGCATCACGTGTGCAAACTTGAAAGAGCATTTTACGGCCTCAAACAGGCCCCACGGGCTTGGTTTGATCGCTTTAGCTCATATTTCTTTTAAAATTTGGCTTCTTTAGCAGCTTAGCTGACCCTCCATTATTCATTTATCACTCCCCATATGGATCATTAATTTTGTTACTATATATGAATGATATGTCACAGGATCTAACACTCATTTACTATACAAGTTTGTTGCATTGTTACAGAGGGAGTTTGCTATGAAAGACCTTGACTGTCTACACCACTTTCTTTGGATGGAAGTTATAAAAACCATTGAAGGACTACACTTATCTCAGACACATTATGCCCTCAAGATATTAGATCGTGCAAAGATGATGGATTGTAAGCCAATGAGTACACCGCTTGAGATTAGAACTAATAGTGTAAAAAATGATATTTCTCTCGATGATCCGAATTTCTATCGAGAAATTATTGGAGCTCTCCAATATCTCACACTCACAAGTCCGGACTTAACCTTTAGTGTTAATTTTGTTTCTCAATTTATGCATGACCTCAAGAGTTCTTATTTAAAAATAGTTCGACGCATTTTACGCTGTGTGAAAGGGCACATAGTTTATGGACTACTTTTTCGTTCAAACTCTACACTTGATTTGTTGTGTTTTCTAATGCAGATTGGGTAGGTTGTCCTGACACACGTCGATCAACTATCGGATTTTGCACATTTCTTTATAACAATCTCATCTCTTGATGTGCAACGAAGCAAAACAGCGTCTCTAGATCTAGTATTGAAGCTAAATATCGGTCAATGACTCACACCGCAGCTGAAATTACGTGGCTCACCTTTCTCTTACAAGACTTGTGTGTCCTGCCTTTTTATTCCCCAACAACTTAATTTTGCAACAATTTGAGTGCACTCTACATGACAGTTAATCCAGTGTTTCACTCTCGAAGCAAACACATCGAACTTGACTACCACTTTGTACGTGAAAAAGTCGCTCAAGGACAACTTATAACTTGCTACGTCCCCTTTACAAATAAATTTGCAAATATCTTCACTAAATCAGTATTGAAGTCCTGCCTTTGCTACCTACGCAATAAGTTGAGTCTCCAACCCCGACACAACTCGAGAGAGGATATTAGAGCACAATATCAACCCCATAATTCAAGGATGGAATTGATGATTATAAATAATAATTAGTCACTAGAGTCGAGCAATTTTAGCATTCCTCAATTGAAGCAATTGACCAAGAATCATGTTAGTGGTCAAGGCTGATTTTTATTTGACATAGCTAGAATATTTTCCTTTTCAAAATGTTGCCATTTTTAGATGACTCTTCATAGTACTATAAATTGTACTTACGTCCAGTCACCAAAACCATCTATAAAGATCAAGTTTTCTTTCATTTCATATTTTCAGTTATGTCAAAATACATAAAGAAGTGAGATTAACTCATAAATTTAGTGGACTACTCATTTTTATGACCAATTGATCTTAGAATGAAACCTAACTAAGAGCATGACTAGTCTTCTTCACTATTTGGTGCACTTTAATGTGTGGGACCATATCGAGTGCCCTCAATTTCCTATGAAAAAGCATTCTCTTAATATTTTATTAATATTAATTAGGTGTGTTTCAATGTGTGACCGCACCGGGTGCCCCGATTTCTACATTTTTTAAAAGACATTCTTTTAAGAGGCACACTTGCATGAGACAGTTTCACGGTGAGACGAGACATAAGTTGGGCATTGACGCTTTAACAATTTGGAAGGAATGAGTGTGATTTATGTTAAGTTGTACCTTTCATGCATGAAATCGTCTCACTATTATATTCACTATTAATTATGTCATCGCTTCTTTGAGAGGTCGTGGTTCCCTTCTTTGGCAAAATGATTTAAAAAACTTTAATGATTCTTCTTTTAAGATGCATTGAATAATAAAGGACGTCAGAAACGTCGTTTTCATTCAAGATATTACAAATATTGCTACATCCATTGCATAGATAGCATTGGAAAAAACATACTCAAAAATATAAAGCTGCTCAATGGTGCCAAAGCCCTTCATTAATTTATTTATAGTGAATTACTACTTCGTACGTATAGAAGTACATCTTTCTGTCGTAATTAGGCTTACTTCACCCTGCAGATCACAATATTACATGAATTAAATACTAAATAAAAGTATGATAGAAATTTATAAAGAAATCATGAAATTTGGGGATGAATTTATAAATAGATTAACATAGAAACAAAAGTTATTGTGTATCACAAATTACACAAATTTTAGAATCAATCTTTTTTTTAGCTAAGATAAATTTTATTTTCCCAATATTACCATTTTTCTGTCTTTTAATTATTTCAGCTCGTAATACCATTTAATTGACTCCGTATATATCACCGTTATTTCAACACCATACGATCCGTGTCATTATTATTTCTGCTCGTACCACCACATTTAATTAACATCGTGCTACCATATATATGTCTCGCGCCATCATTATTTCAACGTGTATTACCACAATATAATACAACCATCATTTAAAAAAAATATTGACTTCATTTAGTGTATAATGGTCCGGAAAAATATTATCTTCGCTAAAAAGAATTAAACTTAAAATCTTAACAAATGAATTTTTTTAATGAGAATGGCTAAAAATGAAAATTTTCTCTATAAAAAAAAAAATGCACGTACTTTGAGCAATCAGTGGAAGGGCTGATCTTGTACGGAACGCTGACACCACACTGTCCGGGAAGTCCGGCGGCCTTGCCGGGGTTGATGCCGGAATATGACCCTGCCAGTGATTTCAGGCAGCCGCAAACGGCCTGCTTATCCGGCGTGGTCTTGGCGGCATTATAGAGACCCTTCACGCCACCGCAGCACCCGCCAATCGGGCCTTTTCCGAGTGATGTAGTTAAGGCATGGGCCGAGGTACGAAGCCACCGCACCGCACCCTATTGCCGCCTCAGCCGGCGGAGCAACCACCGCCGTGGCGATGAGAATCATGCACATAAACTTCATCAATCCAGCCATTTGATATATATGTAAGACTTTGTAGTCAAAAATGAATTAATGATTTGCGTTTGTGTGTGTTTTGTGTGCATGGAAAGTAGTGTTTATATAGAATGAGATTTGGGGGATTAGTATTTGATTTTGGGTGTTAGGTGGTGGTTGGGAGAATAGAAGTTGATGTTATTAATTAATTAAAACATTAGTGAATTAATAGTCGGCTAATCTCGCAATGAAATTGTGGCACGTACTAGTGTTTGTTTGATGCAGCAATGTTGGACTAATAAACATGGTGGGGTCTGTTTTATTTCACTGGATTTACACCGTCCATACTTATTAGCATGCATGTGGTAGTATTATTTTTTTTTTTTATCGGCAAAGTTAGTAGTTAGTACACCAAGTACCTCAAATACTCCACGAAATCGTCAATCCACTTTATAATTCACATAACTATAAATTCATTCCCAGGGGGAATCGAACATAGGTCTCCCACGAGGAGATTAGCATGCATGTCGTAGTATGTACTTCATTTTTTTATTATATATTTAAAAACATGTCTGATTTATGTTAGTCTTAAGATATTTTAATAGAAAAAATATTATTAAACAAGTTAGATTCTAAAAGGAATAACATAATTCATAACTAATACGGTCGAAGTTATAGAAATCTATATCCTACCTATGAACCAATTTGTGTGTGAACTCGAATTCACAGTTCTAGACAATATATATCACTATTATGTTACTATTTGAACAACCATAGTGCATAAATATAATAGTGATAGTATTTATGTGTAACAGTTCAAAGTTTACCATGAACTCGGATTTGAATTCACAAAAAATCTGCTCACATATATTTTGGCTAAAGGCAATGTCTTATATGCACCATGTGCACCATGCAATTCAAATGCATTTTTAAACTTGTTAATTTGTATCACTAAAAAATGCAAATTATTTTTATTGACATAAATTACACGTTTTAATATAAATAAATTACATAATACAATAAATTATATATTTAAAAAACCACTTAAATTACATAGTGCAACTGATGCATAGAAAACTTACCTTAAAAGAAGAATCATTAAATATATAGTACTATCATTTAATATGTATTTTAGTACGAAAGCAAAAGTATGAGGAAACACAATTAATGGATCGTAATGAATTTCTTGCCAAAATATTAACCGGTAAGTAATGAATTTCAAATGACAAAGGGAATTCAACCTGAGCATGTATTTCAAATTCTTGCCCTTTCAACTAAATTGAGAATTAAGGTATGAAATCAAAGTCATAGTTTGTGATTGGAATCACAGTGCTATGATTTTGATTTCCTTAAAAGAAGTAATTTTCATACCTCACCATTTTGAGATGTATGACTTTGATTCTTTTGTTTTTTCATTCTCTTTGTCTTTCCATTCCTTACAATTTTTACCAAGTACCCCCAAAAAACTTCGTCGTCTCTGTTCCAATAGGAAGAACAAGGTATGTTAACACAAAAAAATTAAGGAGATTTTTAAAATAGTAGTTCAAACAGAAAATCAGCACATAATAGAGACATATGGAACTACCAAATAAAAAATTTGAATCCAAAACATGCGCCAAGTCCTTCATTCTATCAACGCTCACCCTATAAAAGCATTGTTGGCACACGCAGAATCTATGGAAGGCTTGTAAACGGATTTCGAAATACTTGAAGGGCACACTAGCTAATTCATGTTTCGTTCACCGAAGCGGAATACCACTCTCTTGCTTAAGCTACAATATAGTATATGGGGTTGTTTTTCAAAATCTTATAAGTGATTATAGTCATCTAAAATTGTGTGCAAAAACTATTTGGAGTGTTTTATTTGGAGTCTATTACTTTGTTCAAAATAAAGGTGTTCTTCCATCAGTGGAGTTGTCTTCAATAGCATTTGAATGTCTCTACATCCTAAAATTGAGAGTCAATCATAGCTTGACAACATTGTACGAATTATGTCCCTGAAAGTGACAATTCACTAAATAAGTCGAAACCTAAATTTTGGTTAGTCTGCATAAATGGTGTAAAACAACATTAAATGCATATTTCCTTAAACATACTAAGAGCTTGAAGATGCATTAGATATAGATGTTTGCACCATACTCAAATGGAGATTTTGAAGAGCTATCTCTTCAATGTATAGTTATTTGAAATCTTTATAAATAAAAAAGACCTTCGACTCAAACAAGGTTACGAGAAATTAAGAATTCCAAGAGCTCAAACTTATTCTAGCAACTTTCTGAAGCATTCGAAACAACAAGAATTTCCCAAGTGTTTATCATTGAAGAGAACTCATCTTTGTATTTATTCTAAGCAAAGCTACCTAAAAAAATCTTAAGCTTAGAAAGAGATATCCTAATCTTTACATGTTATCATTGTAAAGGATATCTCAAGTTAGTTGGAAAAGAAAATTCAAACCCAAACCCTATAGCTAAGAGAAGTGATAGTGGTTTAGTTTGAGTGAAGAGAGCAAGTAAGCTGAAAGTGTATCAGTCTGAAAGCTTGAAGTTGATTGAGTTGTAGTAGTTTGAGAACTAGGACTCAGTGTTCATCCTAGGGAACAAATCACCTGAAATAATAGGTTGATATGTTCATTACACCTTGTACTCTAAAACAAGGAATTCCAGTGATTGAGATTTTCTCTGTTCAATCAAGAAAAGTGGACGTATGAGCTTGAGTCTTTGAACCATTATAATTTGATGTGTTTTTTACTACTTTCTTTACTTGCATTTATTACTTGTTATCATTTTCTTTGTTTTCAAAAAAGCATACAAAACTTGTGTTTAAAATATTTTCACTGAAAATCTGGATTAATTGAATCACGACCTTACTCATTGTTGTATGAGGTAGAAAGGAAAAAAGTTTTCAGCAATTTAAAACGAGTATAAACAAGTAGGGCCTAGAACTTTTGCACCTGTCAAAGCTATTGCAGATAACTACGTACCTAACTGAATAGCTTATCAAAGCCAGTAAGTTTGTGTAAAGTTTTTCAGGACACTTGCACTATACAACAGTCGAGCTTATTTGAAATACTGATCTATTTCTCAAGGGTTCTGTCTCAGTAGACTTAATCTCAGGGAGATTGCTCTCAATGTCATTTTCTTCGTTTTACTGATTCGCTATTCACTTGTGAAAACTAATCTTAAAAAGTTTAAAGTCTTCACACACGTGTATTTCCCCCCATACATTTGTTAGACTCTTTTCTAATGACCAACAAAAACTAGGGACAATCTAGAGAAATTTATTAAAAATATTATCTTCACCCCGTCCCATCCAACAGAGATGATCTCTCCTAAATGTAAATAGAAAAAAAATCACAACAAAACTAAATAAAAAAAGAAAATAAGGATCCCAGATACCAAATATTAAGTTAATCACCACGCTCTTCTCAAACCTTAAATGAAATAATTCAAGTTTCAAAATCCTCCTCGTTGCTCAGGTGACAATCAAAGTACAATCACTCTTTCCTCGAACTCGAGTTTTCACTTACAAACGAAGTGTATTGAGTGAAAGACTATTTCATCTGGGACAAGGTGCAAGCAATGGTGAATATTTGTGGTTCCGAAAATACATATGCAAGTTTCTATTTTTTTTTTTAAATTAGGTCTAATTATTATGAGATTAAAATGATAATGTTTATTGTTCATTTGATGTTTGTTATAAGTATTGTTGTAGTATGGATGAATAAAATGGTATGTGTAGGATTTTGCGATTATACAGCTTCTGAGGGGGGTACGAATAACCCGAGCCTTTATTTTATTTTTAAAATTCTAATTAGAAATCAATTACCATCTAACATAGTTTGCTTAAATTAAATGAAACTAAACTAATATAATAATATAATTCATACTTCTTCGGTCCAGTCGTTGTTAGAACCGAACCAGTCGGTTCAATCGAAATTGGTCCCAAAATCGATCCAATTACACTTTAAAAACTATTTTTAAGGTTGAACCGGTCAACAACTTATATAACCGATTTCTCTTAATTTTTTTTTTTTAAAAATTATTAATTTTAATTACATATTAGTTTTTCATTAACCTTTTCCACCTCCACCCCCTTTTATAATACTTTCTCACACATTTCTTTTAATACTTGCTTTATGTGGAACAAAATATGATGCCCAATCTTCCACCTTTTATATTATTTCTTCTAATACTTACTTGATGTGGGACAAAAATATAAGGTTCACATCTTCCCCCTTTTATATTACTTCCTAACACACCTCTTCCCCTTTTATATTATTTCCTCTCATATTTTCATCTAATACTTACTCGATGTGAGACAAAAATATAAGGTCCACCTCTTCCCCATTTTATATTATTTCTTCTCACATTTCTTTAATATTTATTCGATGTGGGACACAAATATGCTAATTTTCCCCCTTTCAAAGTTATTTTGAAATATACTCTTTCATTCCACAAGAAAACCATCACGTTTATATTATTTTTATGCCTCAAATTTGATTAGTTAATGTTAAATATGAATATTACAAGTGCATTGATGAATTGAGCATTTAAAAAAAAATAGTATAACATAGGAAATATTGAAACATTTTAACGATTAAACCGACGATCTAACCAATGCTTAGGCCGATTTGATAAACGGTTCGATTATAAAAACATTGCTTCAGTCCTCTTCTAAGGTTTTCATTTTTTCATCTTAATCTATCCCAATCAAAAGTTCTATTTTCTTAATTGGTAAGCCGTGTCCCCACACTCTCACTCTTAAAGTTGATTTTATTACAATAATTGCTGCTCATCTCAACTATCAACTACACTTACTTTTGGGGTACTTTTGTACATTAACACATTTTACATACTCACTTCACATGTAATAGTATTATATTTTTTAATTTCTGTGTCACATAGTAAATTAAAAGATTAGAAAGTAACAAATTGAGTATTTTCTTACGGGTGGTATCTTGTGCGATTGCAATAGGTGCACCGCGCACTCGATACTATATTTTAAAATTATATAATTTATTATATAAATTATACAATTTATTATATAAAAATGTGCAATATATATTTATAAAATAAATTACACATTTTAATATAAAAAATTATATATTTTAATATAATAAATTATATAATTATAAAATACATTATAAAGTGTCCAATGCATTTAGCGCGTGGAAAATCATAGCCATTTTCTTAACCAATATACGGGTACACCTTTTAATTTCAACTAGTATATAAATTAGTAAAAAAACAAGAAACCATCAATTAACACTCTGATATTTTGAACAAAGACTTTGATCGAAATCCCACAATTAAATTCCCAATTCAAATTCCAGATCTTTTACTAAGAAACTTGCGGCTCCAAATCGTTATACGAACGGACGGACCAACGCATCCAAATCATTTTTTTTCAACGAGCCCAGCCGACTTATATATTATTGCCACGTGTCCAAACGTAATAAGCTTCGGCCCCTTCAAATTTCTGTGACTCGAAATACATAAAAAATAAAATCCAGGTTTTGTATACAATAGGACCCCATATATTTAGTAATATGGGATTAACAGGATATTAAATCATATGATATATTTTATTTGTATATATAATACATTTAATTTTTTATATATTTTTTAAAGTATATTATAATATGAGATTTTGAAAAATAGTTCTTGATATTAACAATACTACATAGAAGTCGGCATGAATAATCCAATAAAAATAGAAAAATAGAGTATGAACTTTTGGGTCGAAAGAAAAATGCATCAATAAATAACAAACACTTGAAATAGTAAAAGTTACTCTTATCCATTCTTTTCCATTGTAACAAATGTAACAAATGGGCTGTAAATGTATCGTATACTCCATATTGTATTTAAAAATTAACGTATAATTTATTGTTTAGTAATATATGAATCGTTGAACTGAAACGTGTAACTTATTTTACAAATATAAGTTGTACATTTCAGCATAACAAATTGATATTTCAGAGTAATAATTTATATATTTTTAAAATACATTGTGAAGTGCTCTGAGAACACTTAATAATAAAAGTATTTTTTTTAACAAATTTAAAAGAAAATATTATTTAAAAATAAAACGTGTCGAACCGTAATAAGCTTTGGGCCCTTCAAATCTCGCAGATCAAAAATATTAATTAAAAAAAATAAAAGAAAAGAAAATAAATAAAGAAAACAAAAAACATCAGAATCAGCTGCTGTAAGGCTGTAACCCTTGCACACTCTCGCCTTAGGGGAAACACAAACCCATATATGTAAATAATCACAATGTGTGTTTCTCAATTTCATCTTTGCTCTTTCTTTACACTTCTAGATTCCTCCCCTTGTTTCTTTCTCACCAATTTAATCAATCAAATTCTCGTGTAAAATGGGGATTCTTCAATAATTCGTTTACATTACACCGGATTTCATTGATCAATAATCATGGCTTCCGCTGTGATTTACAATAAAACCCTAATTCAAAACAATTTGGGCGCCCAAATCCGTCCCAAAGAATCGAGAAGATTTGCGGTGCAATCGAGATTCCGTTGTTTCCACAAGCAGAGCCCCAAGAATGCGATGAAAGAGTACCGAAGAAGGAACCCCTGAATCCCATCATCATCGGCCCAGATGATGAAATTCCTTTGATTGTCGATAAATCTGCGAAAAATGTGAATGGGATTTTTGTAGGGGAAAATCGAGATATGATGGTTTTGTGTGCTGTTGGGTACTATGTGAATGGTTTCAGGGGATTTCCGTGGTTAGCGCTGAATTTTCACATGTCGAATAATCTTAATATGCATCCATCTGTGTTGCAAATTGTACAGAATTCTGGAAATTTGCCCATGGCTGCGAAGCCCTTTTTTGGGGTATTGTCTGATGCTCTCTACATTGGTGGTGCTCATAGGATTCCTTATGTTTCAATTGGAGGTATGCAGCTGAATTTCTTGCATTTAATATCTTGATGTGTTCTTGTTGTATGGTATTGAAATTGAAATTGAAGCTTTATTTAGTTTAAGTAAGTCTATGAGTAGATGCTTTGTGTTTTGATTGGGGATTTCTATGTTAGTGTTCTGTTTTAATGCAATTTCATAGTGCAGTTTAGATGAATTTATTTCTTGCAGTGTTTTTTGATTTCATTGACTTTCAGATTTGGTTTAGGATCTTGAATTGAATCTAAATGGTTGCTCAATTTGCAAGGTTTTGCATGTTCTGCTTTACTGTTATTTGATTATTTTTTGTTCAAATTTGACCTCACATGCTTGAGTATGGAGAAAGCAAGAGATGCTGTTTTTTAATAAATGTTCGTCCCATGTAATGTTTTTCATTGATCGGTGAAGAAAGGGGAATAGTTTGGATGAAATAATCACACAGAATTTGCTCTTATTGAGTTTAACATACCTTCTTGTTAAAAAGGAATTTTCTTTAATTTCGAAGAATTTTAGACAAATATTAAATAATAAAATAGCCATTTAATTTGGTTATCAATCTGCGTACAAAAGGAAGTTTTTTGAAGCAATGTCATTTTTGTTGCAGAATATAGATTTTTCGCAAAGTTGGTTAAGCTTAAGTAGCTTTTAGTATCTTTTGTTTTCAACTTTTAGATCAAGCATGTTTTAATTTCTTGTTATTTGTTACTTTTCTAAAATCATGACGATATTGGACCTGAGTTCCTCGTTTGACTGTCGTAAGCTTCTAGCTTCCAACTAAATTTTGTACAATTGGTAATGGTGATTTAGTCAACAACTTCTAACATACGAGCTCTGTTGTCCTAAAACTTTTAAAATGAAGTTGTATGCGCAATGATGATGTTAATTCTTCTGTTTTTTTCCATTTCTGGCTTCAAACTATGCTTCTATTTTTTGTCGTTTTATTTCCTTCTAACATGCATATCTGTCTTCAGTTCTTTTGCAGGTTATATCATGGGGATCATTAGCATTAATCCCGATAGCTAGTGAAGCTTTTACACCTCTCATGGCATTTGTTCTTTTGAGCAATGTTGGAGCATCAATTGCAGAAGTTGCAAAGGATGCCCTCGTGGCAGAGTACGGTCAAAATAACAAACTACTCGGACTCCAATCCTATGCAGTTATGGCCTCAGCCGTCGGGGGCGTTTTAGGAAATTTACTCGGTGGATTTTTCTTATTGAAAACCCGACAAACTAAATCAATGTTTCTAGCCTTCGCAGCTATTCTCGCCCTCCAACTCACCGTATCTTTAAAAACACGAGAGGATTCCCTCGGCTTACCTCAACCGTCAAATACGAGCAAATCGATTGCTCAGAGAATCAAGAAACAATACTCGGATCTCATGGTGGCCATTCAAGAAGAGAGCATATCACGCCCTCTTATTTGGGTCATTTCTTCTATCCTAATAACCCCGATTTTATCAGGCTCGACATTTTGCTACCAAACTCAGTGTCTGAATCTTGAACCATCAATTATTGGGATGTCAAAGGTGACGGGCCAATTGATGCTTTTATCCTTAGCTATACTCTACGATCGGTTTGGGAAGACTATTCCTATGAGAAAGCTGGCTAGCGTTGTACAAGTCTCGTACGCTTTTTCTCTTCTACTCGATCTGGTTCTTGTCAAGCAGCTCAACTTTCAACTTGGATTCTCAAATGAGATTTTTGCTCTGTGTTTTTCGGGGTTGGCTGAAGTTATTGCACAGTTTAAGCTATTACCATTTTACGTGCTGCTTGCAAGCTCGGCCCCACCGGGTTGTGAGGGGTCGTTGATTTCTTTCTTGGCTTCTGGGCTGTGTTTATCGTCTATATTCAGTGGATTCTTGGGTGTGGGGTTAGCTTCATTTCTTGGTATTACTTCTGGAGATTATTCGAACCTTCCATTAGGGATAGTGATACAGTTTTTTGCTGCTTTGTTGCCACTTTGTTGGATTGAATATGTACCTATGACACAAGTTTTGGGTGAGAGGAGTAAGAAGGTAGGGAGAAGTAAAAGAACACGAAGAAATAGAAGAGTGGGGAGATTTATGTACGATTCTATGTATTCTTATCGAAGAGAAAGAGAATCTGATCTGAAGAGATGAAAAATGTGATCTTGGGGTGCTTTCTTGGATGCCACAAGGGCGAGAGGTGATATCTGTTGACTAGCATGTGTATTACATGCGAACACTAAGGTGGAGTAAACATGGTTCGACTTATGAGATCATGGCGCGATTCTACAGTGTTGATGTTCGTCTCTGAATCTGCCGATTCTTTTGTGCAGTTGTTGGTTGTTGCAAGACCAGATGCAAAACGTGCCCATTGCACCGATGATATGACAGGTGAACTCGCACCGAGGATCGTTGGAAAGGGTCTTTGAGTAAATTTTGTTAGTGTAATGAATCCACAGGTAAAACTGGATCAACTCTCTGCTTCCTGTAGGATTAACAGTGGAGAAGAGGCTTTCCAGAAAAAAATGTGTAATATGTTTTAGTGCTCTAGGCAACTTAATTTAGTTTTAGTTAATTGATTAGTTAAGTTGTTAATATGTAGAAAAAAAAAATATATAGTTTTTTCTTTTCACTGTTAAAATTCTGGTATTTTTGGTAATTTGTGGTGATTGTTCAAGTAAAGGGGAGAAAATGAGGTGACCAATTCGGCTGAAACGGAGGGATTTAGATTTGGTGCAGCACCCTCCTGTACACACACTCCATTGGATCACATTGCGTATTTTATCACATTTTTCCGTTTTCAATGTGTGTGTGATCTAATGGTGGGAAAGAGGTTTTTTGGAAAGTTCAACACCGAATCCCTTTCCAAACCGGAGAAGGTGAAAGAGAATTTCTAACACAGTAAATATTGGTATATATGTATGTATGTGAGGGAAATTTTACATACATGTACCAACTCTCACAAATTAAATATATTTAGTGAAATGTTTGTATTTAAAAAAAGAACATAGTAGGATGCTCCAATTTTTTAGAAGGCCAAGGAAAATTGGGTTTTGAGTTGGGAAATATAATTCTTAAAATTTAGTTTTTGGATGTTTTTTTTTTATATTCTATTTTAAATTTATTGTCCCTTGATTTTTTTTTTTTTTATTTGAGGTAAGTTATTCTTACTCTTTTGTTACTTGTGATTAGTTGAGAACTCGAGCTTATTTTATTCCATCTTATTTTATTTTTATCTTGAAGCTGATTTTATATTTATAAATTATCACAACTAATATTTTTTAATAATAAAAGTTATATCCCTTAATTAATTTCATGGATACTTTAGTCAAATTAGTTCATTCTATACTTTGCCAACTTCCATCTTATACAATTCATGCTTCCATCTTATAAAATTGGTGAATGTTCTATTGTAAATTAGATATGTTCTTATCACAAATTTGATAGTATGAAAATGATATGCTTGTCAAAATGATTAAGAAAGTTGTTCTTAAAGATATTCTGGCAGTCCATATTTTTTTGGCAATGGACGTCATTTGTAATTTGAAATTGTGGAAGCTATCTTCGAAAACAAAAACTCGCATGAGATTGTTTTATACATGAGACAGGATAGAAATTAGTACAAATGAACACCCACCAATTTTAAAGTGTTAAAGTTCTATTTTTAAATTATACTCCGCAGTCTTATTATGAGATCGTCTCATGCAAGCGTGTCTCAATTTGTTACTATATAGAAAGGTAAAATTGAAACTTAAAAAATAAGAAAGATGGTTTATATATACATGCAAACTTGGAAAATAAAGACTTGTAGAAAGTTAGTACTTAAGAAGGTGAAAGCCCTACTAGATAGAAAATCTACTAGTTAAGAGCAATATTGATTGATTAAGTTATCAATGTAAATGCAGATAGAAACCATGTATACATATTTAATTTAATAAATGCCAGTCTTTATTTACAATTTTTACAATAAGATAAGACAACTAAGTTTTACTGTTTGTGTGGATTGTGGCCAAGCCTTGTAATGCATATCCCTAGTTGATGCATTTTCATGCTGATTTTACAATATGACAAGTTGATGCATTTTCATTCACCCGGAATTGTATATATAATTTGTGAGATATATGCAAAGTGTTGTTAATTCATTGTGTCATAAGTCTTTGCTCTTCAATTCTATCATGCATATACACATGCACATATATGTCTTTTTTGGATGATGACTTGAAGGGTGTCGAAACAACAAATTGTACCTAAATTGATAATAACTTTATCCCCCTAATAGTAACTATAAAACTAATGATGGGGGGTTTGAGTTTTTAATTTAACTAAATTGAAATAAACAAGTAAAGTAAATTGGGGTAATTCAATGAATTAGAATATCTAGCCAAAAGATAAGCTTTAGAAATGGTTCACACACAATTGATCATCGATGCAAAAGTCATTCTTTTACTCTAACACTAAATTGGTTACAGTTGTTAGTACGACCTACAACCAGTGTTCCCTTAGCTTTTTCATTAATTACTTAGGATACGATCCCTAATTATTTCTCTAATCACTAAACAGCCCTAGATATGATCATAGAATTTATAATTTACCAGCAGCATTCGATCTAGAAAGACCCAATATTAGCCAACAAACGCACATGTAGTTTCATTTTTTAAACTAGCTAGGTTATATTTCTTCATAACAATAATCAAAACCCCCTGGTTAGAATCAATTAATGTCATTCGCCACAAGGATTAAGACAATTAAACATTAATCACGAAGTTAACTTCTAATTTGCAGTCATCATTTTCACGAATTGAATGAGTGATTAATTTAAACAACTCGTCAGACAATGTAAATTAAACACAGAATCCTCAGATTATGTGGAACCAAATCCTCAATCATCCATGGCTAAATTAAGAATTTAACAATCCATATAATTATCTTCTCCATGGAAAATTGCGTGAGAATAATAGAACTTAGAAAATTAGATAAAGTAGTTTTCGATGTGAACATCTCTGCTTCGCAAACTAATAACACTCTTAATCTAATATATAATAATCTAACTTACCGTTAGTTACTAACTAGGGAGTTAAAAGAAAACTAATCTGAATGGACTTATCTAAAAGTATTTAAAACATAAAAGATAACTACTAATATAATACATGATAAGTTTAGAATATTTAGGAGTCCTAAAAATAAAATGATAAGAAGAATTAACTTTAAATCTTGGAGTAGAGATTCGGACGCCAAATATGTGAATTCCCGTCTGGATCTTAGGCTTGTCCACCCCTTATGAGAAAACTTCTGTTGTTTCTTCTTTCTTTGGAGACTCCAATTCTATTTCTTCAAAAGTCACTCCAAATGATCTCAAAATCAATTATGTACATGTTCCCCTACAAAACACAAAACTTGATCAAAACAAACAAAAATTTAAGGAATAACTGACACCTTATAAAATATGAGAAAAATATGACACTAAATGATGCACTTTATGCAACCTATCATTACTCTTTTCACATATATACATGTATGCCATTACTAATAGGATAAAATGTGAGCAATGACGCACAAAAAATCTGAGTTGTATAATTACTGATACTGACCATTATATGGAATGAATTTGTGATCAACACGTATGTTGGGGAGATGGGAAATGTTGGGCGACTGAGAATGAGCATCATCATGCCTCTCTGTATCAGTAGTGGGCAGTAGACAATATTCAATTTCGTTAACTTTGTGAGGCGTTTGATGGCTTCCACAGAGGGCAGATGCTTCAACCAACTGCAGAATGATAGATTTAATTCCTTGAGGTTCCCGAGCCACTCATGCAATTCTTCGATTCCAAATCTAGATAGAGTTAACACGGAAACAGAAGTGAGATGTTGAAGCAAAAAGACATTGCCTTGTTAACACAATTGAGATGTAACCCCTTCAGATTGGAGTGAGGTTGGAGTCCTTTCAACACATTTCCATCATTTATATCGCCTTCTCTTGCTCTGCTTTCACCCCACTTCAACACTAACCTCACAATGCCTGACTTTTGAAATAGACATGCTTTCTCAGACTCTTCTTCACCTTGCACCTTTTCAAGATTATGAATCTCCAAATTCCCTTTGAGATTTTTCAGGCTTTCCAGCTCTACAATCCGGTGGCCCGCACTTCAAAACATGGTAATGTTTGGAGAGAAGTTAACATTCCCAAATATGGAGGCAATACTGTGTCATCGGGAATGTGGAGATGCCTTAAGTTAAACAAGTGCTTAAAAGAAAACGACCAAATTGTCTGCAAGTGAAAGAGTTCACCTATCGAATTTGGGAGATATCTAATTCTTGTAAGTGAAATGTTAAGATATCTCAAGTGTATTAGCTCCGTAATTGAATCTGGCAATTCTACCATATAACCATTCGTCAGAGTTAGTGAATGCAGGCTTTTGAAGTCTGAGAATACGATATCAGATATTCTACCATTTTGCTTCAACTTTTGGGATTAGACTTGATTCATCTCCATTACATCCCCAATAAGCGTACCATTTTGCTTGCTCTTTTGGAACGTGACTTGATACATGTATATTTTTAAAATAGGTGCTATCTAAAATAGAGCTTGCTACATCATGCACTAGATCGTGCATGCTACACAACTTTACTTCGCCGTATTCATCTGTATCAACAACTTGCAATAGAGAGTTGTGCAGAAGATATGTTGTGGCTTTCAATGTAACTTGTTAAACAACTAAACTATACCACTATTGATATTAAAAGTCAATTGCACATTTCAAAATAAACAAATGACATCTTTCAGTATAACAAATTATATAATTATAAAATACTTTATAAATGCACGATATACTTGAATGCACGTGAGACCAACCCTATCAAAAATATTATAATGGGATATAACGCAAGAATATGATACGATGAAACGAACAAACTAATTATATCTTATCCACTCACTTACTTATTTATTAATTCCTTTTAGAATTATACCTTGTAGCTAACTAGAAATTAATTTAGATCTAAAATAATTGTACTTACTTGGATGGCCCGTTTGGGCCTTGATGTACCTATCAAGACACCAACTCGCAAAACCCAAGAAAATGCAATACATTATCAAATTCACCAACAACAATGGACCTCCCATCTTCCTTGCAACCAAAACATCCATTTTTTCCACTAAAATTAAATTGCAAGCTTTGAGGAATAACAATTTCTTAGCTAGTTGTCTTTGAAAGTACGGTCTGAAGGCAAGGCAGTGACTATTTTTAGAATTTATAAGGCAAATTGGGGAAATAAAAAAGTATATATATTACTACCTCATTAATCTTTTTTAGGGGTTTTTATTGCATTTGAGATTGGAATAGTGGAATAGTGATAAAATGTTGGGGGTAGAATGGATAAATCAACTTTATGAAAAAGTAAAATTCACTTTATTAGAGGGTTAATTAAACCCTTAAAAATCCACAGTAGCTAGATAGATTTTATTTAGTAATTTTGCAGGAAAAATCAGGGTTCATTAAAAAATATATTAAAAAATCAATTTTTCATTTTTCAATGAATCGGTTAAAAAATGAAATCGACTGAAATTACAATGGCTTTTCTTAAAAATTTTCCCCCAAAACATAATTCCCTCTTATTACAAAAAGTTTCCCCCAATTACACATTTCTAACCTATTACACCATCATTAACAATAAATACCCCTCCTACACCTTCAAATCTTCCAACCACCTCGGTCTTTTATATGTCATAAATACATCACATCTTCAAACCTACCACAACATATAAAATGCTGATTTATTGACCATGGCTCAAACTAGAATCCATTTAAGTTATGAAGAAAAAAACAAGATTATACAATATCTACTTGGGGATTTGGAAAATGGAATCTGATCTAAGCGTGGAATGATCTTAAAAGCTAGCAAGGGCGAGGTGATATGGGGCTCCTCCTATAACTTGCTCAATGTATATATAATCATCATGAAAAAAAACAATTGGATCAAGGTAAGCCATATCCTATTTTTCATCTAAACCAGAAAGAAGATAAGGAAAACATTGTATATATGAAGAGAAGATCAAAACCATCTTTGAGTAATTTTGTTAGTTGAAAGGTCTACCATTAGAGACCTTAAGGCTTAAAGTTAAAAAGCAAAAGATGGATTAAGGAAGGCCAAATCAAAGCACATACAAATGCCATTTGGCCATCAGTTTTAAGATTGCAAGGATGAAATATAACCTTAATCAACTCTGTGTAAAAAAAAGAACATCATCGGGTTTAATTTGCGTGCACAATGTCATCCACATAGATGAAAAGTGGTTTTATATCACAAAAACAACTCACAGATGGTACAAACCGCCAAAAATCCCAAACCGGAGAATTGAGTTGCAAAATAGCAAAGATTTATCTCAAAGGTTATGTTCATTTGTGCTATTGGGAGGCCCCTATATATGATGGTACAATATGTTTGATGGAAAGATAGGGATGTTTCCATTCATGTAAGTTGTTGAAATAATTCTTAAAGAATAGTTTTTGAAAAGGCACTATGGAGACAAAGAATATTGAATCCATAACCAAGCAAATCATGAAGGATAAAGATTATCAAAAAATTTATTTTATTATCTTATATTTCATCATTTAGTCTCTAAAAATATCATCAACATATTTTTTTTGCAATTAAAATGTTCTAAATAGAGCAAGTATCCTAAACATACATGTTGGTTACTGTTCTATTTTTTAATATGTTTATACCAATTTGATAGTATGAAAAGAATGTGGCACGAAAATGCAAGCAAACAAATTTTCATCCAAAGAAGACAATGCCAAAACCACATGATAAAACAATGATCCAGTTTGAAATTGTATATAGCTCAATCGATGGCTTCTAACATTAAACCGAAATGCAAACCACCCAACTCTCCGATTCTAACAAAATTAATATTTAGGATACTTTGCATCAATTCAAGCATTACATACTATATAGAAAGAAGAAATAAAATAAAAAATAAAAAAGATGGTTTAACTATGTATGTCTGGAAAATGATTTGAACAACTAGATGAAATTACTCTTAACAAAGTGTTTCTTAGTTTGCAATGTAAATGTTGTTGCATGTAGACATCTTTAAGGAAAAAATGGAGACAACAATTTTAAGATACCACACATGGGCAAAGACTATCCCTCCTTAGTTATCAAGGATTACTACCCGATAATCTTGAGGTTGATGATTTTGGTAAAGAGAATGCATATATAATATTTAATGCTACTTGACAATGGATTGGGTCATAAAAAAAAATGGCCAAACTTATGAGGGATTTAGGGTATTAGGGGTGTAGAATGCAAATTGGTGTAATAGGCAAACTTTTTAATGATGGTACATTTTGGTGAATGCTTATTGCATAAACATAGAAGTGGATAAACTTTGATCATCGGGCTATCATTGTTTAAACACTAAATTGAAACATTAAGGTTCCTTTTTGGTTTGTATTTTGCAATCAAGATGAAATGAATGGCTTTATTGAATCCAAATTTTTTTTGAATTCATAAGGCCCTCACATTCATAGCTCATCATTGGGATTTTTTAAATGATGTAAATTAAACATCCTAAATCACAAACACATGATTGGTTGCTATAATACATCAACATATGCAAAACCACAGTCATCAACAATCGACCACATTTACCCACATATGCAAACACAAAATCACCAATTTTATTCATCATTTTTTTAAGTCGGTCAATTTTTATCTTCCAAAAATTGCTTATGAAAGTTTGAAACACAATTTCATTGTTGCGAAACAATTTCATCATTGGGAGAATATCCAATGATGTAAATTAACATCCTAAATCACAAACACATGATTGGTTTGCTATAATACATCAACATATGCAAAAACCACCGAACAATCGATGATGCAACCCGAAACACCAATTTTATTCATCATTTTGATGAATGGTTAATTTTTGGAGACTCGGTTTTCAAAAGTCACGATCTCAAAATCAATTATGTAAGTTTGAAACACAATTTCAACCCTCGGATCAATTTCATCATTGGGAGAAATATGCCCAATGATGTAAATTAGCATCCTAAATCACAAACACATGATTGGTTGCTATAATACATCAAGCCAATAATCATTTACCCACATATGTAACCGGAAAACATCAACACGAATGTTGGGGACTTGGTGAATCGGAGGCAATATCTCGCCTCTGAAACAAAATGCCTAAATCTCAACATGGCCGTTTTGGCTTTTTCATCAAGCCAATAGACTTTATCATCAGCCACTCATGCAATTTCGATTCCAAAGGGTACTTATCTTGATAATTTTGGACTTGAAGTGACATTGCCTTGAAACCCTGTAACTCATTTCTCTCGCCTAAATCGAGATATAGAGAATTGGGAACCCGAGATTTTGTTTGGTTAGAAACAACATAAATCTTACTATCCTCTAAAACCAAATGAACAAAAATTAAATTTGGAACACACTTTGAACAAAAAACATGGTAATGTTGGATCACTTACATTCGCATAAATGGATTTTAACCTTTCTAAACAAGTTCATCGAAGACCAATTCGTGAGAGAGAGTCTTGCACAACCATGGATGAATAATCAGAAATGTTAAGATATCTCAAGGAAATCTAATTGAACCCTTATTTCTCCCAAATAACCATTCGTCATGTGCCATCTTTTGAAGTCTTCCTCTCTTCATCCCACCTTTTATATAAAGGATTTTGAGAATTAAAGCATCCCCTCCCACCCCAATAATTTATTTTGATCATCCTTTGGAACGTTTTGATCTTGTATAAAATTTTTTATCTTAAACCATCATCGGCCATGGAAATTTAGGGGTTTTTTGCAATGTAACCTTGTGGTGATGGTGAGAAAGAGGAAAAAATTAAATTATGATGAATTTTAAGAGAGAGTAGAGATATTATCATGTAATTACAAAATATAATTGAGATCTTTCAGATAATAACAAATACTTCTGTGATTTATGATGATGAGATAGGCTAATTAAATGAGTTTTTCTGATCAATTAGTGAGATAATTAAATGAGTTTTTAATTGGAGGGTTTGGGCCTTAAAAAGTTAACTGTGTAAATAAAAATGATATGATAAATAATGCGATGTTCAATATTTTTTAAAAACAATTATAGAATAAAAGAAATAAAAATTGATTAAAAATTACAACATTACACGTGGCAGCATTTGAGATAGTTGGAGAGGCACCTGTCAAGTTCTCCATGTATTCTTGACTTCCCATTCTTTTGACAGTGTAGTGTGTGCTTATCCACAGTAGCTAGATAGATTAATTTAGTAATGCAGGATAAATCAGGGTTCATTCTTATATTTTTCATTTTATGGTTTATCGGTATTACGACTGAAATTACATATTCTTTTCTACGAAAAATTTATGCGGCATTTTAATTATATATAAAGTTTTTTTAAGATATGTATGGTAATTAATCCTATCCAAAATATAATACGAGTCAAGTTTAATAGTTTAGAAAAATGTATTGAAAATGAGTGAAATGAATTAAATAATTCAAGTTCATAGAATAGACCTGATTCATGGGAGACCAATTCTAAATTTTTTAGATAGAATAGACCTGATTTATGGGAGACCAATTCTAATTTTTTTAGCTCAATGTATATATAAGTACATATGAATAATTATATTAATATGTGTGTTTATCCTTTTTGTTTTAATTTATGTGCATGTATATATATAGTTATATCAACATTTAAGTTGATATTCTGTTAATTAAACTTAAAACAAAACATGCTAAAATTAAGAGTGAAATATTTGGCAAGTTTTAAGATCCGTGAAATATGACATGCGCATTAAAATTAGAAGCGTATAATACAAGAGCGAAAAAAATGTGACTTTTGTGTGGGTCGAACCGGGTCAAGTGAATATTTTAAAAAAAATGGCGCAAAGATATAAATGTCTAAATTTCATCGATTCATTATAAGGACAATATGTGCTATTGTGAGTACATGTAAGTGTTAATATAAGGAAGGATCGTGTTCATGAAGTGAGTCAAAAAGAAATAAATAAAGAAAAAAATTTGTTGATCCTATATTTTAACTAATCAAATAAATATTTCTATAATTTTTTTGTAAAGGCAAAACAGCATAACTCACTCTGAGGTTTGTGTTACTATAAGAGAAAATATGTATTACTGTAAATATATGTATGTGTAACTATAATGATAAAATGACACTCCCTCTCTTTTCTGTTGGGATTTACTAATAAACCGAAATTAGGGTTATCTGCTAAAAACTATGGTAGAGCAGTTTATGAATGTCTTCGCGGTGGACTTGATTTTTTCTCTGATGAAAACGTGAACTTATCATTTTTTATGCATTCAGAGATCGATTTTGTGCCTATACCATTTATAAAGTTCAGCAGTTTAATCTTGAAATTAAAGGGCATTATTTGAATGCTACTCTACCTAAATTTTTTTTGATCAAAAGGGTTGTATTTGCTAGAGAATTGGGAGTTCATATCGTAATGCATGACTACTTAACAGGAGGATTCACTGTAAATACTAGCTTGTCTCATTATTGCCGAGATAATAGCTAATTTTTTCATATTCACCTTTTGCGATTCTTGATTTTAATCGCCATGACCGTCGCTTCAGAATCGGACAACGCAAATCTGAAAAACCGCTTTACATTGGATAGTTTGGTGTTTTATTGACCGCAACTTATGTATTTATTATTGTCTTCATTGTTGCTCCTTTATGTATTGATCTCTATTTTACGAAAACAATATTATCTCGGGTGCCATTATTCCTACTTCTACAGCCATCGATTTGCAACTTTTACCCAATCTAGGAAGCAGCATCCTTGATGAATGGTTATTACAACGGGTGGTCCGTATGAACTAATTGTTCTAGTACATGACTTCTTACTTGGTGTAGCTTTACACGGGTCGTGAGTGGGAGCTTAGTCGGAGGACATGTATGGTTAGATTCCATTTGTATATATACTTGGTGGAATCTGACATATCTTAATTAAATCCTTCGTGTGGACTCGACGCGCCTTGTATGGTCTGGGGAGGCTTACTTATCTTATAGTTTCGGGGCTTTAACCATCTTTGGTCTCACTGCTTGTTGTTTTGTTTGGTTCAATAATACCGCCTAATTCGAGCGTGTTTTACGGTCCTACTGGACCAGAAGCTTCTCAGGATCAAGCTTTTACTTTTCTAGTTAAAGACCAACGTCTTGGGGCTAATATAGGATTCACTCAAGGACCTACTTATTTATGTAAATACCTAATGTGCTTCCCCCCCCCCCACCCCACCCCACCCCCCCCCCCTTTATTTTTTGTTTTTCTTCTAATTTATGATCATCTGCCTTAAATAAAAACTCAAACCACCAAATTACACTATTAAATTTAAAAAAATATATATTTTTTTTTTCCTATTATCATGTAATCACATACATATAATTGTCTTTATAATAACACACTTCTATTTTTTCTTTGTCTTTCTGATCAATAGTCAAATTAAGTCTTTAAGCTCACACAAAAACTTATAATATATATGATAATAATGCGATGTTCAATATATTTTAATTATAGAATAAAAGAATAAGCGGATTAAAAATTCGCCGCTTAAAATTAGACCGAGTTAGCTCGTAAAAGCAGTATTACTCTTTTAAAATAATTACACGATATAAAATATGCAATATCACATTTGTGTTTATATAGTATTTAAAAAAAATATTATAGTACTATCTACGACTGATTTTAATTAACTAATTAGTTTTTTTTTAATGATCACAATTTTTAGACTCGCGAGAATTCATATTCATATTATTTTAAGCATATTACACGGAGATACTCTTTATTTAACAGGCGACTCTTAGACTGAACATTATGGATAATAAAAATGTATATTTTGTTGACTTATGATAAAGTACTTTTGTGTTTCCCTCAATTTTCCACTTTTTTTACGGGAATATAAAAATGTCCGTTTTCCACTTACTAATGTCTTTTTTTTTTTTTTTAATAATGTCTTTACTTCAATATTATAGTAATCAATTTTTTTCCCATTTAAATATATATTGTCTAAAATCAAATTTGATTTTATCTTTGTTAAATTAGTTTTTTTTTTTTTTATTAATAATCCAATTTAAGCCCACAAGATAAAAAATTTCAGCAGTAATTTTTGTTATTATTAGAAATAGTCGATTCTATATTTTCCTAATATTTTCAGCAAATGTCTTTAACTCTAACGCGTACGACTAAAAGTTTTTTTTTTTTCTTATATGTTACTAAACGAAAATTCAAGAGTCTCATAATATTAAATGTTCAGTATAACGCCCTAATTTTTGAAAAGTAATTAAAATTGACAAATATATAAAGTCAACCCATCATGTGAAGAAAATGATTGAAAAACATCATTGATCACTGATAATGCACAATAACAACACTTTATACATACTTGAAAAATCTATAAATTGTGCTTCTAGGGAATTAATTAATATTAGAGAGTTAATAATAATAATAATAATAATTTTTTACACTTTTTTATAAGTTCAGACTTTTGAATGAGATGAAACATTTCATTATATCAAAGCCTAATATGGGAATTAATATAAAAGTGTGATTTTAGTGTTTTCAAATTTGACGTTTTGCTTAAATTAATCATCCAGAGTCTAAAAATATAAACTGTGTTTCTAGTCGATTCTATATTTTCCTAATATTTTACCTCTTAAGAAACACCCCACCACTACTTTTTAAAAATTTCGCACAAACACTTGACACTTTTTACTATTAAATTTGTTTTCGCAAAATCACGAAATTAAATCGTTTTATCTAAATGAAATGAAATTCTTTCGTACTATCAAAAATTATATTAAAAAATGAATATAGATTAATTAAATTCAAACCTCTTTAATTGATATTGTAATACTTTTATTTGATATTGTTATTGTGTATACTTTTATTATAAATCCACCTCCTCCAAACCCTACAAAAACTAATATCGTAATACTTTTATAAATAAAAACACGCCGAACTGTGTGCGGTATTAATTAATTTACAAATGTAATGATATTATTGTATGAATGTTATGATATTCCTAATAAAAGTTTCATACGGTGAACAAGTATCATTGGAGATTGACTCCTGCGGAAAACCTAATTAATTTTTAATTATATATTGACTCGACTTGGGTTCATGAGAGATTCAATTTACTAAAACATTGGATTGAGCTCGACTCGTTAGACTCACTTACATATACGAATATTACAAACTAATGCCTTAATTGGTCTGATTTTGGCCCCAAATATTATCCAAACACTTTTTCGGCACGTTCTGAGACCCTTTTGGGAAAATATAAAAGTTGTGGGACCAATTAGGAGTGAGAATGAGCCAAGTTGAGTCAAGTAGTGTCGAACTCGACTCAACTAAAGAACTAGAAGCTTGAAACTCTATCAGGCTCAATTCTTTTGAACTCAAGCTCTACTTGATAAAATACTTCAAATACTCAAGTTCAACTTGACTCAGTAACTTACATATCATTAAATGAATTATTTTTTATATTATTTATAATTAGTGTATATTTGTGAATAACATATTATTGGTAAAATAGTAAAATTATGTGAGCTTGATTTAGCTCAGTTAGCCTTGCAAGTCTGACGAACCTAAAATTACTTTCAAAAGCTCAATAACTATTTGAGTAGCTCGATTTAGAGCTTGACTCTATTAAATTTGATTTCAACTTGTTTCAACTCATATATTAATAAATTTTTTGCCGACTCGATTCACTTGCACCCCTAAAACTTGTTATTGTGTGAAGATCTAGATTCAACCTTGCTTCACTTTTTCTTTCCTAATATGCGAAAAAATTATATATATATATATATATATATATATATATATATTTTTTATGTAAGTCAAATTCTATTCCGCAAAGGCGCAAACAACCTTCAAAACCTACTTGTTGCTGTCACTAAAAATTGCATGTTCATATTATTGAAGACTTTTAGCTAGAGAAATTTTAATAATAAGATTATTGTTATTAAATTTCATTTTTCTTGTAGCAATATGATACTTTGTTTCTTTTATTTGTCTTTTCATAAAAAAAATTAAATAATTTTTATTTTGCACTAAGCTAAATTAAATAATATATTCTAATTTTAATATACATTAAATTAAATTATTATGTAAGCAAATAAAAGGATAAAAATGATTAATTACATATTCTATTAAGAAGCAAAATGAGACAAAACAAATTTTAAAACATTTAGTATTATTATAAACTTATTAGAAGATTCAAAAAACAAAAAGAAAAATGTACAACGAAGTACCATATTGAGGCGCTGTTAATGCTCCCAAAATAATCTTGCTACTCCATTATATAAACTCGAATCCATCCAACTTTCCAAAAGTGAAAAATAGGCGTCAATCCGACGCCCCCCTTATTCCACCATCCTCTCCTATTTTTCCGTCGCCTCTCTCGCCACCGCCTTCGGCCGCCGATCTACCAATGGAGGAAGACAAAACTCTCCGGAAAATGGCCGACGCCTTCAAGGAATTGGCCTCCGCTCTAAATCAATGCCCCGATGGAGAAGAACACCGCCTCGAGCTCGGCCCATTCTCCCACGCCTGTTCCCTCGTCTCCCCTCTCTTTCGATGCCTCGGAATCGCCTTCAAATTCGCTGAACTCGATTACGTGGCCAAGGTAATGTTCAATTTTCCCCCAATTGTTCTGTTTTCTTTCGATTATTAGAATCTGTTGGAAGCAATTTTGTTCTGAATCTGGTGATTAATTGTTTGTTGAATGATTTGATTATGACTCAATTGCATGTAATTTTTAATGTTATGTGTTTGAATTTTGCCAATATGCTGATTTTCCTTGAATCTCCTCTGTTTGATGTATGTATTGCTTCGATTTATATGGTACAGTACTGAATATGTATTTACCAGATTATAACTCGTGACTTATTGAATTGGATAATTTGGTGTGTTATTGTAATTCTGGATCTGTTAACATTGTTCCATTTGTACGGGAATCAATCGAGTGATTGTTTAAATGTATAATATGGTTAATGTTCGATGTGGTTTTCTTCGTTTCTGAATTTGTTGCAACTCCTTAAAGGTGCATGATCTTGAGGAGGCATCAAAATCTATATCAGCAGTGCCATTGATGATGGAAGATGATGTTAAATCCGATTGCGTGAGGAGGGGAGGGAGCCACACGAGGAATTTATTGAGAGTGAAGCGTGGAATTGACATGGTCAAGGTTTTATTTGAGCATATTGTTTCTTCAGAGTATGTCCACTTGACTTGATATTTTGTTCATGTTTGGTGCTATATTTTTGTTAATTATCGTCTCCCTTAAATCTTTTTATTGTTTTTCTATTGCCATAGGACCTACAGTGATTTACATTGATCATCTGTATGTTACCTTGCTCTGTGGAATGCCTGGTTTTCCTTCTCTGAACATATACAGTCATCTCTGGAACTTATAGATAGAAGTAGGATCGAAGGATAGTAGTGCCTGAAATCATTAATTTTGGGTGATTGTGTGTTGAATTATTTGTGCCTCTAGTTGAGTTTCAAGTTTTCAACAAATTATTTGTAATGAGTAAGTTCACGTTGTACTTGAATCACACTGGGTCATGCGAAGATCTGTTAACTGTCGTTTTGGAGAGAAACTGTTCCAAAATATTGTCACTTTTGGTTTCCCTAGAGAATTTTTCCCCACATCTTTTTCTTAATTTTTGTGATGTATGTCTCATTTATTGAGATATAAGAATACATGTGAACAGTGAAACACCCAAAAGGGTATATTAGCCATTTTATGTAAGTAATTATAGGTGCTAAATGACTTTCTTAATCAATGTGAAACACCCAAAAGTGATGGTGAATTTGGAACAGGGGGAGTATTAATGAATTGTCTTGTCTTCATATATGAACATTTAAACTAGTTCATATGTAAATAAATATTACGTTCAGAATGTGATACAGAAACTATCCTGCAATTTGTTAAGTCAAAACATGATAGAAAATTTCCCTCAAGATTTGTGAAAAAATGTGCTATAAAATTTATCTGTCTTTCCACAATGGATAAGTAGTTATTATAACAATCCTATTCACGTGTTAGTGCTCAATCTCCGTCTTATACCCATACATGTTGTTAGTTTTAAATATCTCGTTGAATGATATTGATTTTGCATTTATATAACCCAGGCATAGCACAATAAAATTATTATTTAAATTTTGGAACCATCTTTTTTGATAGGGTAACTTCGCTGAAGGAACCAGCTTCAAAAGCGTATGCCCAAGTTTTTGCTCCTTACCATCCATGGGCCATTAGAAAAGCTGTGGCTGCAGGAATGTATGCACTTCCTACAAAGGCACAGCTATTGAATAAGCTCAACGAAGATGGTGAGTTTAATATATAAGCGGTGATTATATATTCCACACTTTATCCAATAATTCATGCATTTTCATGTTGCATTTAAAACATATCTACTAATGAAGTTGATTATAGATTTTCATGCACACTTAATCTAGAGCATGTGTAGCCACCAAATCTTTCAAGATGATAGGCTTCATCTTTGTTAGTTTTGTTGAATTGAGTGCTTGATTGTTCCTTGTTATGTGTCTCTCTATATGATATGATTGAGAAGTATTGTTATAGCGATTATTTAAAAAAATTCGAATATGGCTGTAAAAGATGAGAAGTTGGGAATTTTTTTAATTTGTTGTCGATGTATTGGCCCGTAAACATAATATCCATCTTTTGCAACCTTAAATTACGGGCCTAAAAAAAGACTTTTTCCCTAAAGAGATCATTGTTTTCAATATTGTAGGAACAAATGATAATTAGAGAATTGTATTAAAAGAATATTATGAAATATAACGATTATGTGTATTGTTTATTGGCAAAGTATAGGGTGTTTCACACAAAAATCTGTAAAACTGGTTAAGGAGTGTGACTTATATTTACTAAAAGGTATTAGTTGTGATAAATGAAGGGTCACTTTTTACTATAAAGGGTATTACTCATAACACTAAGGGTGTAACTTACATTATAGCAGGGGGTATTAGTAGTGATAACTGAAGGATGTGACTTAATATTACAAAATGATATTAATTAGTCGTGATAACGGGAGGGTCATGCCCGTAAAAAAAAAAAATTATTTCACGGTGAAACAAATTTCACGGCATACTAAGTCTTATTTATTTATATAGTATTATTATTTATGGTGTATATGTAATGATTCATATTGTTTCTCCAGCTATATGTTATTTTAAACAATGAACAATGAATTTTGAGTTGTCTAATTATGATTGTTCTATTTTCAGAAACATCAGCCAAAATTCAGATGGAGATATTCATAGCCTCAGCAGCTCCGGTGATTAAGCACATTGATCATCTCTTTATCTCAAGAGGATTAGGAATTGATTGGTGAAAACTGAGGGATTTTGTTACATTCTGAATTTCTGATCCATTTATCTTGTATTGTGTGAGAATATATTATATTCTACTAATTCATTCACTTGTATATTTCAATGGGTCCAAAAAATATCACTTCGTGGTCTATTCAATTGTGCAGTAATTAAACTTAAAAAGTACGAAAAAAATGTCATGGATAAATAATGAAAAACGTTAGTATAAAAAGAATATTATTTTGTATGCTAAACAAATATTAGTATATTCTAGAAGATAAAAACTCATATGAGGCTGTCTCATGCATGAGACGAGGCACAATCAAATTGCTAAGGCGTCAATGCATAATTTATGTCAAGTTTCATTGTAAGACCGTCTCATGCAAGTGTGTCTCATTCTAGAATACAGATTAATGTTATTTTATAATTAATTGCCATTTTTAAAAAATATTACCCCAAGTTAATATTGATGGAGATCAATACCAATATTTGTTATTTTTTAAAAGCTTAGTTACGAATAAAATCACAATTTCACAAATTGCAATTTAATCTAAACTTTTGAATTTTGGCAAACAAACCATTACTTTTATTCTTTTTAGCAATTTCAACTTCTGGCAATTTGTCCCCTTGCCCAAAAGGTGATGTGTACAAATATATACATAATTATCATCCTAGTGAGTATCCACGTCAATAAATAATTATAAACATAATAAATAATAATTTAAAAACAAATTAAGTATTATAAATACTATAAATAAATTTAGAATAAATATAAATATAGTAATATATTAAAATCAACACATATAAAAATTAAAATCTAATTTCTTTTAATAAAATTAAAATTAGAAACCAACACAAACAAATAATATTCAAAATCACGTAAATTATAATTATTAAAAATTAACACAAATAATATTTCTTAGGGAATGTATTTACCCACCACGGAGTATCAAATAAAAAAAACCCAGGAAACTAAACCTAACATTTGTCCCCAACCTATGTTTTTTGGCAGCCCTCCCCAACCCCACTCCCATTTCAGTTGCACCTCCATTTTTGAAATGTGAATTGGGTCACCGCACACACCACTCCATACTCAGACTCTCTTACTGGGTGCTCGCTTTTTGTAAAGGAGCATGGTATATATAGCGAGCTTGATTTATTTTTTTTAATTGCATAATAGTTTGAAAGGAACATGGTGAAAGGAACGTGGGTCGGGGGTGGGGCAATGGAGGATGGTGGGCTTGGGGCAGCAGTGGAGGCAACATGAGGTTGAAGATGAATGAATTTTGGTGTAATTGAATTTTGATTTTTTTTTTACAGAATCAATTTTTTTTCTCGAGGATGAAGATGTGAAGATGAAGAATTTTTTATTTTTTTTTAATTTTAAATATTTTATTTTTACATTTTTATTCTTTTAATTTCTATTTTATTTTCAATTTCATTTTAAAAGTATTATTCTAAATTTTTATTATTATATTTGTTTTTTTTTTAACTTTTAATACTTTAAAAAAATATAATTTATACTTTTATATTTGAATAAGAGGTGATTTACCATTAGTAGATAAGAGATATTGAAGTCCAAAAATTTCAAGATGTATAAGTTTTTTTTAGTTAATTCTCCAATCAAGTACTTCTTCTATTGTTTAAAAATTATGGGTTACAAATTATTTCATCTCTCCTATAGCACACGATGACTACATTATTATATATTTGTCTGTCTTGTATGTATTCAGATACATAATGCACTCATAGTTTATTTTAGAACAATGCAATTTATTATATTAAAAGATGTAATTTGTTTATACTGAACCGTGAACTATTAATATGAAAAAATAGTTGCACGGTTTAGTGTAAACAAGTTGCATATTTTAATGTAACAAATTGCATAATTTTAAAATGCACTATAAATGCACGGTGTATTTAAATGAACATGTGATCTACTCTATTTATTTTAGGTTGATTATCGTCATTGGTCGGGTACATTATTCATAAATGTTCACTTGTTGTTCATATACAAGTGAGATTTCCTATTACACAATAATGTAAGTGGTCATATATAAGTAAAATTTTCTATAATATAATAATATGAATTGCTTTGTGTATGTTTGATAACGAAAAGATTGTAAAAAAGTACATTATAGTAAAATTATTATATTGTAAAAAATAAAGATATGCCACATTAATTAAAAGAATATGAAGGAAAAAAATCTTTATATCCTTCAATGGTTTCAAAGTGCCATTCTAAAAGATTTAGAAAAGATTGTAAAAAAGTAAATTATGGTAAAGTTATTATATTGTGAAAAATAAAGATGTGTCACATTTTTATAAAAAATAATCAATTAAAATAGTTCCTCCTGCCATATACAAAAGATATGTCACATTAATTAAAAGAATAGGAAGGAAAAAATCTTTATATCCTTCATTCGTTTCAAATTAAATGCCGTTTTAAAAGATTTAAAAAAGATTGTAAACAAGTAATTATGATGAAATTATTATATTGTGAAAAATAAAGATGTCACATTAATGAAAGAATATTATGACGAAAAAAATCCTTATATCTTTCATTCGTTTTAAAAAGTGCCGTTTTAAAAGATTTTAAAAAGATTGTAAATAAGTAACTATATTAAAAATTATTATATTGTAAAAAATAAAGATATGTCACATTAATTAAAAAAAACATGATGAAAAAAATCTTTATATCCACTATTCGTTTCAACTAAAGTGTCGTTTTAAAAGATTTGCATTAAATTAAGCAACGTAAAAATTTGACATATTTATCCTTAATCAATTTTACATAAAGTAATTACCGGATATTAGTATTTCAGGATATTGTAATTTTTTGTACTTTACTATTAAAGTAGATGATTTTTTGTAGATATAAATAATGACATGAGATATAATTTTATGATGAGATATGATAATTAAAAAGAGCGTAATTACATTTTTAGTGAGAAAGGACAAATATACCTACCTTACACTAGACTATATATGTATAGAGTATATATACATACAAAATATGTGCAAAATTATTATTATGTGTTGATCAAATATTATATTTAAATGGATATTTTAAATAATTATTTTAATATAAATAATTATTTATTTATTTAATCTATTGATGCAATATATTAAATTTTATTATAATAAATTATTTATTTTTTTTATCTAAATTAAAAAAAGATATAATAAAAATAAATAAGTAGGATATATCTAATAAAATTAAACAAGATAAAAATAGTGTATCATTTAATTAAGTCTTAAAAAAAATAAGATTGTGAGCCATGTGGGTATATATCTTTTTTCTAATAAGGGCATATATGTAGTTTTACTAAAAAATGGGTACTATCTTTTTTTTATATGAAATTGATAGATATTTTTTTTCTTTTACTTATAATAAAAGTGGGTATATCTCTTTTTTTTTTCCATTACTTTATTGACTTTTATGGAAATGGGTAAATAAATACTAGCATGAGATAATCTTTTTGGGTAAAATGGTAAATAAATATGGAACAGAGGAAAATAATTTTTCCACAAAACTCATCTTGTGAACAAAATTTAAGACACTGCTAAATGACCAGATTCACCCCGGAATGATAGGGGTAATTCAATCATTTTATATAATATAAAATGACTGTTGTACTCTCAATAAAATAAATAATAAATTTTTATATATTTTTAAAAATAAAAATACAAAAACAATTAACAATATTCACCCTCGTTAAATCACCCCCAAATATCATTATCCCAAATTTTAAGGAATTCAATCCATTTATGATTTTATGAGATATGAAATCCTTCTTATAAAAGAAATTTCCCATTAATTAAACGTACTAATAGGAATAATATCCATTACACAGCAGCCATGATAGAATCTACTCATTTGAAAATCCTTATCCCCCAAAATTAACGGAGGCTAGGGGTGGAAAATTTACCGAAAATACCCGTATACCGGCTTATCGTACCGAAAATATATCGAATTTATCGAAATTTTCGGTATATCGGAGTTTTCGGTAAGGTAACGGTATAAATTTTTAAAAGTCATGGTATACCGGTATACCGATACATTGGATATATACTGTACCATATTTAGAAAAATATTTAATATATTTTATTTTTTTAATTTAATTAATACATTGGATATATATTGTACATTGAAAATATATCCTTTTATTTTGAATTATCTCTGTGGGTTTCCTGATTCAAGGTAAAAATTTGGAATTCGTATAATTTTTTTGAGTGTTCTCATGGTTAAAAAAACCAGTATTTAAGGGAGATATATGTTAAGAGATTATTATTCATAAAATATAAGTTTTTTAAATAAATAATCAAGGTATGAACGGTATACCGTTAATTCGAAATGAAACGGTATATCGTTAATTCGGTATATACCGAAAATTTCGATGATTAATCGGTATATCACTGAAATTTCGATACTGATATCTGGTATGTGATTTTTTATCTTTGAAATTACGGTATCTGATAATTTAAATATCTACCATAATTTTTATGCAGTGCGATATAAATTTTCACATACCTTAAATTACGATACGATATACAGTATGACCGATACTGTACGGTATGGTATGACCACCCTATCTAAGGCCGAAGGCCTTTATCGAAATCCCCAAAATAGAAAAAAGCAAGGGCATATCCGTAATTTAAAACATCAACCCACTGTACTCGGTTTGCTCTTATATAACGCATTAATTAATTAAAAAATCAGTTTTCAACCGGTTTTAGTCCGCCATTTTCATCCTCCTTCAACCTCTCAAAAAATCTCACACCAAAACCCTCCATTTTCAAAATGGGTTCTAATTTCTTGTTCCCATTTCAAGATTTGAACCAAAGCCCCACGATTCCCACCACATACACCCCACTTATCGTCCCCAGAATCGAACCCAAACTAGAACCCCTCGATGAACCCTCACCGCCGTCCGCCGCCGCCGCGCCGTTCGACCTGCAGTCCGAATTCAACCGCCTGGCGGAGCTTTTCCGGTCCACCATCCCCCAAACCCTACCCGACCCGCACCCGGATTCGCTCGCACTCGTCGCAGTCCCCAACCCGGATTCCCAACTCTCGAGCGTCGTCCTGACGCCACGTGGCAGCCGGAGGTACCAGAACCGATCGTCGGAGCTGGTCCGGGTCCTGGATCTGAAACCCGAGGACGAGATGTATTTCCGCGACACGGTGAGGAAGACGCGCATGGTGTACGACTCCCTGCGCGTGTTCGCACTTGCGGAGGAGGAGAAGCGAAAGGACGCTTTTGTCCCCCACCGTAGAGTGCGCGCGGATTTGAAAGCCGCCGCGATGATGCGCGAGCGCGGCTTATGGATAAACCGCGACAAGAGAACCGTCGGGAATTTGCCCGGAATTTCCGTCGGAGATGTCTTCTTTTTCAGGATGGAAATGTGCGTAGTCGGATTGCACGGGCAAGCGCAAGCTGGAATCGATTACCTCCCGTCGAGCCAGAGCCAGAACGGCGAGCCCATAGCCACGAGCGTTATCGTCTCTGGTGGCTACGAAGACGACGAAGATTCAGGGGACGTGATTGTATACACAGGGCACGGAGGGCAGGATAAGCACAATAGACAGGTGGTGCACCAGAAGCTCGAGTGTGGGAACTTGGCATTGGAGAGAAGCATGAATTACGGCGTTGAGGTAAGGGTAATTAGGGGTTTTAAGTACGAGGGTAGTCCAAGTGGGAAGGTTTATGTGTATGATGGTTTGTATAGGATAGTTGATACTTGGTTTGAATTGGGGAAATCGGGGTTTGGTGTTTTTAAGTTCAGGCTTGTTAGGATTGAGAACCAGGTGGAAATGGGGAGTGCATTGATGAGGTTTGCTTTGAGGTTAAGGACTAGGCCGTTGGATTCTCGTCCTGTAGGGTATGTGTCGCTCGATTTGTCCAAGAAAAAGGAGAACTTGCCTGTGTTTTTCTTTAATGATGTGGATGGTGATCATGACCCGATTTATTACGAGTACCTTGCTAGTACGGTTTTCCCTCCTTATGTGTATAACGGTGGGAATGCGGGTGGGTGTAGTTGTGTTGGGGGCTGTTTGGATGGTTGCTTTTGTGCGATGAAGAATGGGGGTGAGTTTGCGTATGACTCGAACGGAGTTTTGGTGAGGGGGAAGCCCTTGGTTTTCGAGTGTGGGCCTCATTGTCTTTGCCCACCCACTTGTCGGAACCGTGTGTCACAGAAAGGAGTGAGGAATCGTTTCGAAGTTTTTAGGTCGAGGGAAACGGGATGGGGAGTTAGGTCGTTGGACTTAATCCCGGCTGGTTCGTTCATTTCTGAGTATTCGGGAGTTGTACTTACTCGTGAGCAAGCAAAAATATTCACGATGAACGGTGATAGGTTAATCTACCCGTCCCGTTTTTCTGATAGATGGAAAGAGTGGGGAAATTTATCAAAAGTGTTTACTGATTATGTCTGCCCAACGTCCCCGTTGATCCCACCGTTGGATTTTGCTATGGATGTTTCTAGAATGAGGAACATTGCTTGCTATATGAGCCATAGCTGTTGCCCGAATGTGCTAGTCCAGCCAGTACTGTTCGATCATAATAATATATCTTTCCCACATCTTATGCTATTTGTGATGGAGAATATCCCCCCTATGAAAGAGCTTTGTATTGATTATGGTGTGGCTGATGAATCCACGGTGAAGCTTGCTATCTGCAACTGATTCGTCTCGTTGAGTGCTTGCTGGGGAGCTTTTCTGGGGATCTTGTGCTAAGGTATCTTAAAATTATCTCTTTTGATTTATGGCTTTATTTTATTTGGTTCTTTTGTAATGGCTTTCTTTTGATTTCTAAACATTGAATCAGGTGGCTTGTTTTGTTATTGCATATGAGACCGAGCTACTAATAATTTATTATAGCTGTTAAGTAAGAGGATAAGATGTTCTAACAGGGGAAAAGAAGATGATATGAATCTTTGGTTATGTTTTGCTTATTTTATTTGTTGATCAAGTGAAGATCTTTTTGATCCTTTGTGAAAACAACATGACTTTCTTTATTAGTACTACTTTGGTTTTGCTTTGCTGATTTTGCTTCTTGTGGGGATCAATTTAATTTTACGTTTAAAAGAGCATATTTGAGAGGAAAATGTGGTTTCCTTTCTAGTTTGTTTATGTTAGTGGCTTGAGTTCTAGGAAGGAAAAGGACATATATAGGTTCTTGTGGCCTTTGGGAATACACTTACCTTCATAACAAATGGCTCTTTTGCTTTCTGTTAGAAATCCAGAAAGATACAGAGACATTTTACAATTATATTACTTGTAGTTTCTCCAAACTATCCTAAAAGTTCAAAGACAGAGAGCTAATTCAAATTCAGGAAAGTGACACTTTAGTTTGTTCTAGAGTAGATTTTAACTGATGCCTTTTTTCTTTGCTCATCAACACCATGTTTGTTGTAAAGCCTGAACAGTTCAGGTTCACTAGAAGGTTGATCAGTGAGTTTTTTTTTTTTGAGACAGTATTCTTCTTTATTTTGATTGTTGATCAGAGTTGGGGCATTAATCTGGGACTTTAGATGTGCGTTCAGTCGACTGCTCAAGCAATTAGGTCCTTGCGATTACAGATTGGTTATCTTGTTACCCTAGCATTAGTAATATTATCTGATGGCCAACTGGTAAAGAGTCGAGAAAGACTTGTAAATTTCTTGAAATAAATGGAGATGAAACTAAAAATGAAAATTATAGGTCCAACACCTGGGGTATAAAACTCGTCTCTGTTTCCTCTCTGCTGCTAGAAACTGTGGGATAAAACTTGTCTCTGTTTCCTCTGCTGCTAGAAGCTGTGCGAGTCAGAATAGGATATCATTCATTGCTCACAATTAGGACATTTGTCTAGAGCCACAACACCATCTAATAGATGCTAACTGATACCTTGTTTAGGTATGTTTCAACAATTTGTAAATTCTACAAAATCTTGCTATTATAAGCCATACTTTTGGGTTCATCAAAATCTTTAGCTCATATTCTCCGTAATTTTTGCTAAATACACTATTTGTCATAAATATCAAAGGAGGCTGATTTACTTTTAAACTATGAGGTGTTCTACTTTTGTTTAAACCTAGTTTTATGGAGGTCATACAATTATTCCTTATACCTAAGAAAAAAATATATATTGGTATTACCGTAAATGTACATCATCGATCTTATTTATGGGTCTAATAGCTTGAGAAATGATTTTCATTCCCTCCAAAATGTAGAAGAGCGGAAAATCTAATGCATATTCTTCATTCCATTACTTTATACCAAACACACCTATCATTCATTTTCCATTTCTTCTCTCCAAACCTTTCAATCAAGCATCACCCCATTCCCATCCATTCTCACCAAAACCTCTAAACCAACCCCTCCCTCCCTGAGAAAACATAGTGCTAAGGGACTTATATATTCGTAACAAATCAAGTACGATTGGCCACAATAATTCATAGACTTCACAAAACTTTAGCACCAAAATATCCCCAAAGAGAGAAGAGTGACAATTTTGACATGACACTAAAGTAACATGTGAGTGTCTTCTATTTAAGCATATCATGTTCGCTTCCTCATCAACAAAAAGATTTCCTTTAAGTTTTCATATTCATCCATATTGTGTTCATGTAATTATCATCTTGAGATGAAACACATGAAAACACTAATTATGCCAATTCTTAAAGCGTAAGCAACATCATAGGACTTAAAAGTAATGGGTTAGTCTTTAGTAGTGTCTTTATGTATGCCGAGTAGGTAAGGACATGAAAATTTCTGTGTCTCAACGAGAGATGACTTGAAATCACAAAGTGAACCACCCCTACAAAAAGAATGTTTGGCAACAGTAGGTTAATCTTTGACACATAATTTAGAAGCTTCACTCTTTCACCCAAATTAACATGAAGTAGTCATTTTTTTATATAGTGGATCCATTCCGGTTTTCAATTTTAATTATCTTTCCAAATATAACATAGCCGTTAGAGACACAAATGGTGCAAATGTTAGCATATTTATTGGCAAGAGATGGGCGCCTCATCGTGCCTTAATTTTTGTCACCTCGTGCGTCATCATGCCTCATGAACACTAGTGTTCCCCCATCCCCAAAACATCTTTTCAGCTCAACTTTGTAATAGAAATTCTCCCGTACAATGCACACCTACTAGATTGATGATTTTATGTGTGAACAATGTAATGTGAGTTGAATTCCAAAAAATACGGTATATTCAAATTCAATAAAAAAAAGTTTAATATAACAAACTATTTTATTTAATTTTTTTTTTCGGCCCATGTTCAAAACATAGTCCTTTTTGTTCTATTTTTTAAAACAAGGAGTACAAGCTATATGTCTGCTGTGACGATCCTTTAGGAGTGCTATAGTAGATTCCCATAACAATGACCATAAATACACAAAAGTAAAAGAATTACTTATCTTAAAATAAAAAATTCTATAGCTTTATGAATCTCGAAAATACCAAATATATTTTGTTGACAATAACAACACAAGTACCTCCATCATGCTCGTGAAATATGCTAAATTCGTCTCTCATTTGGTACATCAGTATACTTATCTTATCCATCATCACTCAAAAGCCACATTGCACCTTGCTTTACCTATTCATTTAGCAGATCCCTTCATTTGTCTTTCTCTTTTCTTGCATGCCAAATTTTATCGATATTCTCAATTCCCCATCTTTCATCTTTCTCTTACTCTTCCGTTTGTGACTATAATTATTCAAACACATCGCATACTCTAGAATATGACGTTCTCTTCATTTACTCTCTTCTTGCATGTCAAATTTTTTCACATCAGCCATTACGATATCATGACCT
This sequence comes from Stenogyne calaminthoides, assembly GCA_037126765.1. Taxonomy (NCBI): domain Eukaryota; kingdom Viridiplantae; phylum Streptophyta; class Magnoliopsida; order Lamiales; family Lamiaceae; genus Stenogyne; species Stenogyne calaminthoides. The sequence goes on from JBBCBC010000003.1 coordinate 48,128,996, forward strand.
CAAGCATGCAGAATTGAATAAGAACTCTTTCTCGTGCATCCTTCATTTCTTTTCCTGCTATCCACCATTGGATGTAATGGATACCCCATGCGTATTTATAGCTTACAACATTAAGATATATATATATATATATATATGCATATGTATGTATATTCATGTGAGATGCATATTAGTAAGCTTATTAGCACTAAATTATAAAATTATTATTTATTTTCAGAATCTCTGTCTAGGTTGTAATGCCCTGTCTTATAATATCTGAGTTTCACCATAAGAAGCCTTACATGAAGCTAAATTTAATGCATTTCATGTAAAAGCTGTATCTGACTTTTTTACTACTGAACATAAGAGAATTGATTAATAATTCCTTTTAGAGAAATCTTGTTCTAATACAAGCTCGAAGATTTATTACTTTCCTTTTGATGTGATAAATCTTTCCATATCCTCTCAAAGTATTGAAAATTATATAATTATTACTCCTACATCCCAATTTGAGGTGATAATTTTCCCAGATCTTGTCAAAACATTAAAATTAATGTAATGAGATGTTGCATATCTCTTTTCTTACGACATACTCCCTCCGTCCCATTTGAAGTTGCACACTTTCAATTTCGGTCCGTGTCATTTCAAGTTGCACACCCAAAATATGGAAAAGAATCTTACAATCTCCACCACACAATCTCCACCCTCCATCCCCCTTGAAAAGTCAACAAAACCACTTTTTCTTAAAATGTGTGCCGGTCAAAGTGTGAAGGCTCAAATGGGATGGAGGGAGTATGTATTTCTAAAATTTTGATCTGTTTTTTCTAAGCATTAAATGCTGACATATCTATTGTAGGCTTACCAGATGTAGTTACTTTGGATGGAAACTATTGATGTTTTGTTATGGAATTGGAAAGCTTGATAAGATTCAAAGAAATTGCAAAATTAGATATCGACAAACTTATTAGAAATGCATCTTAGTTTTTAAACCATATCACAGTAGAGAACATAAACCTGCGTATTCCCAAGTAAGCCCTTCGCCAACTGTCCTAGTGTTTTTCTGCATTCTGCACAATAATTGTGTGAGTTCGTCTCATGGAGCATATTCTTGGGCGACTAACCCTCGCTTTAATTTGACCATCTTGACTTTTAAGAGACTTGTAAGAATTGATTTGACTGGTGGTGAACTTGAGAATCTAGAGAAATGAAGATTTCAAAAGTCAGAATATTATTATTCATGTTTTATCATCTTAAGGGAGTATTATATTTGGGCCGGTTCCTTTAGTTCTTATATACTCGGGCCTGTCTTTGTATTGCTCAGTTTTTCTGTTTTTTGTAAGCAGTAAATTCTTACATATCTATTCTAGCCTTAAATAATTGTAGACTTGTAGTTACTTTTGATGGAGTCTATGGATGTCTTGTTATGGAATGCAAGTCTTATGTGGAATGCTGTATGCAAACTGTGCTGTTGCATGGATGATGATGTGTTCAATTGAGCTTTTGGGATTATATTAAATTGTAAATTAGATATCGACGTGCTTATTAGAAATGACGTATACTTCTATGCACCAGTTGCACCGTGAACTGTAGTGCATTTTTAAATGGTATTAGTTGTTTTACTAAAATGTATTAGTTGGTCAGTATCAACTGTTTCAAAGAACAGTATTCGTTGTTTTTATTGAACAGTATTTGTTGTGCACCAGTGTGCTGCTCAATAACTTTGTCATAATTTTAAACGTTAAATATACATGATTCGACTCCTATTTAGCTGATTCTTACATGACCTAGTTTATTTTGCAGATACGAAGAACACAGTTCCTGGACAACAGCAGCACATCTAATGCTGCCCGTTTTGTTAAATGAAAGGCTACTTCACATTTTTGTGCTTGATTTTGGTAGATGTGGAGCCCACTGTTGTTTCTGGGCGTTTTGATCGAAGAAGTAGACACAGCAAGAAGATTCCCACTGTAGAGATGGAGGTTTAGATGAGGTTTAGTATCAACATATGCCTGTATATATATGAAAATCGAATTTGCTTTTTCTTGTACAGGATATATGTTGTCTTTTGTGTAAGCTTTCACCCTCTAAGTTATGATTTTCGAGGCAAATCTCTACAGAACGCGGAAGTGGTGGCTTCCTGAGAGCTACAGTCACTAAAAGAGGGGGGTGTTTGCAAGTGATTGTACTGTTGTTGAAGAACTGATTCATGTAGAAATTATAAAATGTTGTAGTGTTTGAATATTTTGTCTGTTTGGTCAAAATTGCAAAAATTGGAAGTATTTGCTAAAGAATAACAGTTTGAACTGAAGATAAGTTTTAAACAGGTTTGCTGTGTATTTGCAAATTCTAATGTGCTTAAATAATCATTTTAAGTTGATTTTAGGTAGAAGCTGTGATAGACCAATTTAGGGGGTGTTTGCAAGAATTTATAAGTGATTATCGTCATCTAAAATTGTGTGCATAAACAATTTGAAGTGTTTTATTTTACTTTTTATTAAATTATTAAATAAGCTGTCAAAAGCTAAAAATTACTCCATCCGTCTTAATCATAATGGTAAAGTACCCCATATTTTCGTCCCAATCATAATGGTAAAGTTACTTACACACTTTATTACTTTATCACTTTATCACATAAAATATTAATAAACAACACTTTCTACCCCCAATTACTCATCACTTTATCATATAAAATACTAATAAACAACTCTTCCTACCCCACCACTTTGACACTTTATCACTATTCCACTAAATCCTTATGAACAGTAAAAATGTCATTATGATTGGGACGGAGGGAGTAACAGGAGAGTGTTTTTGGTAGCTTATGAACATTTTTTAAGTATTATTAAATTTTTTTTTTTAAAACACTATCAACTTTTCTTGACATTTTTTACAAACACCATCAATTTTTACAATTAATAATCAATTTTTTTATAATTACAAATTAATCACTTCTTCAAAGGGAGGGGATTTAGTGATGTACAGGAGGGTGTTGTGCATCATCCCCACCATTGGATCACATACACCTGCACGGGTGTGTGTGCGCGTGTATGATCTAATGATGTGTGTGTGCACAGGAGGGTTTAAAACTGATCGAGTCAAGAAAATGAGTTTTAGCAAATACTTTCGATTTTTGAAGTTTTAACCAAGAGCATTTTATTTTCAAACGCAATTTAAAAGTGATTATTTAAACAGTTAAAGTGATTTTATTTCTAATTGTCCGAATCATTTCTAATGTCCTATATCTTCATGAAAACTAAGGTTCCTAGTGGGATTTTGGTAGATATCAATGTTACAATTATTACATTGTGCCCTCGACAACGGCTTTGTGCTAGGAAATATATATATCATGGTTATAATTAATATTCTAATAAGACAAAGTCTATTAAAAAAAAATTCATACGTTAAAAAACTTTAATTTACAACTAAATTCTGTAATTTGTGAAGGTAAGACAAAATTGAGTGGTTCATGGTTCACTCGGCCCAAGTGGTTCATGGTTCACCCGGCCCGAATAGGTCATAATTTATGGTTCATTATTTAGTATTTAGGGTGTAAATGGTTGATTTAGGTCAATTTTATAGATTTTCATACGTGAAAATTTTCACACTAGACCTACTCTTCTACTAAATATCTTATTGAGATCAGAAATTCATTCCCACAAAATATATGATTCCAGATCGTTCATGTTACGGTCTAAAATTCCTTTCGAGGAGTAATTATCACATACCCTCGTCAATCTTTTTGACGATTAGCATAAATAAAAAAAATGTACAATACTTGCATAAATTATTCAACGAACCAAGCAAACATTACATTTTTAAATACTTGTAATGAAGGAAATATTAAAACGCATGTCATTACGAAATTTAAACTCAATTGCTAGAAATTAGCATAGTTTGTCTCAAAGGTAAACAATGTCAATTCAACAAAACAGAGATACGATACGACTCACTAAAATGAAATACTAAAAGTTCCAAAATTCATAATATCTACGTGAAATGACATGAATAAATTTCAAAACATAGGATTTAAGAATAAAATAAATTTGTAAAGAATGAGATAAGAATTGTTATGAATTTCATGGGGGTTTCACTTTTCCACAACCACTCCCATATTCCTAGGTGACTCGATACCATGATCACACCGACGAAAGTATTAGTTTTTTCAATAATATGATAGATGGAAAATCAAGTTTAAAACTATTGTGTCATTATATTAAAAAATTATTACATCTTTTTCATTATTAAATTAGCATTAATATGTAAAAGATTAATTATAATCTATAATTTAAAGTGATATTAAACAATAATAAATTAATAAAATATAACAATATTAATGAAAAAACTAGTTATATTAAATAGAAGAGAGAAGAAAATCTATTCAAAGATTTAAATTGTAGAGAGAAACTGATTTGAAAAAATGACATCATTTTTGTTTTTATATTTTTTTTAAAATAAAAAAAAGTCATATAAATGCCTGTAATGATCTCAATTGTGGACTTCATGAATAGTTATATTGATGGAAGAATGGATGGATGAATGTGAGGGTGTGTTTAAAAAGAGACGATGTGGAGATGAAAGTATGGTTAGATGGATAAATAGATGTCCATCCAATAGAAATGCTCTATTGGAGACGAAGTGGTAAGAGCATTTTTATTGGATAGATGAAAATTTATCACCTATTTATCCATCTAACTATACTTTCATCTCCACATCGTCTCTTTTTAAACACACCCTCACATTCATCCATCCATTCTTCCATCAATATAACTATTCATGAAGTCCACAATTGAGATCATTACAGGCATTTATATGACCTTTTTTTATTTAAAAAAAGTTATAAAAACAAAAATGATGTTATTTTTTCAAATCAGTTTCTCTCTACAATTTAAATCTTTGAATAGATTTTCTTCTCTCTTCTATTTAATATTTTCATTACAGGCATTTATATGACTTCCCCACTAAAGTGAGATACTACACACCCTCCCTCTTTAGTATCTCACTTTAGGCTACCTTTTCTAACCCAATTCGATTTTCGTGTGCCACTTTTTGTATTTCATCATATGTTTAATCTTCAAATCATTATAACACGTGTTACTATAATTTTACAGTTTGTTGATTTTTTTTTTACCATCCATTTGTCATACATCAATGAATGACATCGTTCGACTAGGAACAAAATTAGAGGGAGAAAATAATTAATGGACTGCTCTCGACTAATACAAAAATATCGGCGGTCCTCGCTTTAACTCTCTTATCCTTTGTTGTGGTCCCCAATCCCGCAAATATCCCTACATACCCTTGCTCACCCCCTCTTTTACTATCTCACTTTATGCTATCGCTTCTAGCTAAGGTTGATTTTTCTGTACCATTTTTTGTATTTAATCATGTATTCTAGTTTCTGGATTAATTCCTCTAGCTTTAATCTCTCTGAAAGAATTCCGTCTCATCTAAAAGTTCGAACTTGTAGAGATGTGAGAAATTAAATCTTTTGTATATAGTTCCCTAATACTCTCCAATCGATTCTGGTGAGCCACCAACAGTTAGGATGTCTCGCCACACTAGCTTTCATTCCCGTGGTCGTGATGAGTGACAGGAAGATCTCTTTTGGAGGTAGAATTACTTTGCTTAATGCGGTCTTAACCTCTCTACCTATCTATTATCTGTCTTTTTACCATTTACCCAAAAACTACCTTGAGTGAGATTTCAATTCGACATGAGTAATATTCTCTAGTAGACCACCAGCTACTCTAAATGCATGCTCAAACTTTGTACGTTTGCAGAAAACTGCAACTATATTTACCCTTTAGCTTAGTTCTTTAGCTATGGTCACTATCCCTATTTCCTTGCAAAGGCAATAAATGTATAAAAATAAATATCTAATATTATTGTACGTGAATATTTATTTACATTTTGGCAAATGTAGGACATTGATTTGTTTTGGTGCAAAGTAAGAATTTTAAAAAATAAAATTAGCAAATTTAGGACTAAAGAATTAGTTGTGCATATTTTTTTGTCCATTAAAATGGCCTACATTTGCCCGAAATATAAAATTTAATTAATGGCCCACAATTCTACCCAAAAAAAAAAAAAAAAATCAATTCTCCAAAATGTAAACATATATAAGGTCCTTAAATTGCGGGGAAAAATCTGTAAATATAGGACAATTGAGCCCGAATAAGCTCAAATCAGGTTAAAATGTCACGTGAGATTTGAGAAATTTTAAACAAATAAAACACGTTTAAAATGCCACCAAGCAGTCCACATCAGCAACTCGTCGAAACCCTAAATTTTTGTCGGCACGTGACAGACACATGATAAGAAACGACAGGATTTGCGATTTTTAGGCAAAGATGGGACCAAATTGGACAATCATTTAAGTTATGAGACGAAATTGGAAAAATTATATTTTTTGGGACGAAAAATGGAGAGTTGATAAGTTTGGGACCAGAAAAAATTCTCAGAATAATAGCCTATACTGCCAAAATAAAATTAAATGTCCTACTTTTGCTGAATTGAAACTTATTTTTCTTAAATTGTCATCCCGTAAGTTACAGCTCCACAATTTTTACCGTCGAAATTGATCATCGCTATAAATATATATAGAAAGTTGATCAGATTCACATTATCGATCATGCGAATTTTGTTCAAGACATGGATAGTTACTCAAGTTTATGAAAAATGAGTGGAGCACCATTATGGGGCATCAGCTGAACAAGTCCAGAAGGAGGGTGCGTGCGAATAAGTGGGTGATAACTGGAACGAGAAGCTTCGTAGAATCATTGCTATGACTATCTTGGCTTTAATGCAACTGCGAGGACCCAACCCGAATGTTACAAATGATGATTGGACCTTTGCTGCTTTAGAAACTCCTTCGGCGTGCCTCTGAGGGTTGAACTCTTTCGAGTCGTCTCCCAAAATCTTGGGATCATAATGAGGTGCGGCTAGTAATATGTGCAAATACACTCCTGCTGGAGCTGTAATGTTTCCTAGTTTCACCGTTTCTTTTGTGCGCCGAGATGTCAAAGGTATGGGCGGGTACAACCTTAACACTTCTTGCAAGATCTTGGTCATCTGAGGATTGGAGAAGAAAATTTTATCTCACTCCAAAAACAAAAACAAAAAAACAAAAAATAGTATGAAATCACATAAATGGATTTCGAACACGTCCAAAAAATTTAGGCATAACGCACAAACCCATAAGGAGAAAATATCATTTCCAGTCCAGTAACTTTGGACGCTTTCATTTTTCGTCCTATAACTTTTTACTTTTTTCAATTTTAGTTCTGAATATGTAAATTTCAGTCCTTTCTGGTCCGAAATTTTAAAATCTCGCCAGAATAAGCATGTTCACCTCACGTAACACTTCAAAATTGATTTTTTTTAAATTTCCCGACGACCTACACAAGTGGACTGTCATTTAATAAAAAAAGATCACTTTTGAATTGTCATATAAGGTGCACATTCTTATTCCATAGAGATTCTAGTGAGATTTTAAAATTTCCGACCAAAAAGGATTGAAATTGACACATTAAGAACTAAAATTGATAAAGTAAAAAGTTACAAGACTACAAATGGAATTGTTCGAAGTTATGGGACTAAAAATGTTATTGTCTCCATCCTTAAACTATCATTTGTTTTGAAAAATCACTCAAGAATATTCAACAATAACATAATAAACAAACTCGACGTCATTTTAGAGCCAGCAAAGTAGAAGAGCTCACACTCCTCAGTTACGTCTTCAATACTCATTCCCTCTTCCTCATTGAATCGTTTATTTGATTCCAATAGAACACCCAGTAAGTCATCTCTATTCATGTTTTCTCCACTTTCTATTTCCTTTTGTCTTTTCCCGAAGAACGGATTCTATCTCTTCTGACATTGCTTTCACTTTTCTGGTTGTTTTCAGGGGAAGGAACCTGCCAGAAAAGAGAGAAATTTTCTAAAGACACGTATTTAAAATACAAAATATTATTTAAAAAAAAAACGGTCTCATACATGAACCAAGCCGCATGTACTCATAATCATATTCTTAATATAAGATTAACTCTCCTGTAAAACTTGTTCTACGAAACTGGTGCAAGTGATTCGATTTGGGAAAACATATTTTTTCAGGTCACATAACTTAGAGGGGTGACAATTTAAGGACAGTAAGTTTCAATCTGGTAAAAGTAGGACATTAACTTTTTTAAAATAGAAGTACGACATTGACTTTTTCTTTTTGCAAATATAAGCCGCTATTCCCACTCTAACAGGCCTAAATTGCAAAAAATCAAAACTTATCGGCTTACTTTTGCAGATTCTCAAAAATGAAACTAATTGTCCTTAAATTTTTGCCTTCCATAGTTACAGGCCTAAGAAAACATTTTTCCCGATCCAGTTCAATAGAAATAAGTAATATTGTGTTTATATAGTAATGTTAATTTTTGGCTCCGTCGCTGACTCTGCTTTTACGGTTTTAATTTACCTCCATCCGAGCACAAAGAAAAATGGCATAAGCTGGAGTATGATCTTGATTTTCTCGCTCTGTAGCTGAAAAATCATTCTTCCTTCTTCATAGTTGCTCCCAAATGCTGTTCGTGCAATCACGTCGTCTGATAAATCTTCAAGGTATGGCAACACATCAATTTCTTTATTGTTTGAAACCATGTTTTCCCACTTGCGAATCATTTCCAAACAACTCGATTCGATTGCCGCGACCTTGTTCTCAAAACCATGATTTAATTGCATTATATGTATGTTAATATAGATGTCCTAGAGTGAATTGTTATGAGGACATTGTATTTGATCATATTCAGTTGTTTATGTATTAACGATTATGTTCTGTAATATTTTGCATTACAATTATAAATATTATGTTTGATTGTTTGCATTTATTCATATTTGTGTTTCTATGAACTCATGTCGTCATTGAATGTGAGATATAAAATGATTATGAAATGGTTCTTAAAGTATCCTTAATCGATGATCCTCGAGTGTAGAATATCGATGATACGATTAAGATTAATTAGTTCTCACAACTACTAGATATCTAGATACTAGATATCACATGATGAATGCACATATACTTTGGAGAGTATTAAGATGCCCAACTGAGAAGTCATTTGGTGTACTTTATTTACATATCTACGATTTGTGGGTACACATGCAAAATGAAGAGCTTTGATCGTGACGGACATGACTTGCACTCTTAACGGATTAGATATGACATGTGTTAGAATCACAAAGTATACGTGCGTGGTAGTTGAGCCAAGATTATGATTCATAATCTTCAAATAAATTTGGAGAAAATACTCGTTTCTTGTATCTAATTGATTAGTTAGTCAGTGGTCAATGCATGTCGTAGTTGGACTGGTGCCTAAAGGAGACAACATGACCAATTAGTAGAATGAGATAATATGATTAAGTTATTTGAATAGACACATCATTATGTTCTAGGTTTAAACCAAACGAAATCTAGCAACTTCAATGCGGTATTTTATGAAGGTGGCTACAATGATAGAGATGAGAATCAAGCCACATCTTGCTTCCATCTTTTTCAAAGCTAAAATGATCATGTGGAATTGTGCCACAATTTGCATGTGTGTCTATATATATATCAACCCAAAGTTATTGATTTTTTTTCTAATGAAAATGACACGCTAATAATAAGATAAGGGAATATTGATTTTTTTTCCAGTAACTTTGACCCATTTTGATTTTGGTCCTACTAATTTATGATTTTTGATCTTGATCCTGTAATTTTGCGAAATTTGACTTTTTCGTTCTGTCACCAGCTAGTTACCAGTAATAGCATGTGATAGGACTAAAAGGTCGAATATTGTAAAGTTACAGGACAATATCATAATTTACAGATTTTGATTTTAGTATTGTAACTTAGAAAAATCGACTTTATTAGTCTTGAAATTATAAAGTAATGTTTAAGGAGACATATGATAGAGGAGATGTAGATCTATCATACCCTCCTTAAAAATCACTATATCATTTTAAATACTAATAAACAACTCGCTCGCTAAAACATAAGAAAAAAGGTAGTGTGGAAAAAAAGTTGGGAAAGAGGTAGTAATAAATTCTACACGTGACTAATATTTAACTTTAATGCAAGAAATGAAAATTTAACAAAATCGATTCCAAATCTTTAAATAGAGTAAAATTCCTACTCCAACCTTACTCTACACTGTTCAAAACTTTATACTTTATATCTATTATTTTATTAATATTTATAAATACAATTATACAATTAATGATACTATAATTAGAGTTATTTTGTTAAATAATTACAAGTCTAATAAAAAAGTACAAATTTTAAAAATAATAAATATTAAATTAAGCTAAAAACTTCTGGTAAAAAAAAGTATCGGGCATGAATTTTTTGTGTGCGTATTTTTTAAACTGAAAGTATTATATATATATATATATATATATATATATATATATATATATATATATATATATAGTTTTGATATGAAGACCACGAGTGGTCACCTTATGGAATTGGTGATTTGACTTTCCACCTCAGCTTATTATCAAATTAAATAATTTAAATTAATTTTTTTTTTTAAAAATCCTACACCCTAAAACCTAAATCATGAACCCTAAACTATGACCCATTCGGGCCGATTGAACTATGAACCACTCGGACAGAGTGAACCATGAACCACTCGGGTCGGGTTCGGATCCATAATTTAATTTAAATTATTTAATTAGTGTAAAATGATATTTTTTTTAAAAATTTAATTTAAATTATTTAATTAAGTAAATTAAATTACGGATCCGAACCTCTGCCCGAGTGGTTTATGGTTCACTCTGCCCGAGTGTTTCATGATTCACCCGACTCGAATGGACCATAGTTTAGGGTTCATGATTTAGATTTTAGGATGTATGATTTTTTTCAAAATTAATTTAAATTATTTAATTAGGTAATAAGCTGAGGTGGAAAGTCAAATCATCAATTGGGCTCAATAAGGCGACCACTCGTGGTCTCCATATAAAAAATATATATATATATATACACATACACGGGGATGGAGGAAAGAGTTTAGGAAAATAATAATAAATACGGAAGATGATTAATGCAAGACTTTTAGAGAAATCGATAGATTGTATCATGGTTTTATTTGGAATATATAGATTTGATCCTACTTTTATTTGAAATATATTAAAATATTAAAAGAGATCTATTATTGGTTATAAATCATAAAAATCATGATCAATCTAAATACCAAAGAATTTTTTATTTGATGCATAAAAAGAAGTTCTGGATAATCATTTTCGTAAGCAGCTGAAGAAATATAAACTAAATGAAATCTGCATACATACCGTGATAATTTAAATGACAACGCAATTAAAAGAATTTCTTCACGAATTACTTTTATTTTCCGCGATACAAGTATCCTTGAATATGCATGCGTGATATGTAGAAAAGGAAAACCTAGAGATCTCAAAATTATTTTTATTCACGAGTATATTAAATCAAATATGAGCTTTATTTTATAAAAAGCTTGATTGCAAATAAAATCACTAAATTTTGCTTAACTACAATTTAATTTAAATTTGTATAATTGTAAATAAATCACCATCTTTAAATATTATTTAAATTAAATTTCCAAAAAAAAATTTATTTTGTGTCAGGATCTGACGTGTTCAATCAATGTAATCATCCCTTAATTCAAACGATGTCATTTGAGTAGGATATTAATGGCGAAAGGCGCCACAAGGCGAGAAGCAGCGCCTAGCGCCTTAGGCGCGCCTGGCGCCTTAGGCGCTCGCCTTGCATCCCTGGAAAAAACAACATAAGACCTTGATAATTTCTTAGTAAACCTAACCATGGCTTCTGTAGCAATACCCCAAGTCAAATTTTCACCTTGGTGAACCAACTCATCTTCATCTTCCATTAGACCAACCACCCACTCATTGCTTTCATCTATATCCCTCAAAGAGATACGCACGATTATACTTGATAAAAAGTGAATCTTGAAACCCTAGATGTGATTCACTTAAATATTAAGACTTAAGAGTTAGTATTTTTTATTATTCTGATGTTATTTGACAAATAAAAAAATGTTTTTTTATTTCAAACCCTAGATGTACGCAAGGCACGCCTTAGTCGCGCCTTTTGCCGAGTCAAGGCGCCGAAAGGCGCCAAAAGGCGCCCCCAGGCGAGCGCCCAGAAAATCCCAACCGCCTGGGCCTATGGCAGGCGCGATGGCTGGCGCCCCGAGTGCCTGGCGCCAGGCGCGCCTTTAATAACTATGCGAACCTGAGTTTACATGAACTATTAGTGTCCCTGTTATGCATATACACTATCATTGTTATTCTTATGCACTATCACAGTATCACTGTTTCAAAAAGGCTTGATTTTTTTAACAGTGATAGTGCATATGCATAAAAATGTTAGTGCTTATGCATAACCGTGATAGTATGCAAGAATAACAAATACTTAAAGAATAAAAGTTCATGTGAATTCCGGTCCACAAGTTTTTCCCATTTTCACTACTATTTTCTGAAAATATTTTCATCTTCTTATAATACATATACTAATATGTAGTAAACATATCCTAGTCCTTCCTAGTTCCTAGTAACTGTAAACATCAGGCAAAAATAGCTGGAAAATGCTCACTCATGTAATCATCACAGGCTAATAAAGATTTAATTACATGACATAAAACTAACCACACGTTCGAGCAAAATACTTACAATTGTACAGCAAAGAAGCGGATATCAGAAATTTGTAAGAAATTCATATCTGAGAGCTGGCGGTTCCATTCTTCACTAACGAGCGTTGCCTAGCTCTCTCCATCTTTCGTTTACGCCATTCCTCAAGGGCTGCCAACATCCTCACAATTAAGTTAAACAAGAATTTTAACTTCTTTGATAATCATTCTATTAAAAAATGAAATCTAATATCAGCAAGTTAGTTTATTTGTATTATGACAATACAACACATCACATTTCCAATCACAAACTAAACATCAGCATAAGAAAGCCCATATAAGGTGTCAAAAACACGAGAGAGAAGAGAGAAAGAGGGAGAGAGCAACCTTTGTTGCTGCCAGCATCTGAAGACGAACGAAAGTTATTCAACCTAGATATTAGGTCCAAGGCAGCTGTCTGCTTTACATCTTTTTGTTGGATTTGTTCTGTTTCTATATTTTCATCCTGTCTGATTTCTCTAACCTAGACAGGAGATTAACATTTCACACACCATGAATCACATCAAACAGAATCTTGAACCATAACGAGCATAAGACATGAACAACGTAAAGGCAAAAGGGTAGGCCTATTCACACCCCAATTTCCTCTAAGCACATACCAACTTGGTCAAGTATGCTTAAAATGGTCAAAGAAATACCCCTCATGACTTTAGACCCTCAAAATGCCCTTATGCTTTATAAATGGGCAAATACCTCTATGCACCAATTTCACCGTGCAACTCTAGTGAATTTTTAAATGGTATTAATTGTTTTAATAAAAGGTATTAGTTGGTCCGTATTAGTTGTTCACCAATTGCACAGTGCAACTGATGCACCCAAGTGTTACTCTTATAATTTAAGCTCATTTTTCCTTTAATTCCCAATCTTGAAAATGAAATAAGTAAACAAAGACTTGGATACCATTTCCAAGATAAAAAATTAGGAGAAAACAGGCATAAAAGTACAGATACTAACATAATAAAGTATGAAACCATTTTATAGGATAAAGTCATTTAAGGGGTATTTTTTTACTTATTTTAGTATGTTTGACTAAGTTTGACCAATTTTGGGTGTGTTTACCATAAATTGGGGTGTACATAGCCCCACCCAATACAAAATTGTCAATATGATATCAATGTGATAAGGATTAAGGAAAATGAAATTGCGAACATGAACTAGGACTAGGAGGGGTAAGGCATACTCACTCTTCTGATCAGATCCAGAGGTACCATAGCTCGTCTAATGTCTTCTGATTCCTTTATGTGCCAGTATAGAGCTGTACCACAAAGGATACACATTTTATGAACGAGCTATAACAGATGAAACTATTATCAAAGACATAAACTTCTATCTATGAACTTGGTTCATAGAAGTTTGATGGTGAACTCGCTAATACTGTTTGTGTACAAACTAATACTGTTTAGCATACGAAGTATCATGGTTTAGTGATTTTGAGAAGAATAACACATAAAATTGAACATTTTATAAAGTGTGATACTTCGCATGGTAACAGTATTTCTCCGTTCGCTGAATAGTGTTACTTTGAAAAAGAGAGTTCACATGAACCTGATTATTCATTATCAAAGAGGCACTCCAAAATAATCCATTATCAAGTACTCCATAATTATCAGAATGTGGATTATTTGATTCCACACATTCAGCAATGACAGAGTTCCACAAAACTTACAGAATTGGTCCATCAAAGATACATTAAAATCAGAAAGCATCTATATCATGGATATATCTACTATTCCCATGAAAAACATTCTTAAAACTTCGACGTAAAAGGGAAGTAATAACAATCTTTGATTAACTTTCGAAATAAATTGAGATTGACAAACTCAACCACTCAAATCTCGGGAAAAAAAAAAATTGCTTCTCCCTGTTAACTATTAATACAGTTTAAGAATATATGCTGTTACTCATAGAGCAACTAAAATTACCATATCCAAGAGTCCAAACTTTAATTTCCCTCTTTCTCAATACATAGAAAAATAAAATCAAGGAACCCAAATTCAATTGAAAAATGTAAAACAGAGATCTCTACAATATGGTCATTTTCTTCATATATTTCCAACAAAATTTCTTCAATCAATATCATCGCAGTAATTAAAGCTCTACCGGTCAATGGAGTCGCTTAATCTGCTGCTTCAATATTTGATACAGCCACCAACAGAACATCAAATAAGCAACAAAAATCCACATAATAAAAATACCTATCTAAACCTACAGGATAAATTACGAAACAAGATATATAGTGAACAATTAAATTGACAAAATCAGAGAATAAGAAGGATAATAGAATTGAGACCTTTATGAGAAAGAGCCAATTTGGGAGAGGAAGAATGGAAGAAGCCTTGTAGAAAGAAAAGAGCGGTGATTATGTTGAATAAGCAGACGACTATGGTTGCATTTTTGTAAGATAACCGCGATTTCATCGCTCTCCACCATTGTTGCTGCAATTTCTCCATTTCTTAGAAATTGGGGAAACAGTAATGGGTTTATTCAGGAAATAAATATATTTAAATGTTTTTTATGGTAGCCTGGTTGCCGGTTGGTGGTGCATAAAATAAATCGTGCACCTCTTAAGCTGTTAAACAGCGTTTTCATAAAATCGCGTTAATTTTCAACCTCTTTTTTTACTTTTTTTATTTAATTCTAGATAGGGTTAATAGTAACAAATTGCAACATGTATTATTGTATTTTTTACAAATCGCAATTTGTACTATTTTTTTTAATAAAATGCAACTTGCACTAGTAAAATTGATAGATTCCAACCCCGACTCATTATTTTTCAAACCATTTTATCAAATTTATTCAATTTGATGCTTGCTAAAATCATTTTGAGAAACACTCTTGTGAAATATTGCACACTAGTGTTATGTGCAATACAACATAAATAAGACAAATATTGACCAAATTCGCGGGTCAGCAGGCGGGCGGGTCGGGCGCGAGCAAGCGCGGGCATGGATTGTGGGCTGTGGGCTTCAGTTTGGGAGGACGCATATGTATTTATAGAAGGATATCTTTATCGAATATGTGTTGTAGTCCAGTGGTTTAGGCATGTTGTTATTGTATGTGGTCGCAGGTTCAATTCCTATTGAACATATAATTTTTAAATTATTTTTTTTATGTGTTACTACATGAAAAAAAATATGTGATACTTATAGAAACGAAATGTGTTACTACGTGAAATAAAAATTACATTATCATTTTTTTTAAAAGTACTTTATCATATGGTAACACATTGTTGTTCATATGGTAACACATGAATATTCATTTAGTATCACGACGACATGTGTACAATGTTACATGTTACTGAGAAAATATGTGTTACTACATGAACAAAAAGTGTTACCATATGAAGAAAAACATGTTACCACATAAACAAAACCAGTACAAGCGCGAAAAGAAATTCTGAGTCCAAAATTACAGATTTAAAGATCAACTTGATGTGTTTCTACATGACCAAAAGAGTGTTACCCTATGAACAAAAGAGTGTAACTACATGAACAAAAACCAGTACAAGCGCGAAAAAAAATCTATCACTCGAAAATTACAGATAATAGAACAGCTTGAGAATAGTGCAGAAGGATCTGAAAAACTATATCAAAAAATTGTGAGGAAAAAAAATGAAAGGACCTGTAAATTTACGAGATGAGAAAAAGAGGAAAAAAAGAACAAGAAATTAAAGAGAATGAAAAACCTAGAAAACTTACCGCTCACCACTGTAAAATCTGGTAGGAAAAAGAATTTGGAAGCGCTGCGAGAAAGAAAACCCTGTAAAATCTGGTAGGAAGAAGAATTTGGAAGCGCTGCGAGGAAGAAAACCCTACGCGACGATAGGAAGAAGAATCCGGATCCACGCTGCTGTCTAACCCGCGAAATAGAAAAAGTCCAATTAAACTATAATTGCACATATCACTTGTATGCAATATTGCATACAAGTTTTTGCGGATAATTTTTAGCATTATGGTATATACAACATATCATTTGTAGGGAATATTTAGAAGGAAAGTATCACAAAAAATGAGTTTTGGATTGAAATCGGACACCTTTTATTAGTTAGGATTGCATTTTGTTAAAAAAAAAATACAAATTATAATTTGTAAAAAGGATAATAGTACATGTTGCAATTTATAATTAACCCTTCTAAATAAGGCGTTTCTTATGTTTTACGATGGAGCATACATCGATTATTCTCTTTACCAGGGTCTCTGATAGAGCACCTTTGATCGTGTATAAAAGGAGAGAAGAGAGAAAATAAGCAGTAACGTGATAAGCAGATTTCGTCTATTTAATTATTTTCGCTTATGATTTACTACTTATTATTTACTAGTAATTGAACTCGTGCTATGCACGATTATGATTGCACAATTAATTTAAATCAAAATTTATAAGTATTCATATTAAAATGTTTTGTTTTATTTTGAAGAGACAATTTTTTTTTATTTATGATATATTTTTTATAGAGAAAGTATTAATGTATCAGAATATTTAAAGTTAATAGTATAAAATAAAAACAGTTGTTGTTGTTGGAAAATTCAAATAAAAGTTAAGAGAAATAAATATGTATTCAACTAATATTTCTCAATCTTGACTATGATCATCTTTATCTTCTTTGAATATGAACTTATCTTTCTGAATCTTGACTTTGATCATCTTTATGCTCTTTGAATTTGAATTTTCTATATCATTGTCAAAATTAGAGACAAATTTTCCTTAGCACAAATTTTAGTAACACTGAAAGCAATGTTTTCATAACCGAACCGGTGATCGAACCCATTCCCATTTTCAACTGGCCGGACCGGTTCAACCGGGTTCAACCGTTGAAATGATTTCTATTTAATTTTTTTTCAATATTTCTTATATTTAGTTAAAAAATAAAATAAATATACACCTATAAAAATTTAAACATATATCTTATAACTTTTCATATTTAAGAAAACACAATTGAGTCATGGTCATAATAAAAAACAACACAATAATATGAGAGAAAGTAACTTAAAAGATAAAAGTGAATCTTATATTTTTATCCCACATCAAGTACATATTAAAAGAAAATGTAAGAGAAAATAAAATGTCATAATTTTATCCCACATCGAAAATGTTAAAAGAAAATGTGAGAAAAACAATATAAAAAAGGGAAAAGTGTACTTTCACCTCATATATTTGTCCCACATCGAAAGTGTTGGAGGAAAATGTGAGAGAAAGTATTATAAAAGGGGTGAAGGTGGAACTTGATTCATATATTTCTCACACTTCATACATTTATCCCACATCGAAAAAGTTGGAGAAAAAATGTAAGATGAAGTATTATAAAAAGGGTGAATGTGGACCTTGGTTCATTTTATCCCACCTCATACATTTATCCCACATCGAAAAGTGTTGGGAAAAAATGTGAGAGGAAGTATAATAAAAGGGGTGAAGTTGGACCTTGGTTCATATTATTCACCTCATACATTTATCCCACATCGAAAAGTGTTGGAAGAAAATGTGAGAGGAAATATTATAAAAGGGGTGAAAGTGGACCTTGGTTCATATTATTCCCAAATCATACATTTATCCCACATCGAAAGTGTTGGAAGAAAATGTGAAAGAAATATTATAAAAGGGTTATCTCACCAATACATTTATCCCACATCAAAAGTGTTGAGAAAAATGTTAGTTTAAAAATATTTTTTTTTTTAAAAAGTTAAAACCGGTTTTTTTTCCGGTTAAAAAGGTTTAAGTTGAACCGGGTTTGCGTTATTAAAATTGACCGGTTTGCGGTTTTCCCGATTCAACCGGTTGAACCGCCGGTTCAAACCGGTTATGAAATCATTGACTGAAAGTGTCATTAGAATTTTCTTTATGCTCATCAGATCATTAAATGTAAAATAAGAATTTGCCAAACAAAAATCTCCAAAGCAAAAATAAAAAATTAGGCATCCTGCTGCAAAAAAAAAAAAAAAAAGTATCATTAAACCAACAGAAATTGTTTACCAATCAAATAAATCAACATGAACTATAACAACTGTAGTTTTAGTAAGTATTACCAAAACCAACATAAATTGTGTAGTAATCAAATAAATCAACTTGAAAAATTATGTTACCAAAATCATTAGATGTAAAATAAGAACGTGCAAAACAGAAGTCCTCAAAGCAACAAAAAAATTAAGAATCTTGTATGAAATATAGACATATAAAAAATCACATAAGATAGAAAAAAAAATTATTAAACCAACACAAATTGTGTAGCAAATAAATCAATATGAGCTATAAGATTAATATATAATGAAGAATTATCTCACCAAATCATTAGATGTAAAATAAAAACCTGCAAAATAAAAATCCTGCAAAACAAAAAATCGAATATCAAAAGGAAATTTAAAATTATCTTGTGATTAAGAAGTAGAAAGAGACACAAATAAGGGCAATAATTTTTGTTTTTCTAAATAATATTAAATTAAGAATCTTGTATGAAATACAGATATAAAAGAAAACCACATAAGTATACTTTAAATAAAATAGATTTGAATTTTAGTAAGTATTACTTGCAACAAAAATCATTAAACCAACACAAATTGTGTAACAAATAAATCAATACGAACTATAAGATTGATATATAGTGAATATCTCACTAAATCATTAGAATAAAAATCCTGCAAAATAAAAAATTGAACATCAAAAGCTAAAAATAAAATAAAAATCCTGCAAAATAAAAAAATCAAACATCAAAAGCAAAAGAAAAAATAAAAGTCCTGCAAAATAAAAAATCGATCATCAAAAACATAAAATAAACATTAAAAAGTTTTTATGCATAACAGTGATAATTTTATACATAACAATGATATTAAGTTCACGGTGAATCTTGCAAACTCGTGGATTGGATTGTTTATCAACATGCACAACATAAGTAAAGTATCAAACAATAAATCAACAAATAAATTCCATTTATGAGAACACACGCAAATAGAAAAGAAAAAACCTATGAACAGATATTCCCTGCAATATACAAACACAAACTCATATTGCTTATTATAAACATATTTATCATATACATTCATAAATAATTGAGAACTTAAATTACTTACATTAGTATACCCTGTAGTATACAAAACAAAACATATTAACAAATTCATCTCAAATTATTTACCTTAATATTTCCTGCAATAACAAAATCAAATTAACAAATTCATCAAATCAGAAGAATTGCTATGAACAAAAAAGAAAAAAAAAGACGTGGATCTACCTACGAACATAAAAATATTTCCTGCAATATACAAAACAAACTGATATTGTTTATTATATACCTTATTGTCATAAACATTCCTAATTAATTAAGAATTCAAATTACATATCTCAATATAACCTACATTAAACAAAACAAAATAAATTAACAAATTCATCTCAAATTACTAACCTCAATATTTCCTACAATATACAAAACAAAATTAGATTAAAAAATTCATCAAATTAGAAGAATTGCTATGTACAAAAAAGAAGAAACCTATGAACAAAAAAGAAGAAAAAAGGCGTGGATCTACCTATATGAACAAAAAAATATTTCCTGCAAGATACAAAACAAACTGATATTGGTATTATTATATACGTAATTGTCATAAACATTCATAATTAGTTGAGAATGCAAATTACTTACCTCAATATACCCTGAAATGTACAAAACAAAATAGATTAATAAATTCATCTCAAATTACTTACATATATCCTGCAATATACAAAACAAAATTAGATTAACAAATTCATCAAATTAGAAAAAATTCTATGAGCAAAAAAAAAAAAAAAAAAACCTATCCCATTTATAAGAACACACGTCAAACATAAGAAGAAACTTATGAACATAAAAATATTTCCTATAATATACAAACACAAACTCATATTGCTTATCATACAAACAAAATTATCATAAACATTCATAATTAATTGAGAACTCAAATTACTTACATTAGTATACCCTGTAGTATACAAAACAAAATAGATTAACAAATTCATCTCAAATTATTTATCTTAATATTCCCTGCAATATTTAAAACAAAATCAGATTAATAAATTCATCAAATTAGAAGAATTGCTATATATGAACAAAAAAAAAAGAAAAACCTATGAATAAAAAAGAAAAAGAAAAAAGTGGATCTTCCTACGAACATAAAAATATTACCTGCAATATACAAAACAAACTGATATTGCTTATTATATACCTTATTATCATAAATATTCATAATTAATTGAGAATTCAAATTACTTATCTCAATATGCAATAAAACAGATTAACATGCAATAAACAAAACAAAACAGATTAACAAATTCATCTCAAATACTAACCTCAATATTTCCTACAATATACAAAACAAAATTAAATTAACAAATTCATCAGATTAGAAGAATTGCTATGAACTAAAAAGAAGAAACCTATGAACAAAAAAGAAGAAAAAATGCGTGGATCTACCTACGAACATAAAAATATTTCCTGCAATGTACGCACAAACTGATATTGCTTATTATAAACACAATTGTTATAAACATTTATAATTACTTAATAATGCAAATTACTTACTCAATATACCCTGCAGGAAAAAAAAAAAAAAAAAAAAAAGACTTGGATTTTTATAAATAATTTTTGAGTGGGTCTCATGCAATGTCTTTTTAGACCACTTGACTTATTCATCTGAATGAATAATTTTAAAAAAAATACTTTACCTATTAAATATATTAGACATGTTATGTGGATACATGAGTAGGGTTGAGACGAATGCACCAATTACACATGAGACTTTATCATAATTTTTAGGCATTAAAGAAAAAAAAGGCGTGTACTTTATATATAATTTTTAGGAATGGATCTTATAATATGAGTGTGTATCTTTATATATAATTTATAAGAATGAATTTTTACGAATTACGTAATTATGAAATAAAATATTTGATTTAATTAGATAAATTAAAAAGATTATATATATATTTGGTACTGTGTTAAAATAATATCATAATTTTCAATCACCAAATTAATATTATGTGGAGTAGCCGACTCGTGCAGTTTGCATATCCATAGATTGCGTTAATTATATTAATGATAATTAATTGATAATTTATTTACAAAAATTATCTAGTCAAATTTGATCAGTCAAAATACACTGGAAAGTATCCATGTTATATTAATTGTTGATATTTTTCTATCACCAAACTAATGATATATGAATTTTATAAATTATAAAAAAACAAATAAATAAATTTTATATAAAATGACAACAATCAAAGAAATGTATTCTAATTTATAAGATACATCTCGTTTAAATGGAAAAATAAAAAATGACCTTTGATCAGTCAAAATACACTGGAAAGTATCTATGTTATATTAATTGTTGATATTTTTCTATCACCAAACTAATGATATATGAATTTTATAAATTATAAAAAAACAAATAAATAAATTTTATATAAAATGACAACAATCAAAGAAATGTATTCTAATTTATAAGATACATCTCGTTTAAATGAAAAAATAAAAAATGACCTTTGATCAGTCAAAATACACTGGAAAGTATCTATGTTATATTAATTGTTGATATTTTTCTATCACCAAACTAATGATATATGAATTTTATAAATTATAAAAAAAACAAATAAATAAATTTTATATAAAATGACAACAATCAAAGAAATGTATTCTAATTTATAAGATACATCTCGTTTAAATGAAAAAATAAAAAATGACCAACTATTGATAGTGCTCCTTATATTAATTATATTATCAGATTAGATGTATTAGGAAATAAAGATATTCCAAAGATTTTAGATTTTTTCTCAATTCAATATTTGGATTTTTTTCAAATTTTTTTTCTTAATCCATTATTTTTTTTAATATTTTTTTCAAAGATTTATATCCCAATTTAACAATATTTTTTGACGGAAAAATCCAATAGTTTCCAAATTTGGGGCGGTTTCTGTTTTTATATATATATATAGATTTAAACTGTCTTTGTGCATGGGCCTTATTTGAGAATTACTATGACACATTATTTTTATCTAGGATTTCTGACCTAGGATTTTTTATCAGATATTATTTCGAGAGTGCAGCCTATTGGCTTGTGGTAGGAATTCATTTTCTCTGGGTCCTCTTTGAAGAATTGTTCGTTATTCGTTCGTTATTGATTGTCCATATCTTAACTCTATGAATTGGTTCGACGTGTCGGATCTCTTTCAGGATGATACAAAAGAGGCGAATAGATCAGATACTTGAACAAGACCGCTGAATACTTGGCTGTTCACTCGACCGAGGACAAAAGTATCTGCGAAAGTGAGATCACTACTTGTTTCATGTCCGGTCTTAAAATGGGGTTTCTGTCCACACATTGCCTTGCCAACATAGCCATCTGCACATCAACAAATACGAGCAGGCGCTGAGATTGTTTATAATCTCAGTTTGCAGTTTTTGCTCAACATATATTGCAGAATCTCAAACTTACCTTGAAAAGACAATCATGGGGATATAAATCCATTAATTTAGGATCAATGTAATCTTTCAAGCTCGACATGGTCATGGTGTCGGGACGATTCCTCAGTACTGCTACCATCTGAAATTTCACCACTATTAGTTCTAACCATTCAAAAAAAGAGATCTTTATTTTCTTATTAATTTATCTGGTAAAAGTCATTTGTATGACTTACGATTGATACTAATGAACGTCTTTCAGCACTTCTCGTCATCGCCTCCTTTCCAGATACCATCTCGAAAAGTACTACACTAATGCATAAACATCCCTTTTAGTCGTTGCCAGCCCATCCCTCTCAAGTATCTAAGCAAAACAAAGATCAAAATTATTTACCGAGAAAGAGAGAGAGAGAGAGTAGCAGCAAGTAAATAGGGAATGACTTACTCTGGAGCTAGATAACCATACGTTCCAACAACTCTGGTGACCGATTCTTCACAATCATTGGCTGTTGCAACAAGTTTAGCCAAACCAAATTCTGATATCTACATATATAAGTATAAGCAATCAGATATAGTCACGATGTCGATTGTAAACATACAATTTGGAGTGGAATAAAAAACACAAACCTTTGCTCTAAAACTGCCATCCAGTAGAATATTGCTCATTTTAACGTCTCTATGCACATAATGAGGTTTCGTATGCTCGTGTATGTATTCCAGACCTCTTGCAGCATCTAGTGCTATTTGAAGCCTCATTATCCAGGACAGTGATGCATGACCTATCCAAATAAAGAATGACATTGTTCAGACAACAGGGATATGTTAACAAACAATCGTCTGAAAAGACTTGTTATCGGAACATCGGGATAGGAGGTCACCTTTGTTCTGAGGATCATGCAAGTGATTTCTGAGTCAACCCTTGTGTGCATATTCATATATCAGAAACAGATCCTCACCGCTAGCTGTGTAACCAATCAATTCCACCTAGGGAAAACAAAAACGAAAAAGTTAAAACAATCCTAACAATCTGATTAAAGAAAACCAACTTTTGAAAAAGAAGAGTTACCAAATTTGTATGATGAACTTTGCAAAGAACTTTCATCTCTGCCATGAATTCTTTCGTCTTTGTAGCAGTCATCTTTTTAATAGCAACTTCCTGATCCTGGAGGAGGCCATAATACACCGAGCCGTAGGTTCCATGCCCCCAAAAGATTAGAATCAGAAAATCCATCTGTTGAAGATATTATCTCTTCGTACGTGACAACTACAGGCTTCTCCACCTCAAAGACGTTGCTTCCTATAACTGCACAAAATACGGCCCAATTATTCCCTATCAAAGTAGAAACAATTATAGAAAAGTAGAGACATTTCGATTATGACTATATTTAACCGGCGTCAGCAATTTTGTGATCTTCAATATGAGGTATAATCTTTATTTTTGGACATTAAACAAAAATCTAGAACGTCTGATACCTGTAGGAATGTTTATATGGCGGTTACTAGATTCCCCTTTACTGTTATTCCAATCCCTGGATTTGCCACAAATGGACCTTCCGGAAGCACAGCAGAAACTCGTGTTTTGAAGAATGTGAAAGTTGTGAAAATTCTTCCCATTAGAATCCTTTACTTGAGAGGATGATCTCAAGCAAACGAAAAGAAGCGCCACCACAATAATAATAGCCTAACCCACAGCTAGGCTTCCAATGATCCACAAATAAGGTACATGACTGTTTTTATTCACCTCATCTCCTGCCAAAAATGTAAACTATACTTGTATTTTCATCCAATCATTATGCAATCTTTCAACTCATTTGTTTCATCTCCATAATTAAATGGATGATATAGCAGATTCCAATAACATAAGTAAATAGTGGCTATCAACAAACCTAAGAAAATGCGAACTTGTGCAACGAGGAAACCTTACATACCTACAATATTATCCACAGATGGAGCTGGAGCGGGAACTGAGTTTGCGACGTTCTTTACGATATAAGGCTCATCAGGAACTGAAACATGGTAAAATCAAAGTCACAACGGTAAAAGGGAAATAGAGAAATTCAGGTAATATAACAGCTCTCACAAAGACTCAAACTGCCAAAGAAAAATTAGTTAAAGTAGCAAAAACCTGATGCCAACATACAACTAGTTTCCCGACACAAAGTTACCACTCACAACATAATTCCCACTCAGAGTATGGTTCATTTTTATCTCTACAATCAGAATCAGAAAACAATTTGAAAATACTTACTTTCTTTTCCAAAAATGGTATTCGATTGAAATTCGCCGCCAATCAGTTCCCTAATTATAGATTACCGAACAACAGTATACAACTTCATTTCATTCATAATCCACAATCTATGCCTTTTTCTCCTTTTGTATTTAGATGGATGCTTAAACAAATTTAATCTACCTGGAAAAAGCACCATACCATGCCCATAAGTAGAAACCAGCTATTCCAATTTATTTCCAAGCATCTCAATCATAAAACAAGAAATCATAAAAATCAACCCAGCAAATGCTACTTAAAACAAGAAATCATCACAAAAAAAGATCATTGACACCATAAAACTGCAAAGAACCCATCCAATATCAATCCAAAACCAGAAAAGAAACAAAACCATACCAGAATTCAGTGAATATAGTAGAGAGCCCCAACAGTAACATTATCAGGATCAGCAATTCCATTAATTTTCTCAATACTATCCATACTAACCCCAAACCTACTAGCTAGAGACTCCACACTGTCTCCATCTTCCATCACATAACTCATAAGATAATTCCACAACCCACTCGAACAACCACACATGAGCCTTGATGTCACAACTGCTCCTCTCTTAGCTGCCCTTATGAAATTTGCAGGAAAAAAAGCCAACCCATCATAGGAATCCGCAACCAGATCATAAACAGACCCATTATTTTCTCACTGTAAAAGTTGTATTTGTCAGGTATTTGTTCAGCCCATAAGCGCAAGAACAGTTCTTTTTTATAAAAATGTAATCTCTGCCATTTCCTTCAACAGTTATGTCTTCTTGCAGAACATCAAACATGCTCTTAATTACAGCAAGGGTTTGTTCTGAAGAGGGCTTGAATGCTAGAAAAGAGGTGCATAAATGAGATGTATCCGTAAAATTGAGAGGAGATTGAGATTCTGCTACCGATATTAAGCACAGAGGAGACAGAGCTATAAAGATTGGTGCTTTTTCACAACCCATTTCTTCAAAAAGAGAGATTCAATCTTGGTGAATTTCCAAGAACAAAAAATGGATCTTTCGATATAAAATTAAATAAAAAAAATGCCAAACAAGAACAGCTAAACGAAAAAGGTATCCAAGAAAGAGAGAAACAACACCAAAAAACACAGAGTTAATGAGATTTTAGGGTAGGCCAAAGAATTTCCTGTTTTAGGTTTGTTTCTTGCTTGGCTGAAAAAAAGAGGAATGGGATTACTGACTGATAACTAATCTGGGACAGTGAAAAAGAAGAGAGAGAAAGTGACTGGCATTGGAGAGAGAAAGAGCTTCTTTTTCATTTTTGGTAGTGCACAGGTAACCTTGAGATTGTAGCAGTAAAAATTTCTTCACTTTTTGATTAAAACTGGATTTGGAGTAATTAAATTAATTTTACTTGAATACATCATCATTAGGGGCTCTACAGTGCTTTATCTTGATGATTACAGCCGCAGGTGGGCTTCAGTGAGCTCGAACCACATGTCCTAAAAATTCTTAGCAACACATTTTTTATGTTTTGAATATGAACTATATTTCAGCAGCCGTATGAAATCCTACCGTGCTTGTGAATAGATTTTGATGTTGGATTTTCGATTGTGTATTTTATTTCATTCGTGTGTGATACTATAAATTGATTGAAGATTTGATATTCAATTTTGTACTTAAGACTGATTAGCCTTAATTAAGCATGATTGTAGAGAATGAATGAATGGTCTTAACATGATTATTGTCAAATGGTATACAAAATTTTGGGGATTTAGGATATACCAATTTCGAAGGCGGAAATATTAGAAATCTAATGCGAGATAAGGGGCTGAAAATTTTAACGAGTCAAGGTGGACATATTCTTAATTAAATAATACTTCAAATTTTATAAATAATATAAATTTAAGAGAAAATTATAAAATTGAATAGGAGAATTTGTAGTGAGCCAAAGAGATAGTTTTATTTTATTTTTGAAAGAAGCCAGAGAGATAATTGAAAATGTGAAATGGAAATAGTTTAGAAAAATTAGGAAAGAAGTTGCGGTTTTAATGATAGGAAATTTTAAAAATAATGAAAATATTAAGAGAAAATTAGAAAATCGAATAAGAGGGATTTGTATTGAGCCAAAGATATTATTATTATTATTATTATTATTATTTATTATTTTGAAAGAAGTCAAAAAGATAATTTCAAATTTGAAAAAGAAGTAGTTTAGAAAAATTGGTAGAGATGTTGCGGTTTTAATGTTAGGAAGTTTTATAAATAATGTAAAATTAAGAGAAATTGGAAAATTGAATAGAAGGATTTGTAGTGAGCCAAAGAGGTAAATTTGTACTGTTAATATCTTTTTTTTTTTATAATTCTGATTTGAGATGAAGATTGATTTTTGTGGAATTTGAGTATTTTTAGGGCTTTTGAGTTAACTCTATTATCTACTTGAAGAAAGCACTTTCCTATTTCTTGATTTCTTTTTTGTGTGAAATAGGGCGGTTCTGTTATTTTTTTAGTGTCTATGTGTGTATTTCTATTGAGATATGAACATTGATTTTTGTGGAATTTGAGTATTTTTAGGACTTTTGAGTTAACTCTGTTTTCAGCTTGAAGAAATCACTTTCTTGTTTCTTGAATTTTTTTTAAATATGTGAAATCGGATGCTTTCGTCTGCTGGTATGATTTGCGGTGCAAAAAAAATAAATTAAAGAAGGTTCAAAATTAAAAAATAAATTAATAATTAAAAAAATAATTTAAAAAAAGTTCAGAATTAATTTTTTTTTTAAAGAAGGCTTAGAATAAAAAAGAAGGTTCAAAATTTAAAAAGAAATTAATAACTAAAACAATAATTAAAGAAGTCAAATTCTCATGTGCACCAAATTCACCAATTAAATTGGTGCATTTAATTTTAAAAGTTCTTTTTTTAATTTTTTTCAGTTAAACTTTTTTCCTTTTTTTTCAATTTTCTTTTAACTTTAATTTCAATTTTACGTGTTTTTTTTCCTG
Source organism: Stenogyne calaminthoides (assembly GCA_037126765.1). Taxonomy (NCBI): domain Eukaryota; kingdom Viridiplantae; phylum Streptophyta; class Magnoliopsida; order Lamiales; family Lamiaceae; genus Stenogyne; species Stenogyne calaminthoides. Next base: position 48,157,306 of record JBBCBC010000003.1, read on the forward strand.
ACCCGGGCCCAAACCCGATCGGAGTAGTTCATGGTTAACTTTAATTTCAGTTTTAAAAGACTTGTGTGTTTCATGATTTGGTCTGCCGCTTTATTCACTTTAAATATAAAACATAAAATTCTTTCAACGATAAATGAATTCTTCACCTAATTATGACGGCGCGTTTTTGAGGCGTCACATGTTTTTTAATTGAATTTTTTATTATAACTGATGGATTGAGCTAATGTTATTTGAATTAGTGTTTTGTTATTTAATTATATTAAACTATTAAAATCTGTTTAAATTTTATGTGTACTACAAACATTTTATATATTAATTTTAAAAATTATCGCACCTTAATTTTTGAAAAAAATTATACATCCGTACCCGTATCTTATCACCCTTGCACCTGGACATAATGTTTTTAAACCCGGATTGCACAGTTAATCGAATAATGAATCGAAATATCGGCCATTTGCTCAACCTGCTGAACCGCCGGTAAAAAAATCGGATATTTACTAATACTTATTTATATATATGTATATTATATGTAATATGTACACAAAATAAAATTTATATAAAATTATAAAAATAAATTTAATACATTAAATATATAAATAATTTTAAAATATGTTACAAAAGTTATACTATAATTTATTAAATTGTTTATAATATAATTAGTTACACCATCTACTTAAAATAAAATACTGAGCCCATTACACATTTTATTTTATCGGCCCATTACACTAAAAGCCCTAATTAGTAATAATATGTAAAGAAATTTCATACAACTCAGCGACACCCGCACTTATTCAACATATAACTTCCCTTAATTAAATCTTGATACTTCCCATAATTAGAGAAAGAAAACGGTCATAAAACTACATAGTGCCGTTGGAAATTAAAAGCGTGTTTTTCCCGGATTCAAGGTTATAAATATTAGGTCTGTTGATATTCCCGCAACACCAACCGATACGGTGGCGAGGCAGCAAGGTACTCTCTTTCTTCCAGCATACAATCGACTGAATCACTTTTGTGTTTGTGTGTTAATTTATATTGAGATGAACATTGAGTTGTATGAAATTTTGGTATTTTGAGTTTAGGGTTTCTGCTTTAACTCTGTTATCGACTTGAAGGAAACACTTTCTTGTTTCTTGATTTTCTTTTTAATGTGTAATAGGAGGGTTTCGTCTGATTTTATTTTTTATAATGTCTGTGTGTGAATTTTTATTGAGATGAAGATTGATTTTTGTGGAATTTGAGTATTTTTAGGGCTTTTGAGGTAACTCAGTTTTCTGCTTGAAGAAAGCACTTTCTTGTTTCTTGATTTTTTTTATATGTGAAATAGGATGCCTTTTCAGGTCACTGTTTTAGTCGCCACTAGTGTTGCTGAGGAGGGACTCGATATTCGGCAGTGCAATGTTGTAATTCGCTTTGATCTTGCCAAAACTGTATTGGCATACATTCAGTCTAGAGGTCGTGCCAGGAAACCTGGATCAGACTACATCTTGATGGTTGAGAGGTAGATATGTGACCTCAACATCTGATGGTTTATCTATTAAGAGATATTTTGTAGCTTATTTAATCATTACTGATCCATTTGTAGAGGAAATTTGTCCCATGTTGCCTTTCTAAAGAACACTAGGAATAGTGAAGTGACATTGCGGAAAGAAGCCATTGAGAGAGAGGACTGATATCAGTCATCTCAAGGATAGCTGCATAATAAACTCTGGAGAGGATATAGTTGGTGGGTTGTACAAACTGGAGTCGACTGGTGCTGTTGTGAGTTTAAATTCTGCTGTTGGACTTGTCCACTTTTACTGCTCCCAGCTACCAAGTGACAGGTCTCTCTCTCTCTCTCTCTCTCTCTTATTGTGTGTTTATACTCATTTGGCATAAGGCATCAACAGATCCATATACCATCCATTGTGTTTTGACTATTTTTTTTTTTTTTAAAAAGTCCTTCAATTATTGAAATTTTGTTTCACGAGCTCCATCAAGACGAGAATTAACAGAAATTTTCAACTGGTATTAATTAGCCCATTAAACAATATAGTATTTGTTAATTTTATTAATATCCAGAAAATTTAGGGCTAAACAGAAATTGATAGTTTAGGGATCATTTGATGTATTATGCCTACTCATTTCCATCTGTTTCTGCAGTTTTATGCTATATTCACACAATTATTCGCTTCTAATACATGCAGATATTCAATACTTCATCCTGAGTTTATTATGGAGCGCCATGAGAAACCTGGAAGCCCTACTGAGTATTCTTGCAAACTTCCCTGTAATGCACCATTCCAGAAACTGGAGGGACCTCCATGCAGGTCGATGCGTCTTGCACAGCAGGCATGCTTCATGTGTCTCAATCTTCAGAAAATTTCTCTCAAGTGTAATAGAAGTATCAGCTGATAATTCTTGCAATTTGCAGGCTGTTTGTTTGGCTGCTTGCAAGAAGCTCCATGAGATGGGAGCATTTACTGACATGCTATTGCCAGACAAGGGAATCGAGGGAGAAACTGATAAAGCTGAACAAAACGATGATGGAGATCCTCTCCCTGGAACTGCTAGGCATAGAGAATTTTATCCTGAAGGAGTAGCTGACATTCTCCAGGTTAGTTCCTCTGTCTTTCCTTCTTCTATGCGTGATTGCTCTAAGTCGTATCGTTGTGCATTTAATGTGGCTGGCTTCAAGATTTGTATTAAATTTATAGTATATTGTTATAGTGATCTGTCTTGATTTAAAGTTTGTCAGTTAATAAACTTCTATCCAACATAATGAGGTGTGTACAGTAACTACTTATGAGGCAATGCATCGTTGAACCTACACCACATAGACATGGATTTCTGTGGCCTTATTTTCCTACACCCCAAATTTATAGCCTATTATCGTTATGCATGTCTATTGTATGTGGATACAAAATAACTACTTTTAAAAGAGGTGGTAAAGCCCTTTGTCCGCTGGCTAATATCATAATCTCTATACCACATTCATAACTCAAATAACACGTACGTTTTCTTTAATACTGATAGTCCCTGTGTTCGTTTTCTATGCATTGACTCATAATGGGGAAAATATTACCTTCTAGAATAGGATTGGTACCAGTCAGACAGAATAGTAATTTGGAATACTTTAATTCCTCTCATATAGGTTATGACATAAAATGCCATTAGTGTTTCTGCTCCATCTTATGTTCAAATAACTTATCGGATACTAACTGCTTGTATTTTAATGATTGGGGCCATATTAATGCTAGATGATTATCTATTGGATCGGTATGATTTGCGGTGCAAAAAGATATGTTGTATCATCGGTACGTTTTAAGTAATAGTTTTGCAAATCAACTGTAATGAGGAAACATTCAATCTGAGATGCTTTAAGTAGAACATGAACCACAACATAGATCTATTGCCTATTTAGGGATATGTTGCTTTTCCAATCATACAAATTTTCAATCTTTAACTTGTTAACTGACGACTTAGAGAAAAGCATGCACAAAGGAGGAAAGGTTGAAATAAAGGAAACCAATATGACAGTATTTATAATTTGATCCCCAGCGCGCAACAATATCAAACCCCAATCTGCAAATATTTTAAATGTAGTACAACACTACTGCTTAAAATTATATATCCATCTGAAAATTTCTTGAAAACTTTGTATGGATTCTGAAAATTAAACATCTACTTGGCTTAACATGCAATAAGCCAATAATCACTTTATGCAGATATATGCACACAGATTCTAATTCCAGCTTTGTTTGTGCTCTCTTTTGTCTTTATTTCAACCTTTCCTCATTTGTGCTTTTCTGAGATTATTGCTCTCTTTGGATATCCCTATCTTTGTTTGTTTGTTTCATTTTCTCAAGAACTGAAATATTTTGTAGAAAAGTAAAACTGATTCTTTAATTAATTTGTTTCTGTAGAAAAGTAAATATTTAAACCTTTTCTTGTTTATATTTACACTGTGTACCTGTCTATCTGAATATGTATTAGGTGGTGATATCACTGCTACGTGTACTTTTGTTCGTAGCAAGGCCAAGAACTTCAATCATGGGTAGTATTTCTAATTCTACGACTTACAGAAGCATCGAACAATACTCAAAGGCAAATTCTGCTCCTGGGATTCCCATCCTTAATATCAATGGTCCAGTCTACTTCGCCAATGCAAGTTACCTAAGAGAAAGGTACATGAGTATATAAACAATGCATATATGTTAAGCCCAAGTCGAAAATACTCATTTGGGCGAATTATGCAACAGGATATCGAGATGGATAAATGATGAGGAGGACAAGCTGAAGAATTCAGAAAAAACTAACCCGCAATACATCATATTAGAGTGGTGCGTATTTTACTACTATAGGTATTATATCCTTCATTCAATTGTGAGCAATCACTCATGAATATGATCATATAACAGCTGTTGGAAGTATAGATACAAGTGGGATTAGCATGCTTGAAGAAGTCGAGAAAAATACAGGTTTGTTTTCCCCATTACATCTATTTCTATATCTTGGCCATCCTACCTTGCTCATTATAAATCCTCATTTTCAATTTTCTCTTAATTTTATATATTATTTTTCTATCAATAAAACTGTAACTTCTCTCCTAATTTTTCTAAAGTATTTCTATGTCAAATTTCAAATTATCTCTTTTGCTCACTACAAATCCTCATATTAGATTTTTTAATTTTCTCTTAATTTTACATTATTTATTAAACTTCCTATCATTAAATTCACAACTTATCTCCTAATTTTTCCTCCTATTCAATTTTCTATTTTTATCTTAATTTTAAATTATGTATTAAACTTTCTATCGTTAAAATCGCAATTCCTCTTCTAATTTTTCTAAACTAGTTCTATTTCAATTCTTCTCTTACATCTTTAAAAAAATAAAAAAAATCTCTTTGACTAACTATAAATCCTTCTATTCACTTTTTTATTTTTATTTTTCTTTTAATTTTAAATTATTTATTAAACTTCATAATTTATCAAAACTAAAATATCCCAACAATTTTCCCATTTTTGATGAAACCAAAACACTTTGAGAAACCAATCACAGTTGATAAATATAGAACAGTAAAGAACACATAATCAGAAGACAATGAGATTTTGTCTTAGGATCAGAAAATAAACTTTTCTTTCATTAGATTTGTCGATTACAAATTACATCAGAAAAGTTTGAATTTAAAAACAAATGATCCTGGTAGTCTTCCGATTCTTCACTCTTTTGGCTTGCATCATTCTCGCATTTCTCTTTTTGATCTTGAGGATGTTGAAAATTCTATATAGTTTCCATTTGACATCATTGATCTGCCGAGGATCGCTTATCTTGTGCTTTTGCTCGGGATGTCAAAATAACCTCTGAAATGCCAAATCTGTCAAATGAGCCATCCGCGCCTTCGAGTAATCCAACACTTCATACTCTTGGCGAGATATTTTTACATTGATTATTTTGGCCTCATTTTCCGGATACTTTAAAAATCTGATATTTGTTTTCCAACCCGGTTGAGGATTTCTGATCCGGAGATTCTTCGCAGGAACAAGATCTAGAACAAAAAGCATCCGAAGCCATTCACTTCGATCTTATTCCATTCTCAAACCTATCGGCGTGTGCGGCTTTTGGAATGATCTAATCAACTCTTCTTTGGCGGTGATGTTCCGTCCGTATTTTTCCAACTTTTCCTTTCTTCGACCTCGACCAGATTTTTTTCTTCAGATCTTACGCTTTTGCCAATTTTTTTTTTTTTCTTTTTCTTTCTTCACTAATTCGGGCTTCTTCAAAGAATCTCTTTTTGAACGTTTCACCCCGGTTTATTGCTCGATGAATTTGGTAATTTGTCTTCTTGTGACTTTTCTTAGTTTGAGTGGATCGGTACAAGTTGTGATGTCCCAAAGACCAAGAACTACCTTTCTTGCCTTTGACTTTTCCATCTTTTCGTAAATTTCATTAGAAAAAGATCCGGATGGTCTAGGGCTTTTGTCCATAGGATTCAACCGTCTGCAATCGTGTCTTTCGTTGTTCGATAAGTGGGCTGGTTTTCACTGGCCCTTCCCCTTTTGGTTTGATCAAAAGAGAAGTTGAGGTGGGAAGTCGAGATCCAAAGTTGACCGATATCGCCTTTGAGAGATCTCGCAATGATAAACCTTGAGCTTGGAGCGCTTAGACTTTGAATCTTCGAGATCACCTTCGGTCTTGACAGATTCCACTAAGAGAGGGTAAGAATTAGTTTGTCAAGTTTCTTCATTCAATTCTAGCTTTTCAAATGAAAGCATCATAAATGAAACTTGTTGTTGATCAACCCAACTAGCTTGTCATCAACTCGATTTTTATAAGCTCGCTAGCCGGGTGGTCACAGCTTTGAGAGAATCGATCTTTGATTGCCTTCAATCTGGAAATAGCCAATTCCCGCTGATCCGTTATTTTTGAGGCCAATCTGCCTCGACGCTATTGTGTTGCTAAGTTGATTACCAACACTCTCAACTTATTCTTTCGTGAGATCTTTGAAACATGACCTAATCTCTCGCGAAGTTGATCACGATGATGGAGTTGTAGGAATTTCTGCGTCACCGATCTCTTTCGCTTGTTTGCGCCCAGGGTTGGTCATGAACCGCAGCACAGTTCCACTATCATCTATGACTCCCGCATCCTTCATGCGAATATACGCCAGAGCTTTTTTCCATCTCCGCTTCACCTTTGTTCTGGCCAACCCTACCTTCGCGTGGATCGAGCTTTGATCGATTCAAGAATTATCGGCTCCGGTTGTCCTACCAGCGATTTTCTTCATATCGAAATCAAAATCGCAAATTCATCAACCGCCTCCCATCCGCTCTATAATCATCGTAAAGTCGAGAAGCTCTTTAACCCGAGATCTTTCCAAAGAGGATCTCCATAACTTCTCTCTAATAACGGGATGGGTCACAAACCGGATACATCTCATCAATATCTACCGTTCAATTTGCATTAATGGTTTTTCCTGGGTGATGGTCTTGGATGATCCGGACTCGAATTATTTGTCTCGGATCGACCGATTCCAGTTGATGAGATGTAGAGGGTTACCGAGTGCGTTCTTGGAGTAGGCGGAAGTTAAAATTTTGATTAAGTTTGAACACCGCAGGTTCTGCTGGTCGAAGCACTACGCCCGGCTCTGCCGGCCGGGTGATCTTTTCCGGTTAGCGGTGATGTCTTGTATCAGGGAAGAGAAGGAGAAACATGCTTTCGCACTTTAAGCCCGAAAGCGGTGAATCACCTTCGAGATTGATGGTACGAGATCGCTCGTTCGTGCTCTTCCTCGATATTCTCGCCGCTCTCAACTTGAGAAGCTGTCCCATTTTTCTACCGGGATTTCGCCCATCGGGTTGCTCTGCACCTCTTCATCCGACTGTCTTCCAAACAGAGTCATAGAGGCCTGTTTTGCCCTTTCTCTTCCGGCCTTTGGGATTTTCTCTTTTTTTTTTGGGAAGCATCCCCGGTGTAAGCGTGGAACTCGTTTTTTCCTTTCTTCACCTTTGGAGGGTGGTCGCGTATCATCATCGTGTGGCCCGTATATATAGAAGTGGTTGTGAGGAAGGCTTTGTAGGACTTCGATCCATTCTGGTCCCATTCGGCGTTTGGCATTTTGTCTTTCGAATAACTATGCAACCTTGTTGAGATTGCGAGATCCTCTTCTTCGGATATAGACCCGCCTCCGATTCATTAACTCCAAAATTTTTCATGTTCTTGGAAGCAGAATGGCCTTCGCGAAGCCATGTCGATTGATATTCTTGGCCGTCGATTATCGCAGACCATCTTTGTACAATTTTACGGATGTTAGAAGCATCTTTGAATGAAATACCCATGATTGTTTTTGACGGTATGTCGAACAACGATCGATATTTCCTTTTTAACATCGGTCGACAAAACCTGCGATCCTGTCGATGTTTGTTAGCCTCTCTCTGAAGAGTTCGTTTACGATCACCATCTTCATTCTCCTCAGAGCGAAGCAGGTAATGAGATTCTTCGCTTTTAAAAACATTTGAGATATGTCAAGATTCGATATCGATCTCCTCTCCGTTAACCGAGGAAATCGGCCATCTCCCGATTGTTCAGATCCACCTTCAAATTCCTTAAGAATTTGAGTGTTTATATTTGCATCACCGGATTGCGATGAGCAAATACGTAATTTTTCAAGATCTCCTTTCTTCGAAATTTGTTCAACTTCCATGGATTTTGATCCCGCTGTAGTACCAAATCGCATAAAATTTGTCATCGATAATTTTGTTGCCAGCCTTCGATAGTTGCACATAATCTTTCCCATTCCGCGAAATACCATCTACAACAAGATAGACTCAATTAAAATTGTGCATAATCATAAAGATGTCATGTATTGATTATCGACCTATTCTCGAACCTAAGAATCGATAAACACATACGGATATCAAGAAAAGATAAGGCATATCGCAGGATAACATACATAGACATAATCTATGTGATCAATGGATTTTGAAAAAAGAAAATCATCAAATAACCGAAAATTACCGTTCAATTTTTGGAAGATAAGTTTGAATCGAAGAAAACACTTTGAATCACGAAAAGGTAATTTTGAGTTTTCGGAGAATAAATCGCAAGTTTTTGAGAAAAAAAAAACTCGGTAAGGTTTTGATGAACCTTATAAGGAGGAGGGAAAAATGAGATTGGAAGATCAACCGTTTGAAAAGGTTAAAACGATCCAGATTGAACGGTTTTTGATCGTGTGGTCGAAAAAAAGCACGTCTTTATTGCCTTTTGGATTTAAAAGCACATTTTGTGGCAATTAATACATGTACCCCACGTCCGCGTTAACTATTTTGCGGAAATACGTCACAAACGTAGTGTGTGTGATAAAGCAAATATTATCGATATAAAATCGGATAAATAAGCGAAAGAAATGCTTAAATAGAAAAGCGTGATCTGGTTGGTGATATTATAATCGGTCGATACCACTTGTAATTGTTGATTCCACTTTGATCTTAGTTTATCGATTACTGCGCACGAGAATATGTCGATAATCAATACATGATATCTTTATGATTATGCACAATTTTAATTGGTCATCTTGTTGTAGATGGCCACTCGCGGAATTGGAAAGATTATGTGCAACTATCTTGATCGCCCAGCAACAAAATTTGTCGATGACAAATTTATGCGTTTAGTATTACGCGATCGAAATCCATGGAAGTTGAACAAATTACGAAGAAAGGAGGTCTTGAAAAAATTTTGTCTTTTCACTGCAATCCGGTGATGCGAAGATGAAGCCTTTCAATTCTTAAAAATTTGAAGGTGAATCTGATTAATCCGATTGAATTTCCTCGATTAACGGAGAGAATCGATCGTCGAATGTTGACATATCTCGTTGACGCGAAAAGCGAAGAATCTACTTTCTTCTCTGAGGGAGAATGAAGATGGTGATCGAAAACGAACTCTTGAGAGAGGTGACAAACATCGAATCGCCGTTTTGTCGACCGACAGTTAAAAGGAATACCGATCGTTGTTCGACATAATCGGCCAAAAACAATCACGGGTATTTCATTCAAATTTTGGATGCTCTAACATCCAGAAATTGTACAAAGATGGTCACATAATCGACGGCCAAGAATATCAATCGACATGGCTTCCCTCAAGGCCATTCTCGCCTCCAAGAACATGAAAAATTTGAGTTAACGAACTGGAGGCGTCTATACGAAGAAGAGAATCAAAATCTCAACAAGGTTGCAGATATTCGAAAAGACAAAATACCAAATGCCGAACGAGACCGTAATGGACCGAAGTCCCACAAAGCCTTCCTCACAACCACTTCAAATTATATACGGGCCAATTGACGATGATATGCCCACCCTCCAAAGGTGAAGAAGGAAAACCAAGGAGAAAGCACGCCTACACCAGACGCTCCCCAAAAGAAAAAGAGAAAAACGCGGGCGCTCGTGAGAAGAGGTCAAGAAGGCAAAACAGCTCTATGACTCGCTTTAAAATTGAATAAGATCGTAGTGAATGGCTTCAATGCTTTTGTTCTAGATCTTGTTCCACACGAAGAATCTCCGGATCGCAGAATTCCTCAATTGGTTGGAAAACAAATATCCAGATTTTAAAAGTATCTGAAAAATGAGGCCAAAATAATCAATGTAAAAATATCTCGCCAAGAGTATGAAGTGTTGGATTACTCGAAGAAGACGGATGACTCGTTTGTGACAGACCGACATTTCGGAGGTTCTATTTTGACATCCTGAGCAAAAGCGCGCATAATCGATCCTCGGCCAGATCAATGTCAAAATGGAAACTATCTGGGATTTTCAACATCCTCAAGATCAAAGAGAAATGCCGGAAGGATCTGAGCTTAAAGAGTGAAGAATCGAGAAAACTTCTCGAGATCACCGTTTTAAATTCAAACTTTTTCGATGTAATTTGTAATCGACAAATCTAATGAAAGAAAAGTTTATTTTTCGATCCTAAGACAAAATCTCATTTTCTTACGATTATGTGCTTTTTTTCTTTGTTATATTTATCAAATGTGATTGGTTTCTCAATGTGTTTTTGGTTTTATAAAAAAAAAGGAAATTGTTGGGAAATTTAGAGTTTTGATGAAAGTTCTAAAAAACATGTAATAAGACCAAATCGACCGCGATACCGATCGATGTTTTATTACCGTTTATAGAATACCGCTTTGATAATTATTGTATGTAATAACCGATGTAGAAGATAGGTCACATATTGAGGGAACCTCAATATGTATAGGTCGATCTGAAGATCTAAAGAATAAATTGAGCATCCGGCTGCACTGAAAAAGAGAAGACGAGAAGATTAGATCGATCCGATCAAGTCGATATCCCAAATTAAGTCACGAAGCTCAAATTCGTATACTTGAGATCGGATGACTTCCGGTGATTAGAACGAAGACCTACATCACCGAGTCTGCTAGTTGGTTTAAGACAACCGGCACCAAGACTTTATCGGTGGATCGATCGGTTGTGATCGATCAGTCTCCCTTCCCGTGAAAATCGATGTTTCACCAAATCATACGTCGATGATCCGAATAAAAGAAGAATGTCGAAGCTTAGTTGGTAAAACAACACCGAAAAGTCTTCGTTAACCAATAAGGACAAAACACGTATGATCGAGCCCGAAGCAATTACGGATTTGGTCTTTCGCTTTCTAACGGCTATAAAAGACACTATTCACGTTTTTCGGTCATGCCGTTCAAGACGCCACATCAATCCTCGCAAGTCTACCAAATATAGCACGAAATTCAAATTGTTCTCCAACCATTTTTTGATTTCGAGGTCTATATATACGAGATTACACTTCGAAGTGAAGACACTAAACTATCGAAAGCTCAAGCTTATAATCGATTCCGCATGAAAAGAACCGAACTTGAAGATTATTTTCTAAGTGTTCATCCCATAAAGTTCTTAGCATAGAAATCTTTTCATCTAAATTGATAAATTACTCAAAAACTAGAAAAGATTTCAAAGTTGGAACCAAAACAATCTTACCCAAACCCAAAGTTAGGTTAAGTTTAGCAAGATTCGATCAGGGTTTCTAGTTACGATTTAAGGATCGGTTGAGTGAGAACTCTTTAAATATCTGTTGGTGTCTTGTGTTGGACTAACACAAAAAATCTAAGTCCAATTTAGTTTAGTTGGTGCCCCTTGTGATAGGGAAGAGTGGACGTAGGGACCTGGTTTGTCCTAACCACTATAAATCTTGTGTCTTTTACCGCTTTGATTAAGCTACTTTTCTGCAATCGCCTGTGACCTAATTAAAATTGCATCATATTCTAAGTTAAGATCGGTAGACCAAGCTTCCGATCCGATCAAGCTCGACACTTTAGTCAACCGGTTAAAAGACCGACTTTGGAATCGATTTATTAAAACTTGGTTTCTCACGGGTAAAACTTAGCTTCGACAAATCGGTTAAACCCGATGAATCTAATCGAATCGATCTGCCAGGTGATTAGTAAGTTAGATATCGATCAAAAAATCTGATCACTTGCCTTCGATCGGGCTTAATTGCCATCACACTGATCTGCGCTGAAAAAGTTTTCGTGTCTATTCACCCTCCCTCTAGAAACACGCCTCACAAAACCCGTTCGGGACCTACAAATCCTCTTTTTTAATTTTCTATTTTTCTCTTAATTTTGCATTGTTTAATAAACTTCTTATCATTAAAACCCAACTTCTCTCCTATTTTTTCTAAATTGAGATTATTTTTTCTAAATTTCAAATCTCAAATGAACTCTTTTGCTCGCTACAAATTCTCCTATTTAATACCGCATCTTCTCTCCTAATTTTTCTAAATTACTTTTATTTCAAATTTTAAATTATCTCTTGCCTTCTTTAAAAAAAAAATCTCTTTGACTAACTACAAATCCTTCTATTCACTTTTTCATTTTTCTTTTAATTTTAAATTATTTATTAAACTTCATATCGTTAAAACCGCAACTCCTCTCCTTATTTTTTTAAACTACTTTTATTTCAAATTTCAAATTATCTATTAGCCTTCTCTCAATCTTCGTCATCCTATGTTGCTTATTAAAAATCCTCTTTTGTAATTCTCTATTTTTCTCTTAATTTTGCATTGTTTATTAAACTTCTTATCATTAAAACCCCAACTTCTCTCCTATTTTTTCTAAACTTCAAATTTCAAATTAACTCTTTTGCTCGCTACAAATTCTACTATTTAAAACTTCAACTCCTCTCCAATTTTTTTTAAACTACTTTTATTTCAAATTTTAAATTATCACTTTGCCTTCTTTAAAAAAATAAAAAAAATCTCTTTGACTAATTACAAATCCTTCTATTCACTTTTTTATTTTTCTTTTAATTTTAAATTATTTATTAAACTTCCTATCGTTAAAACTGCAACTTCTCTACTAATTTTTCTAAACTACTTTTATTTCAAATTTCAAATTATCTACTTGCCTTCTCTCAATCTTCGTCATCCTATGTTGCTTATTAAAAATTCTCTTTTTTAATTTTCTTTTTTTCTCTTAGTTTTGCATTGTTTAATAAACTTCTTATCATTAAACCCTCAACTTCTCTCATTTTTTTTCTAAACCCCCAAATTTCAAATTATCTCTTTGCCTTCTTTAAAAAAAAAAAAAAAAATCTCTTTGATTAACTACAAATTCTTCTATTCACTTTTTTATTTTTCTTTTAATTTTAAATTATTTATTAAACTTCATATCGTTAAAACCGCAACTACTCTCCTAATTTTTTTAAACTACTTTTGTTTCAAATTTAAATTATCTATTTTCCTTTTCTCAATCTTCGTCATCTTATGTTGCTTATTAAAAATCCTCTTTTTAAATTTTAAATTTTTCTCTTAATTTTGCATTGTTTAATAAACTTCTTATCATTAAAACCCCAATTTCTCTCCTATTTTTTCTAAACTTCAAATTTCAAATTAACTCTTTTGCTCGCTACAAATTCTTCTATTTAAACCCGCAACTCCTCTACTAATTTTTCTAAACTATTTTTATTTCAAATTTTAAATTATCTCTTTGCCTTGTTTAAAAAATAAAAAAAAATCTCTTTGACTAACTACAAATCCTTCTATTCACTTTTTATTTTTCGTTTAATTTTAAATTATTTATTAAACTCCCTATCGTTAAAAACGCATCTCCTCTCCTAATTTTTCTAAACTACTTTTATTTCAAATTTCAAATTATCTATTTGCCTTCTCTCAATCTTCGTCATCCTATGTTGCTTATTAAAAATTCTCTTTTTTAATTTTCTATTTTTCTCTTAATTTTGCATTGTTTATTAAACTTCTTATCATTAAAACCTCAACTTCTCTCCTAATTTTTCTTAACTTCAAATTTCAAATTATCTCTTTCGCTCACTAATAATTCTCCTATTTAAATCCGCAACTCCTCTCCTAATTTTTCTAAACTACTTTTATTTCAATTTTCAAATTGTCTCTTTGCCTTCTTTCAAAAAAAAAAAAAAACTCTCTTTTACAAACTACAAATTCTTCTATTCACTTTTTTTATTTTTTTCTTAATTTTAAATTATTTATTAAACTTCGTATCGTTAAAACCGCAACTCATCTTCTAATTTTTCTAAACAACTTATAATTTAAATCTCCCATTACATCTCTCCTCTAACTTTGTCATCTTACATGGCTCACTAATAATCCTCCTACTCTATTTTAAGTTTCTCTTAATTTTACATTATATATTAAACATCCTATCATTAAAAATGTAACTTTTCTCCAAATTTTTCTAAACTGCTTCTGTTTCAAATTTTAAATTATCTATTTTGTTCACTAAAAGTCCTCCATTTCATTTTCTAATTTCCTCTTAATTTTAAATTATTTATTAAACTTCCTATATCATTAAAACCAAAACTTCCCTCATAATTTTTCTAAACTACTTTTATTTTTAATTTCAAATTATCTCCTTGTCTTCTTAAAAAAAATACATATATCCCTTTGGCTCACTACAAATCCTCCTATTCAATTTTCTATTTTTATCTTAATTTTACATTACTTATTAAACTTCCTATTATTAAAACCGCAACTCCTTTCCTAATTTTTCAAGACTACTAATATCTCTAATTAGTTCATTGCCTTCTTTTAAAAAAAAATAAAATAAATTATCTATTTGGCTCACTAAAAATCCTCTTATTCAGTTTTCTATTTTTTCTCTTAATTATACATTATATATTAAATCTTCTATCGTTAAAATCGTAACTCGACTTCTAATTTTTCTAAACTACTTCTATTTCAAATCTTCCCTTATATTTATTTCTCAATCTTGGTCATCCTATATTGTTCATTATAAATCCTCCTTTTCAATTTTCTAATTTCACTTAATTGTACATTATTTAATAAAGTTCTTATCATTAAAACCGCAACATCTCTTCTAATTTTTCTAAACTACTTCTATTTCTAATTTAAAATTCTCTATTTTACTCACTACAAATCCTCCTATTCAATTTTCTAATTTGCTCTTAATTTTTCATTATTTATTAAACTTCCTGTTAAAACCACAACTTCTCTCCTAATTTTCCTAAACTATTTCTATTTCTAATTTCTAATTATCTTTTTTGCTTCTTAAAAAGAAATTATCTCTTTGGTTCACTACAAATCATTCTATTTAATTTTCTATTTTTCTCTTAATTTTAAATAATTTATTAAACTTTATATCGTTAAAACCGCAACTCTCCTAATTTTTCTAAATTGCTTGTATATCAATTTCAAATTATCGCTTTGGCCTTTTAAAATAAAAAAAAAAATATATTATCTCTTTGGTTCACTATATGTCCTCCTATTCAATTTTCTATTTTTCTCTTAATTTTACATTATTTATTAAACCTCCTTTCGTTAAAACTGCAACTCCTCTCCTAAGTTTTTCTAAACTACTTCTATTGAAAATCTCCCCTTACATCCATTTCTTAATCTTGGTCATTCTACTTGGCTCATTACAAATCCTCCTATTTAATTTTCTAATTTTCTCTTAATTTTACAATATTTAATAAATTTTCAATCATTAAAAACGCAACTTCTCTCCAAAATTTTATAAACTACTTTTATTTAAAATTTCAAATTATCTCTTTTGTTCACTAAGAAATCCTTCTATTCAATTTTCTAATTTTCTCTTAATTTGACATTATTTAATAAATTTCTTATCATTAAAACGCAACTTTTCTCCTGATTTTTCTAAATTACTTATATTTCATATTTCAAATGATCTTTTTGGCTTCATTTAAAAAAAAAAAAATTATCACTTTGGCTCACTACAAATCCTCATATTCAATTTTCTATTTTATCTTAATTTTAAACTATTTCTATTTGAAATTATCTCTTTTGCTTACTAAAAATCCTCCTATTCAATTTTATAATTTCTCTTAAATTTACATTATTTAATATTTTCGATCATTAAAATCACAACTTCTCTCCTATTTTTTTCTTAATTACTTATGCCTCAAACTTCAAATTATGACTTTGGCTTCTTAAAAAAAAAAATCTTTTTGGCTCACTGTAAATCCTCTTATTCACTTTTTAATTATTTCTCTTAATTTTAAGTTATTTATTAAACTTTCTATCGTTAAAACCGCAACTCCTCTCCTATTTTTTCTAAACTACTTATATTTAAAAGCTCTCCTTACATCATCCCTCTAACTTTGTTATCCTACGTGACTCACTACAATTCATCCGATTCAATTTTCTAATTTTGTTTTAATTTTACATTATTTATTACCCTTTCTATCTTTAAAATCGCAACTCTTATCTTAATTTTTCTAAACTACTTCTATTTCAAATCTCCCCTTATATCTATTTGTCAATCTTCGTCATCCTATGTTGCTTATTAAAAATCCTGGTTTTTAATTTTCTATTTTTCTCTTAATTTTGCATTGTTTAATGAACTTCTTATCATTAAAACCTCAACTTCTCTCCTAACTTTTCTAAACTTCAAATTTCAAATTATCTCTTTTGCTCACTATAAATTCTCCTATTTAAAACCACAACTCCTCTTCTAATTTTTCTAAAGTACTTTTAATTCAAATTTCAAATTATCTCTTCGGCTTCTTTCATAAAAATAAAAAAAAATCTCTTTAATTAACTACAAATCCTTCTATTCACTTTTTTATTTTACTCTTAATTTTAAATTATTTATTAAACTTCCTATCATTAAAACCGCAACTCATCTTCTAATTTTTCTAAAAAACTTATATTTCAAATCTCCCCTTACACCTCCCCCTTAACTTTTTCATCCTACATGGCTCACTAATAATCCTGCTACTTTATTTTAATTTTCTCTTAATTTTACATTATTTATAAAACATTTTATCATAAAACTGTAAGTTTTCTCCAAATTTTTCTAAACTTCTTCTGTTTTAAATTTCAAATAATCTATTTTGTTCACTAAAAGTCCCTCATTTTGATGTTCTAATTTTCTCTTAATTTTATTCCATTAAAAGCGCAACTTCCCTCCTAATTTTCTTAAACTACTTTTGTTTTAAATTTCAAATTATCTTCATTTCTTCTTAAAAAAAAGAAGAAATTATTCATTTGTTTTATTACAAATCCTCCTATTCAATTTTCTATTTTTCTCTTAATTTTACATTACTTAGTAAACCTCCTATTATTAAAACGCAACTCCTTTCCTAATTTTTCAAAACTACTTATATATCTAATTAGTTCATTGTCTTCTTTTTAAAAAATTAAATTATCACTTTTGCTCACTAAAAATCCTCCTATCCAGTTTTCTATTTTTCTCTTAATTACACGTTATATATTAAACCTCCTATCGTTAATACCACAACTCCACTTCTAATTTTTTTAAACTACTTCTATTTCAAATATTCCCTTACATTTATTCCTCAATCTTGGTCATCGTACATTGCTCATTATAAATCCCCCTTTTCAATTTTCTAATTTCACTTAATTGTACATTACTTAATAAAGTTCTTATCATTAAAACCACAATTTCTCCTAATTTTTCTAAACTACTTTTATTTAAAATTTAAAATTCTCTATTTTACTCACTACAAATCCTTCTATTCAATTTTCTAATTTGCTCTTAATTTTGCATTATTTATTAAACTTCCTATCATTAAAACCACAACTTTCTCCTAATTTTCTAAACTATTTCCATTTTAAATTTCTAATTATCTTTTTTGCTTCTAAAAAAAAATTATATCTTTGATTCACTACAAATCCTTCTATTAAATTTTCTATTTTTCTATTAATTTTACATCATTTATTAAACTTTATATCATTAAAACTGCAACTCTCCTAAATTTTCTAAACTGCTTGTATATTAATTTCAAATTATCTCTTTAGCCTTTTAAAATAAAAATTATCTTTTTGGTTCACTGCAAATTCTCCTATTCACTTTTCTATTTTTCTTTTAATTTTAAATTATTTATTGAACTTCATATTGTTAAAATCGGAACTCCTCTCCTAATTTTTCTCAACTACTTCTATTTTGGCTTCTTAAAAAAATATCACTTTAGGTCACTACAAATTCTCCTATTCACTTTTATATTTTTCTCTTAATTTTAAATTATTTATTAAATTTTATATTAAGCCCACTTAAATTAGAAAATAAAAAATAATAATAAACCTACTCAAATTAGAGAATAAATAATAATTTATGTCAATTTGAAGATACATGAGTTCTTCTCCATAAGCCTCATCTCTCTAGGCTAGGATTAAAGAATAAAAAATAAATTGAATAAAATAATAAAATAATAATAAGCCCACTTGAATTAGAGAATAAAAAATAATAATAAAACCGCTCGAATTAGAGAATAAAAAATAATTTATGTCAATTTGAAGATATATGAGTTCTTCTCCATAAGCCTTATCTTTCTTGGCTTGGATTAAATAATAAAAAATAAAATAAAAATAAGTCCACTTAAATTAGAAAATAAAAAATATTAGTAAATTGACTTATCTTTCTAGGCTTGGATTAAAGAATAAAAAATAAAGAATAAAGAATAAAAAATAATTTATGTCAATTTGAAGATATGTGAGTTCTTTAAGCCTTATCTTTCTTGGGTTAGATTAAATAATAAAAATAAAATAACAATAATAAGTCTACTTGAATTAGAGAATAAAAAATATCAGTAAATTGACTTATCTTCTAGGCAATAAAAAAAAATTAAGTGGAATTTAAGAATAAGAATAAAATAAGAGTAAAAATTGGATCAAAGAATAAAAAAAATAATAAATTAAGAATAAGAAATTAAAGAATAAAAAAATTAATAAATTAAGTGGAATTTAAGTATAAAAACAAAATAAGAGTAAAAATTGGGTTAAAGAATAAAAAAAATTAAGAATACTAAAAAAATTAAGAATGAAAAAATTAATAAATTAAGTGGAATTTAAGAATAAAAACAAAATAAGAGTAAAAAATTGGGTTAAAGAATAAAAAAAATTAAGAATAAAAAATTATCAGTAAATTGACTTATCTTCTAGGCAATATAAAGGAATATAAAACGTGGTCGGCAGGATTCGAACCTGCGCGGGCAAAGCCCACATGATTTCTAGTCATGCCCGATAACCACTCCGGCACGACCACTTTTATTTTAACATTTGTTTTATATATATTCTATTTCTAAATTCATACAAATTTATTTTTCTGCTTATTTTCATTTCCAGCAAACGTCAGTGTGTGCTACTGGCGTTTCACCCATGGTTAGGGTTAGCTCAAATTTTTATTGCTCTCTTCATCCATTCTACGTAATCCTTCAACTTCTTTTTCCTCCATTCACAAATTGTATTCTTAATTAATGACTCTGTTTGATTGCAGAACGTTTTGACTACAAAAAGCTCTCTAGGTATAGCATTCTCTTCTCTACTCATGTTTTTTCCCCTTCATATCTTCCATTTATGAAACAATGCTTCGTCTTGATATTGAACGAATGTTGTTTGTGTTATTCATTGATTCTCGAGGGTTTACTGTTTCCCCATTTTTGGTTGCACACCAGGTGTTTGAAGAAATGTTGTACTCAGTTGTAGTTGAGCTCTTTCTGGATTTTCTGGACTTAGGCTTTATGTAATGTTGATTGTGTTTGTTGTTGGTATATGGGCTTGGGCAAAATAATATGAATGTTGGCTATACACAAAAATCTTGAATATTAAATCATTATAGTTGCCCTATCTCCTTATAGCCTTTTCTTCATTTTCATATAAAGTTGGTATCTGTTGGTGTTTTTGCTAATGTGGTTGGTTTTTACTTGAATTTCAATTCAATCTTAGCAATTATGAATGATTTCAATATGTTATGCAGATATATTCTTCATTTGAGATCTGAAGTTTCTGAATATTGGAGATGGCATTGACACTATTCAGGGGCTTAAGATTGAATCGATTTCAATTATGCCCATCAGTGTATGTTTCTAGAAAACATGGCGCGTTATATTGTTCCTTGGGAACTCCACAGGGACAAACTGCAACTCAAGAAAAGCAACAGACTCAGCTGAAAACTTCACAAAAATCGAAATCAGCAAAACTTGAAGAAATTCTGAAAAACTACGAGGCTGTCATAGGAATAGAGACACACGTACAGCTTTCCACTATCACAAAGGCCTTCTGTAGCTGTCCTTATAACTATGGGGCCCCACCAAACACTGGCATTTGTCCAACTTGCATGGGATTGCCTGGGGCCTTGCCTGTTCTCAACTCCAAGGTTGTACAGCATGCTGTACAACTTGGACTTGCACTCAACTGTAAACTTTCACTGAACTCGAAGTTTGATAGGAAGCAATACTTTTATCCAGATCTTCCAAAAGGGTACCAGATATCGCAGTTTGATATCCCGATTGCTGCTGGTGGGTATATTGATGTTGATCTTCCGGTTGAGTTTGGAGGTGGGCATAGAAAGTTCGGTATTACAAGAGTTCATATGGAAGAAGACGCTGGGAAGCTGCTTCACACTGGAAATGGAGACTTTTCTCAGGTAATTGCGTTTCTCTCCTAATCAAGATTATTTTCCATATCAAACTTACAACACTTTATGTTTGTTTCGGGCTGTAGGGGGATCGGGACAATCCTGATTCAGAAATCCTGGATTATTAAAAATGTTAGTTTGATTTTGTGTATTTTGGTTGATAAGATGTAGTAGGGTAGGATTGAGAAGACGATAGTGAAAAGTAAGTGATAGTGAGATTAATATTTGGTGAAAAATAAAGGTGTGTGTTATTGGGAAAAGGAAATATATGAGAGGGAATGTAAGAGAGTGTAGGTATTATAGGTTTGGATATTTTGTTGGATTTTACAATCTAGCTTGCATAATCCTACAAACAAACATGTATTAGGATTTTGAAAGTAAAAATATTGCTTTGCTAAAACAGAAACATCATGTTGCAATTCTCTTCTGCCAAAATCATTACTTTCTTTGCAATTCTCTTCTACCAAAATCAGTGTTTTTCCCATCAGTTTTTCTTTCTTTTGTCTTAATCTCTCTGACTAGCTATTTAAAACCACTTAATGATGCTCGGCGAGATTTTCTATTTGTGACTAGTTTCTTGATATTGACTTTTCGTTCAATAATTTTGATACCAGTTTCATTATATTAAGGGGACGCTTGGTTCAAGTTATTGAATAATTTTCTCATTCACATACCCATTGAATAATATTGAACCGAGCGCCACCTAAATGTTTCAAGGCCAGATGATTGATTGGAGTTATTTCCTTTAATTTTTCTTATTTTATTTTCATTAATAAGTTAAGTTTTTTGGGACAGGTTGACTTGAATAGAGCAGGAGTTCCATTGCTTGAGATTGTGTCTGAACCTGATATGAGAACAGGTATCGAAGCAGCGGAATACGCTGCAGAGATACAGAGAATAGTTAGATATCTTGGAGTGAGCAATGGAAATATGCAGGAAGGATCTCTTCGTTGTGATGTTAATATCTCTATTCGTCGCATCGGTCAGCTGGAGTTTGGTACAAAGGTAACTTAGTTCTTTATTCAATTCAAACTGCTTTATTGTTCAACCAAGATCGTCTGCCATCCAATACTTGCGTAGCTAAATGCATTAACATCAAATTCTTGATGGGACTTCTCACAAATTTCCTCTATTCCATGATTTTTAGTTTCCTCTTTTACGGTATGTTTGATTTTGGATTAGAGGATTTTGAAATCTGGAGTTCAAAATCTAGTGGATATCAAAATGTTGATAAATATAATAGTGTGTGTTTGACTATGGTAGGTTTTAACTGTATGTCAAATCGATAAGTAAGATTATGTGATGTATTATCATATCATATTATTGTAATTGTAATGATTGAATGATTGTATAATACTTAGTGTGTTTTATTGAAAGTTTGCAAAAATGAGTATGGAAGGTATGGAAAGTGATGAATAAAATAAGTGGGAATAAAGGACCATATTTGCATTAATGAATCATTGGGAAGAGTGTAGCATAGAAAAAATAGTATTTGTAGATATTCGCAAGGGTGGATGTAAAAACCAAATTCTAAAACCAAATCAGACATACCCTTGGGGTTCCTAGCTAGTAAATAAGTGTTATTCTATTTTCCTTGTAAAATTTTGGCTTTCTATCTCAATACAATATTATGAATTCTTTTGTTTTCTACACTTTCCAGTGGTCGTTATGTTTCCCTTCTCCAGCTGTAGATCGTTTGTGCGTATATATCCCTGTTGAGACTATTTCTTTATTGAAAAAAAAAATTACAAAAGTTTCAATATCTAATTCTGTAGCAAATGATTTGGGTGAAAGAACGCTAGAAATCTTTGCACTTGTACTGCTAGTAGACTTGCTGGATTTTTCCTTAGGCATATCTTTAAGTTGAACCACAATGTTTATTTTATTTTTTATTATTTAATACTTATAGTATAAATCTGAATTTCCATGAACAGGTTGAAATAAAAAATGTCAACTCATTTTCCGCAGTGAGTAGGGCCATTGATTATGAGATAGCTAGGCAGGTGCAACTCTGCAATCAAGGTCAGGCCGATCAGATTTTACAGGAAACTCGTCAATGGGAAGAAGGAGCTCAGGTCATATTTCTTTTTTCTTTTTTCCTTACAACAATGTAAACTGTACATCATAACAGGTTGAAATAATCCATTATTTTGTTTTGCAAATTAGAAAACAGTTACAATGAGAAAGAAGGAAGGACTTTCTGATTATCGGTACTTCCCAGAACCCGATCTTCCAGAAGTTATTCTGAGCGAGGAGTATATAGATGGGATTCGTGATTCCTTGCCCGAACTGCCCGAAATGAAGCGGCGAAGATACGAGAAACTGGGATTGAGCATGCAGGATGTTCTTTACCTCACTAATGACATCAATGTAAGTCCTGTTTGTAGTTGGTTTTAAAGCACTTCTACCTGAATGCAGGTGCAGCTTATTTTGGGATGCTTTCCCGGATTTAAGTGGGCCCATAGGTTAATAATATATGGTTGTGTTTAGTTTGAGGGGTTTGAGGATTGTTTTGAAATCAGTAGCAAGTTCTTTGGTGGTTGTTTGGATTGATAATTCATCCCTCTCATTGTGAACTAAATTTGAGGGATTTGGAGAGTTTTATATTCATTTTATTTCAAAACATTGTGTTCCTTCATCCAAACTTAATCTAATCAAGTTCATTACTAGGGTCACCTTTATGTGGAATTCACCAAATTCTCTTCTATTATTGGACTTCAGCCTTTCAAAGAAAGCATTTATTTGGAGTTTTAAAAAAAATGGTCCCATAACTTGCCCGCTGTCCAATTTTGGTTCCAAAAAAAGTAAAAAAATTTCGATTTAGTCCTAGTTTTAAAAAAATTGACCAACTTTGGCCCAAAATTGCATGAAAGTTGAAATGAGTGTCATTTTATGTCACAAATGTCATGTGAGGTTTTAATTTGGGTCAAAATTGGAAAGTAGACGAGTTATGGGGCCAAAATTGGACATTCGCGTGACATAAAACAACACTGTTTTCAATTATCCGTGATTTTGGGGCCACAATTGGACAAGTTATGGGACCAAATTTTTATTGACTCCATTTATTTGTTTGTCTACAAATTTTTTAGCTCTGACTGAATATAATAAGATAAATGAAGAGTCATTTTTGTCATCTGGGAAACTATTGCCATTTCTTTTTTTCAAAAGAAATAAATAGCGGCAATGGACTTCTAAATCCTTCTGAATTCATGCCATTGGTTTTGGATGTTATGCCAGGGATATGCTTCCTCGTGAAGGTATTTTACTTAATTCCCCCAACCATTAGTTAGATAAGTTGCAATAATGTGCAAAACCTCTAGGTAACCTAAAGTTTGGAGTAGCAAAAGGCCGGGGTGGGTTTTGGCACCCCCATCCCTGCCCCACAAAGGACCGGAGCAAGTGTGGTCCAGGGTGAATCAGGGGCAGAGCATGGAGAGGGATCTCCTTTGTTTTTTCCCAATTTAAATAATATATTTAACATCTTGTTTCTATTTTTTTTTAACAAAGGATTATGCATGTTTATATTAAGTTTTATATGTTATGTTTTATATATAGCACACTTTGGATAATGATTTAACTTCAATAAGTAATAATTTCAATGACTGTGCTTCGATACCATGACGCAGTATGTGTATTCCTGGAACATACTTTCTACTGTCATTCTGATCAGCTGCAATAAAATGTCTGTCTCAGGTAACAGCATTTTTTGATGCCACAGTTGCAACCGGTGCTGACGTTAAAGTAATTGCTAACTGGATAATGAGCGATATTGCTCGTTATATGAATGATGAGAAGTTGTCTATTAATGACCTCAAACTTAGCCCCAAAGAATTGGGTGAGCTCATAGCCTCAATTGAAGGTGGCACCATTAGTGGAAAAATTGGCAAACAGGTAATTACATGCTGTCAGATTGTAACAATATCTGTTTCTAAATAATTCTTTTTATTTTAGGTGATGGAGCCCTAATATTTTCGGGAATAAGCTTTTGGGCTACTAACTAGTTTAAATTCCATGTACTTTCTTAATTTCGCCCCTCAAAAAATTAACATATTCCACATAGATTTAAGTTACTTAGAGAATATGAGATAAAAGAAATTCCTAAGGGGGCGTTTGGTTCAAATTCTGCAGTGGGAATGGCAATTAAAATCATCGAATACTGAATTACAATGATAACGATGGTTACATTGTTAGTGTATTGCTCTAATCTTGGAGTAAGTTGAGATAAAAAATGGTTGTTGGTTGAGGAATAGTGGAATGATTGAGGAGAAATAATCATAGGGGTCCTGGCAATCAAAATGGAGTAATGATTAACTTATTTTGAGTTCTATTACCTCGTACGAAGTATGATGAAGGTGAATTGATCATCTTTTATTCTCATTAATTGATTAACCAACACAGTTACTCTATATTCATTTTCATACCATTCCCATTCCCATTCCCATTGAAGAATTATGAATCAAGCGCCCCCTGAATTCCATTTAGACAGATGTATGCATAAAAGCATAGAGGTTATGCATAAATGAATGTGAGGATATACACAGTCTTTTAGGTATTTTTGCTTTTGATAAATTTTCATTATAATGTTTTGTTTGTGCATCAAATCTGCAGATTCTGGTCGGGCTAATGGCAAAGGGTGGAACTGTTAAAGGAATTATAAAAGAAAAGAATTTGGTTCAGGCAAGTTGTTTCTCATTCTTTTGTGCACTGCACACTACTGCTATATTATTTGTCTTTTAAGTTATCTTGAAGTCTTCCCGCATTTTTTACATTATTTGGCATGGACCTTATAGCCGGATCAATCTAGGTTACTTTATTAAAGGCGAGATCTGCCGTTGTGTGACATTAAAAGTAAGGGCATATTGAAAAACATGTCCATTAACTTTGGACTTATTATGAAAATGCACCTTAAATTTGCAGTTATACAAAATTGCCTTTTAACTTTAATAAACCTGACAAAAATGCCCCATGACCATCATATACAGTTACTGAACTGTTAAACAATGAGGTGGCGATTGAAAAATAAGCCACATCAGGCAAAAAACCCGACAAAAATGCCCAGTAACTTGTACAACCGGTCGTTGGGCATTTTTACCATTTTTTGTTAAAATCAAAAGGTGTTTTGCTATATTCCAAAATTAGTGGGCATTTTCGTAACAAGTCCAAAGTTTACATATGATATGATCTGATTCATGAACATAGTATTTGCTATTACATGCTCATGGGACGTAGAAATAGAAACTTGACTGGCGTTCTTTTCTTTCACCCTTAATCAGATTGCGGACCCTGCTGAGATCGAGAAAGTAGTGGATAAAGTCCTTGCGAGCAATCCAAAACAGTTGGAGCAATATCGAGGGGGCAAGACTAAGCTCGAAGGCTTTTTTGCTGGCCAGGTACCCTTCTTACCAAAACTAGAGTTTCTCGTTGCATTCAGGCTCGAATGTTGTTTTCTCTGTTTTTCCATGCGTAAGAGGTTCTAACATTTTTGAACCGCGAATCCTAGGTAATGAAAGAAACCAAAGGCAAGGCGAATCCGGGGCTTTTGAACAAGATTCTTCTTGAAAAGTTGAAGGCGGAACCCTGATGGAATGGAATATTACTTCATAATTTTTATTCATTTTTGTTGATGTAATTTGCTAGCTCGTATTTTTGTGTTATAGTTATTTGTATTCATTTTTAATAGATAATACCGTGTTTGGTAGGCCATTTATACTGCCATTTTATCTGCTAGTATGAGAATCTGAGCTTCTTTCCAGATTAGGCATAGAGAAAGTCTTGTGTGAAATATTGCACACTAGTGTTATGTATTGTTTAAAATTGCTTAAAATTGATTAAAATTCGGAGTCTAAGCGCGGGTCGGGTCTGGATGGGTCGGGCGCGGGCAGTGGGTTCAGGGTTGACGCGGACGCATATGTATTTGTAGAAGAATATTTTTATCAAATACGTATTGTAGCCTAGTGGTTCAGGTTTGTCGCTAATAAATTTGGTTGCAGGTTCAATTCCCACTGTACGCATAATTTTTTTTTTTTTTTTTTCAAATTTTTGTGTGTTACTACATCTATGTATAAGTGTTACTACATTATTATATTTTTTTATTTTTTTTCTCAAATTTTTGTGTGTTACAACATCTGTGTATAAGTGTTACTACATTATTATATTACGTGAAATCACATGAACAAAATCAATTTTTTTTTATTTTTTTCTCAAATTTTTATGTGTTACTACATCTATGTATATGTGTTACTACATTATTATATTTTTTTATTTTTTTTCTCAAATTTTTGTGTGTTACAACATCTATGTATAAGTGTTACTACATTATTATATTACGTGTTCCACATGAACAAAATCAGTACAAGCGAAAAGAAATCACAGTTTTTTTTTTCTCAAATTTTTGTGTGTTACTACATCTATGTATAAGTGTTACTACATTATTATATTACGTGTTACCACATGAACAAAATCAGTATAAGCGCGAAAAGAAATCACAGTTCAGAATTAAAGATTTAAAGAACAATTTGATGTGTTACTACATGAACAATAAGAGTGTTACCATATGAGAAAAAGAGTGTTACTACATGAACAAAAACCAAGATAAAAAGCCGAAAAAAATCTTGATCCAAAATTACAGATTTCTGAGCAAAAAAAAAAAAAAAGCGAATGATCTCGAATTTCATCACACACTTTGTGTTGAGGGGTAATCCAAACATCACACACATATGCTCTCTTCTTCTCGTAGAATCCACATCGAAATACAAATTGAATGACCTGGTTTCATCCAATAATCAGAGCGAAAAAAAAAATTATTAGAGTACCTAACGAGCGAAGAAGAAAGCCCACGAGATTCGCCGCCAAGAGAAGAGAAGGAAGAAGAGAAATCGACCACGCTTACGGTATGTCTTGAGAGGAAGAAGATGAAGAATCCCATTGACCCACCAACAATCTGCCCTAAAATTCATTCCCCTGACCGCGAGAAAAAAAAGACACAATTGAACATATCACTTGTATGCAATATTGCATACAAGTTTTTGTCTTAGGCATATTAATCCTGGACAAGTTTTTAAGACTTTGTTTGGTAATAGTATTGTTGTGAGTCGTCTTTTTATGAGGATTCTATGTAGCTGATTTTAGAACAACTCACAAATAAAATAAGTACTTGTATGATATTACGGTAAATAACAAGAAATTGTTGACCCATTTCATCAATAAATGACTACTCTGGGGGCATTACAAGTCAGGGATGTCGTATTGAGAGGATTACTTATACAGTACACAATACTTCTCGTCGGGAAGACTTCTACGAAAGATAGGGATTTAGGAAATATATGTGAGTGTTTGAGAATTTTTTCTGAACCTGTCTCTTATTCTTTTTTCTTCTATTTATAGTACTTTGACAAGCATGAGTTGGTTTGGCAAGCATGAGCTGGAGAGTTCGTGTCTTGCAAGAACTCATGTGATGCTGCCATGTTTTTAACTCCGTCTTCCTGGTTGACCTTTGGATTTACTTGCTTATAAAGCATTCTTTTTGTCGTCCAGATGGTTCAGTTCAGTGACTTGGCTTTTATGTCATCTGCCCTTTGTATCGACTTTTGCTCGATCGATCGCTCTGCTCGCCCCTTTGACCATATAAATTTAGCACTGGAACATTGTCCTCAACGAGCATATAAGAATGACTATAATGCTTGTCAGATTTGGCGAGCAAACTTGTTTGGTCGGCAAGGCGAGCACACTTGTATGGTTGTCAAGGCGAGCATACTTGTGGCGAGCATGCTTGTAGCGAGCATACAAGGCGAGCACACTTGTAGCGAGCATATTTGTAGCGAGCATACTTGTATAGTTGGTAAAGCGAGCACACTAAAGCGAGCAGACAAAGCGAGCATACTTGAATTATTATGTGGGCGAACACCTCTCCATTGGACATGGTTATTTTAATAATTTATTTATACACGTGTCCCTCCGACGTGTACAAATTAATCGAGTAATTGTATCGATCACAACAAGTATTAAATCCTAAAACCCATTTTCTTCTATTACCCAAAAATATAAATTAGTCCATTAGTTAGAAAGAATTTTTTTAATTAAATTAGTGGATGTGCATTGCAAACCATTTAATATGTTTATATACATCTTGCACACAATCAAATTATCTGTATCCAAGTCAATCAGAAAATCTTGCTCTCGCACCCGATTACA
Organism: Stenogyne calaminthoides; assembly: GCA_037126765.1. NCBI lineage: Eukaryota > Viridiplantae > Streptophyta > Magnoliopsida > Lamiales > Lamiaceae > Stenogyne > Stenogyne calaminthoides. The sequence goes on from JBBCBC010000003.1 coordinate 48,185,892, forward strand.
AATTATTAAAATGAAAATACTTGATTTATTTATACTATTTAATTAATTAGTGAAATTTTCGATCTCCAATTCCGCATAAAATGAAATATTATTGGGCAACATTTTCGCGCACCAATTGCACCATCTAATAGTGCAATTTTAACTCCGTCACACATTTTCAACCAAGTAGTTTGTATACCAAAAAGCACTAAAATTGTTTAGATCACAAACTAATTGCACCATCTAATAGTGCAATTTTAACTCCGTCACACATTTTCAACCAAGTAGTTTGTATACCAAAAAGCACTAAAATTGTTTAGATCACAAACTAACGTGGCTTCATTGTGTATGCACCAGGTGCACCATGTATTTCATAGTGTATTTTTTAGATATAAAATTTATTTACACTAAAATATACAATTTATTTCACGAAAATATGTTGCATGTTTCTGTATAAACAAATTGTATGTTAAAAAAATACATTATAGAGTGCACGGTGCACTTGGTGTAAAAAATCCACTCTTTATTCATAAGAACAAATACTTTGTTAAAATGAATTAAATTTTGATAAAAAATTATATAAATTACACAGTGTCATTGGTGCGTAGAATCTTATCTAATATCCAATTAGATAAAAATACGTCATAAAATAGGATATACAATTAGGAACAACTCGAACTCAAAATTCAGTGAGATTACATATAAATTGAACGGTTAGCCATAAAAATAGATAAATCATTTCATGCAATGGCCCTCCAAAACCTTGATCTCCATCCTCATGTTAATACACCATTATCATGGCAATTCAATCCACACATATTCATTCCTCCCAAACACTATTTCAACCCTAAATTCTTTTTTTTTAAAAGGTGGTGGCCCGGTTATAAGCTGGCCGCCATACCCATCGGAATCTCGACATGGACGGCGGCAGCGGCGGCGGCAGCTCGGCAGGGCGCAAGGTGATGCTCGTGGCGGACCCCACCCGGGAGTCCGCCGGGGCCCTCCAGTACGCGCTGTCCCATGCACTCGTGGAGAACGACATTTTGATCCTTTTCCACGTGGGGAACCCTAATGCATGGAGGATTAATCCCTTCGGCGCCTTGTTCCGCAAGCAAAGTAACGCCGGTGGTGGTGCCGCCTCCATTCACCAGGCGGCCGTGGTGGCGGAGGGCGGTGGTGGGGCGGCGGAGGTGGACTTTCTTGACGCAATGAAGGAGGCGTGCGTCGTCGGAAAGCCTAAGTTGAAGGTGGTGGTGGTGAAGGCGGAGATGGGGGAAGGGAAGGATAAGGCTTCGGTGATTCTTGCCAAAAGTGCAGCTTATGATATTGATCTTCTTATTATTGGACATAAAAAGGGGTTTTCAAATTCCATTTGGGGGTGAGTTTGATTAATTTCTTGTTATAGCCCTTTTTCATGCTTTGAGTTTCTAAATGTTTTATTCATGGTGTCCAATTGCATGGAATTTGGATTCTTTATTAGGTTTTTTTTTTATCATTTCCTAATTTTGTGTTTTATTTCATCATATATGTATTACGTGACATGTTGAAATGAATATCTTAAAAACATATGAAATGAACCTTTTACAAGAGCCCTAAGATATAGTGGGATTTGGAATAATGAACACCTTAAGGACATATAGAGAGGTTTCCAATCTTGCAAAAGATATGAAATGAAGTACTCCTAATTGCAAGCCCTTAGGATTAGATTTTGCTAGAAGTATGAAATAGTGATAACACTACTTTAGCATGTATCTAATGAACCAAATAATTGACTATTGGATTGGTAGCCTAATGGTGCTTGGTTGGAAGGGTTTAGGAACGGCGAAAAGGAATCAGAGTGATAATGTGTGTGTGTAAAATATCAACACATTGATTCCCAAAAATTAAGGAATTCACCAGACGAATCATATACAACTCATTCGAGAGATATGGGTACGATGCCACATTATTGCTATTCTCATTCGCATGTACTTCCTTTCATTTTACCAAACACAACCGAAAATTTCGAGAATCCTTCCATCACAAAGTTGCACTTCCCTTGATTGGAAACCCCTTCAATTTAGTGTGTTCTGTTGCATACAGGTGTACAGTTTTGGTATTTTGTTAGAAACATATCATACCCATCATTATTTTTGTAGTTTATTTGTAATGCATTTCTAGCAGTAGGTGCAACTATATCAAGCAAATTTGATGCAAAGATTAAAGGCCTATTTGCAAACTCAATAGAAAAGATAGAAGCACTTTTTTTTTTTTAAAATAAGTGCTTCTACACCTTAGTTTTTGAGTTTGCAAACACACACTAAACCTATCTTCACAATCTAATAAATAAGATGTTCCCAAATGTGCAGGGTTACAAGAGGGGGGTCATTCAGAGACACAGCAGAGTACCTGATACTAAACAGCAAATGTACCTGTGTTGCAGTCCAGAAAAAGGGTCAAAAAGGAGGCTACCTTATCAGCAGCAAGAAACACAAAAATTTCTGGCTCTTGGCATAGGAATTTACCACTCTACCCCTACTATTTCCTCGATTCGAATATTCTATTACATTCTCATATACAATTCACTATCTAAAATAGAAGATCCAACTCGTTGCAACAACTATAGTTTCCTCATCTATGTCATGCATAGTAAACAAGATATGTACAGCACATTCTTTCACCTGTATAAAGACGTTTTTATAGATTTCGTTCGGCTGAAGTAAACAGGAAAAAAAAAGGCAATAATGATCAGGTTTCAATTTTTAAAGTTATCATCCCTTCATAAAGCAAGAAAAATGAAAAAGGCCATTGTCGTAAAGATTGAATGAATATGTTTATAGAAGTTAATATGATATAAATGAGATATTTAAAGTTCATCGTGCATATGCTGTTCTAATGGGATATTTAAATTGGGAACCTCGTTTGGCTGAACTGGGACGACATTCATACCATCCCTGCCAACTATAGGTACAATCTCTTCTTTTCCAGCCATGCCAGCTTTCACAACATCGAGTACCTGTCTTTGCAGCTTGAGTATACCAATGCGTTTGGAACCAACATAGAGTACAGCCAACGAGAAGATAAGAAATCCGGTGATAAGGATCACTCTGCCAAACAAGGCATAGTTAGACATGAGGAAAAGGTAACTGGACAACTTTAAGAAATAGAAAGATGGCAAATACTTTTATGCACCAGTTTCACCTTATAACCCAAGTGCATTCTTAAATGGTATTAGTTGTTTTACTAAAAGGTATTAGTTGGTCAGTTTCAGCTGTTTTCACTAAACAATAGTATTAGTTATTTACATTGAACATTATTGGTTGTGCATCAGTTGCACAGTGCAACGAAACTGGTGCATCCAAGTGTTACTCTAGAAAGATTTGTACCTATCGAGAACATCTTGACGTTGCATTGTGGAGAGAAGTCCTCGCGTTCGGGACAATAGTGATCGGTGGCCCTTGTATTCGCTCTCAGCTTTTTTTAAAACGGTGGTTGATTCCTCTGTAACAAAATTCAAGATATCAGTAAACCGTAGTCTAATTTTAGCTCCCGCTAACCCACGTAGAAAAATTGTTAAAATGCAGGATAATCGCAGACAAGGAGACAGAAATGGATGTGCCAATATTACTTGAATAATATGTATATAGAGATAAAAAGTTTTTTGGCCCCATTGCTTGTCTACCGTTCAATTTTGGTCCCAAAAATATCCACTTTTTCGATTCTAGTCCCCAAATTTGTCTAATTTTGGTCCAAAAATCACTGGAATCATTTTATGTCACAAAGCACTAATGAGCCAGTATCACTATGTTTAGGTCAGTGCCCTTACCTTATGGCATTAAAAGCTTCAAGGATATGAACAGATTCTAAGTCCAACTATTATAAACATGGGAGACTTTAGATAAGATGTTAATAGTGAGTTTGATTTATTGTTGAATAAGTTCACGACAACAAGATTAGATAGCAAACAAATCTCTCCAGTACAATAGATGTTACTTATGGCTTATAAAGATGACCAGTATCTCATAGTTTACTCTGAACCATGAGCAATTTTCAGATAATTTCGAAATAAATTTCTGCTTTAGTTACAAGTGAGAAATCTTAGGGACGCTTTGGTTCAAAATTTTCAATGTGAGTGGTTATGGGAATCATGAAACAGTGAATTTTGAATTCATTTTACTGATAACTTATGGGGCGCTTGGTTCAAAGGGGAGGCTGCTGCAGATACAACCAGAGTTGTTGAATGTAAATTTAAGCCCCAAATACCATTTACCATAATACAACTATCAGGTTTCAAAGTTTAAAATTCTAAAACAGCTTTCGTATGCCCCCAGATCATATCAGCAAAGGAGAAACCTGAGTGTTCACAAAACAAACATTATTTACATCATCCCTAAACCCAGATATGCTAAGATGCATTAACAGTGATCAGTGAACTTCAATTGAAAATTGGGTCTTCGAAGTCTACGTCCTTTTAAATTAGTTGTGTGGTTAATATGAACCGTAATATCCAGAAAACCATCTCCAGATGTAAGCAGAACCATGAACAAGAGAATGGATTTGATAACAAGGCTCTTTCTCTGTTACGAGCATTATCAATTTCACTGATGAACTCACTTTCCTTAACTATCCGTTTGATTGAAAACGTGGGGGTCGGTTAAGTCTTTCTGTCCGAATCACCCAGGTAATCCATCAGAAGTAAATGTTGGACCAATTTATCAGTCCCAATCCTACCATTAATTCTAGTCATCTATCCAGTTCCCTAAACTTAACGAGGCCTCCAAGAATCCTGAGATGACACCTCCAACTTCTGCCTGAAAACTTTAGAAAAATGATTGGGAATAATAAGTGTAGGAGAAGAAATATTAATGTGAGTATTCCTTCTGGGAATACAATGAGGTTTTAGGACCAAGTAAAAGGAGTGAAAATGGAATTGGATGGACATAAGGCAGAAAGAGACCTCTATATTCTCAAGATGTAAGATTTTGACATAATCTTAGGTGTAGATTGGCTAACCAAGAACAGAGTGACTATAAGATGATCAGATCGAGAGATGGATTTTGAAGGAGCCAAGGGCATTGTTTCACATTTCCTGGAACTAAGCAAACAATGTTCGTAGTAAAGGCTGCAAAGTTGTTACGAAAAGGCAGGGTGAGGGATATTGCCAATTGTGAAAAACGATCTTGGCGTATTTTCTGAAGATTTGGTAGGAACTCGAAAAAAAATTACTATCGATTAGGTTGGAATTCAAGATTGCACTACTAAACTCCCTATATGAGAGGGATTTAAGAAGGATTTAGGCAAAGCTATGTAAGGAAAACACGATAGACGGTCCAAACTCAGTAAGAAATCATTAGAAGTAGATTAAAAACATGAATGGCACCAAATAGATGTGTATAGACTCCCATCCCTTTGATACAATATTATACTCTCTTTCCTATAAATCTCTAGAGAAAGGAAATTAAAGTATTGTATCTTACTAAGCATCCAATAAATTCTTTCCTTTTCCTTTCCTTTTTTTTCATATTTAGGTAGGTAGTAGCAAGCTAAAGTAATTGAACACGGTCTTCACATTAGTTGTCCCTTTTTTGATAAATGTGTCCAATATGAGTTGTACAGATTCCGGATGCCAAAACTATCTCTTAGGGTATGTTTTGTTACAGCTTCCCAACCAACTTTTTTTATTTTAAATCCGATCCTCGTTTGTTTATCCTAATTTTGGTATAAGATTTCAAATCCTCTAAAATTCTACCCTATAATATACTTATTTTACTTTTTGTTAAAACACAATTTCCAATACACTATACAATTATCTATCATCCACTTTCTAAATATTATTGTCTACCCAACCCAACAATTCTCTCTCCTATTTACTCTTCAGTCTTCACACTCTCTCTCATACTTTACACTTAATTTTTAAAATCATACCCTATCAAATCCTACAAAATCCACACTCTCAAACATATGCAAAATACAGATACACCATTTACTATTCATCAAATCCACCCTACTGGATTCTAACGAACACACTTAAAGTCATAATAATCAATATAAATGATATCCAATGAAAAGTGTTGGTAACTCAAGCAGCTTCAGTATATTAGTACTCCTACTCAGAAACATATTGGCAAAATATTTGACTTATCTAATGGATAAGGTTGAGTACCAAAAGTCATGAGAGTGCTCGCACTCCGTTCGACCTCCTATTAAAACAAAAGAAGAGGGAAAATTAAATTAAAAAATGCAGGTTGAATTGGATTGCTTTATTCCATAATATTCAAAAGTATATGTACAAGTTACAAGTGACTATTTTGGATAGTCAACTGTAGAATCAATGAAAGAATAACAAACTAAGCTAATAATAGAAAACAATCGATCAGAAAGATTTAGGCTGATAATATTTCAATTTACAACAAAATACATATTGCAGTAACAACGCCAACATAAAAAACGTTAAATTTCTATACAACCTGAACCATGAGCTGGCGAGTGCGTCGAAGGCTCTCTGTGATACTCTCAGCAGCAGAAGTCATTCCTGCTTTCGTCCTACCACACATTGATGAAATATCAGTGGTCATATTCCTTGAAAATCATAAATTATATCGAAAATTGGAAAATCCCCTTATTTTTCATGTCGAATGGTGACCCGGGACAGGTTAAAAGCTTAGAAAACATGTTATATAGCAATAATACGTACTGCAGATTGCGCCTTCGAGCTGTAGACTCTTCACCACCTCCTAGAAGGAGCTCTCTCTGAAAATCACAGCAAGTTAACACAATTTCTTGGTTGCAGATACATGGTTTAAGTCAGATTTTTCTTCTATCTGAAAACATTTAACATTTTCAACGGAACCAGTGTGTGACAGATGAGATGTGATGCATCCATCAAAACAGCACCCAAAGAGCTTATAAAGAAATTGTCAATTTATAAAGCAGGAAACTTGTTAGCATAATATAAATGGGGAAAAAAACAGTAGATATATTTATGTTACAAAAGATTCATTACCTCTTGTTGAGCAGCTTTCTTCATATTTGCCTTTGCTTGTAAATTAGCATTCCTTAGACTCAACCGCAAACTGAAGTTTATTCGACATAAATAAGAGTAACAGAAATGCAAACAGCAAGGGAATCCATATCATATGCAGTAATAAATGACATAGTTTGTCCCTTTGGGACACCTGATAATTAACATTATCACCTCCCGCTAAAAATTCCAATTCCATATATTATGGAGAAAAATTAAAAAAATTAAATTCAATTGTATAGATAGCAAGCACAGGTGCAAAAAAGATGCAATTAACTGACCCAAACTAAGATCAAAACCACCAGCTTCTCAACATCCCAACACCCTAAAGGCTAAAACACAAACAGATTCTACCTGTACAATTATGCACAAATTAGATTAGGCTATTCTCTCACAATGGTCTCACGGTTAATCAAACCAATTTAATCAGATAACCATCACAAAAACGATGATTTTGATAATGCGAGAATCTGTCATAAAATTAAAACCAACATGCCCAATATCCACCTTCAAAGCTCTTTCTTTTTTCCCTTTTCTTGTTTATTTTGTGAGCCAACTACTAAAAATCGTCCCTCAAATCCTATCATAGGTCCACATCAAGACTCCCAACAAAAAAACACACAATCTAATCAACAGACATAAACATAAATACAGTCAAGCATTCACAAATGCAGGAAACACATAAATCTCAAGAACCCAAAAACAAAAACTCGAAAAAAGAATGTCAATTGGGTACCTCTGAATTTGATCCTTCCAATACTCAGCCAATGATTGCGCCTTTTCAACATCATCAACGGAGGGCAGTTGTGGGGCAAGAAGATCGAGATTGAATTGGAGTGATTGCAGCATACCCAGTCCATCTTGAGCTAATCCATTCAATCTGGGCAGTGAATCTTTCTTCTCCGCATCTTCGATTTCACCTGGGTTGGAAATTCTTGAAATTTTGCCATGTTCTTGGATTGAGTCGATGTGTTTAAGGGTTTGGTTGTATGTTTCTTGGAAATCTCTTTTCACTTTCTCCACTTCTTCAGCTACTTTATCCATCCGAAATTTGAATATATGGGCACTGATTTTTTATGTGTGAATGAACCGATGAACAAAATCGAAGCTGTGTGTATTAAATTTGCAGAACTTGAAATGTGAAAAGAAGAAAAGAACTGATTAGGAGAAAAGAAAACTGATCAGTTTTGTTGAAACATGCAACCCGGTTCCGAGGATCCGAACCCGTTCATACGGGATGGGTTGGGCTGATTTTGATTAACGGCATAAGTTTTAAATATCACGAATTTTTAGATGAAATTTGTTCAAATAAAATTGATATTATTATTTTTATAAATTAATATTAATAATATTTAATATTATAATTATAATTTATAATTGTTTCAAGATAAAGAAATGAAAATCAATGGAGAAAGATGAATTATTACCTGAAAACCACTAAAATATAAATAATTTTTTTGTTAAAGTTGTGTTTGTGCGAGTATTTGTGTTTAAATTGGTGGTATAGATAATAAAAAAAAGACAGGGTTTTGGTTATTGAATTGCTCGTTGTATAAACAAATATGCATGAATGGATAAAATGGGTATATGATGTTATGTTATCATGATGACAAAGTCATGCATAATTTTTTATAAACATAGTGCACTGCATCAATCAAAAGATCTTTAAAGTTTAAACTATTGATGTTTATTTTAAAAGACTGTTAATCTCTTTTTTGGATTTTGAAGAGTCGTTGAAGTATTAACTTTTGTTTCACGAGATTCCTTTCTGTTAATTTATATTGTAGTATGTGAATGCTCTTAGCCATATTTAACAAGAGAAAAGTTACACTGATTTTATATTATGGCAAAGTATACTGTGAACAAATTTCACGGAAACTGGTTGAGGAGTGTGACTTTTTATTGTAAAGGGTGTGACTTTTTTCTGTAAAGAGTATTACTCATAAAAGTGAAGGGTGTGACTTATATTATAGCAAAGAGTGTTGTAGTGATAACTGAAATGTGTGGCTTATATTACTAAAGGGTGTGACTTATATTACTAAAGAGTATGTCTATTAAAAAAAAACAAATTTTACTGTGAACAAGTTTATCTTTTTAGTCACTTTTCATTCTATATAATAAGTACCGATTAGTGGACTAAAAGGGTCTCGTGAAACAAAATTGCAATTTCAAGAGTTCTTTAAAATAAAAAATAATTTAAAGATTTTTCGAATTAAACTTTTGATAGTTAAGGCATCTAGGTGTAATTTGCCATTTTTACACGATGGGATGCCTACTCATATGTGACATGTCGTTATTAATCTCTATAATTTATAAGAACATGACTAGTCTCCTTCACTATTGAGTGCATGTGAGATGGCACCGGGCGTCCCCGATTTCTACAATTATGAACTTTGAATCATATTAACGTGCACAACGTATAGAATTAAGAGAGTATTCCCATTAACTAAAATTTAAATTGATCAAAATCATGATCATCATAACACGTTAGAATATAATTATAGCACTCCATCTTATGTAAATAATTTCATAGAACAGTCTGATCTAAATCTTGTCCAATATGAATAGAGTGTTCAAATTAGTTCAAATAAACACACATCTCAGTGAAGCAGCTCAAATCGACCCAAAATTGCTGCACACTGCAAAATGAATGTATACAACCAACCATCTACTACAAGGATAACTAGAACTGATATTTCTTGAAGTTTTCCTTTACATCATTTTGTATCCATCGCAAAAGTTACAAAGACACCCAAAATCATCTTACCATCACTTCCGATTCTAAGATATCAGACGTGCCAAAGTTTCGATGTTTTCCATCAGCAATATTAGTCAAGTGGAAACCGAGAGACGGAAGCTGGTTGATGAGCAGAGTTTCGAGTTGGCAAGCCATGCTCTTCCCTGGTACCAAGAAGTAGAGGAACAAGGCGGTCTGCATTCCCTCTTTCGAACGATGAGCACGAACCCGACCCTGAAGGTCATCGGTCTGAAATCGAACATCAAATAGAGAAACGATTTACATTAAAAGTAAATAAAGAGAAATGATATCGCATTATCGTTACTAACTCAACTTTTATAGGAAAGAGTGTCGCTATTCGCATCCAACAAACTCTACACACTCCTCAATTGGTACACACCTTACTAAAATTAAAACATTAATCTACATTACTATACACTCCCCATTATTAGACAATTCTATCCCTACCTCAAAAAAATTAAGAACTCTTCAAAGTTTAATTGTAGTATTATTAGTGTACAAAAACCAAAGGAGAATGATTTTTAGTTGAATTGCATCATAAAATTCACATTTGGCGTGGTGAAATCGCGAATACAACTGATTTTTCTGCACATAGTTTTCGGTCCATAAATCAGTCAAATAGTGCCTTATTTGTTCGGTAGAAATTATGGCTGAACAACATTTCAGTTATCTAATTAAGAGTTCGACCAAGGCTCCAGTTGAACATATCCTTATTCGTTTGGTTGAAATTCAAGCCGAATGCAACTTGGAGTTATTTTACTACTACTATTCATACAAGGGTAAAACTGTAATTTTACAAATATCTACTTTAGTCTCAAATTTTGTGGGGTGTGACTCTATAGGACAGTGAAAAACAAGGCAAAACAAGTTAAAATGAATACCTCTCCAATGTAGATTTTTCTGTCAGGTCTGAGAATGACATAAACGCTTGAAGCACCAATGGTGGATGGGGGTGGTTGTTCCTTGGCACCGATCAGAACACATCTCATTGTTAAAGAATCTAAGCCATCATTCTTCTTGTAGAAATCAATCAGTCTTTTCTCACATATTCTAATCATGGCTCTCTCAACTTCCTCCTTGAAAATATCAGGAGATCTCGGAGACTGGACAAGAGGTGAGAAATCGTTTTGCTGATGACTTTGTGTATCCGTTGAAGCAGAGAATTGCTTCGATTTTGACTCCTTTACTCTTGGCACATCTTTTGAATAAACGGAAGAATACAATTCCTCAGCTCTTTGGATTAATTCTTCAGGAACTCCTTCTCTCTGAGCTGTTTCAAATGCAAGGCTCTCTTTGCAGACTCCATCAATCAATTTCCATGTTGCGATCGTTTGGTTGTTGATTAATGCTGCCCCCATAGCTTTAAAGACAGTATTTTTAGTTCTGAGTGGTAAATCGAAGATTCCATGGAGGTGGGTGGAGACGATTCCCAGACATGTAGTTGCATCAAGAGTTTCAATGACACTCCCAGCAATGCATGTGCCCTTTGCAGTTTCTGTCCCTCGACATATTTCATCAATTAGGACGAGGCTCTTTGAAGTGGCTCGTGTAATAATAGAACGAATCTCTGACATTTCAACCTGAGAGAATTAAAACTAAAACATAAAGATCTTGACATTTTGCACAGAAGGCAATCACAGTCTGCAAACAAACTCAAGACTACTATTAATTTATTTGCCAAATTAGATGAGATAAGTAACTTCTACAATGTGACTACATAAGAATGAACAATTAATAGCACCCCTTCAATCTTGGTTGCATAAATTCAAAAGCAGGAAACAGAGAGTGAAATCCTGTCAGGATTCCCTGAGGAACAAGATTTAGTGTTGGTATGACCAAATTCCATGATTGGAAAATTTGATCAATGGAAGGTAATTTGAACAGTAAGGCTCGAGAAACAGCGAGCAAAAAGATGGCAAATTTGGGTAAATGCCATTTTAAATGCTAAAAATGGGTACACTACTTCACATTTTTTGTTGGAAGAATGCCCCTATTTTATTTTTTCCACTGTAATACTCTTAGAATACATACATTAAACTCTAAGTTCAGGTGGCCAGAAGTGTGTTCGCGGTTAGGAGTGTGGTTGCGGATGGAGTCGTGGTTGAAGGTAGGGCTTATGTATATTATGGGTATTATTTTCAAATATAAAAAAGGGTGTTTTTCCAGTTAAAATATGGAGGCATTTATCCAATTTCAACAAAAAGACTCAATATAGAAAACATGTAAAAATGTCAACAAGAAGCTAATATCTTGGCTAGATAATTAATTGTATTTATAAACAGAAACAAACAAACAAACCGAACCTATTAATTGTATTTACACTTGCTGTTATATGGAAAAAGTCATGTCCAGTAATTTAAGACCTTTTTTCTAATATGTCCAAACACTGATTGTTTGTGGATCAACAAACGAGAATAAATTGACTATACAAACAAGTCAATTACCTGAAAGGAGCTCTTTCCATCTGCAGGACTATCATAGGATTTCATGTGCAGCATAATTGAGTCAAAGTGTGGAATAATAGCTGATTCAGCAGGGATCATCAATCCACATATTCCCAATAGTGCAGCAGCACAAATTGATCTCAGCAGGCTCGATTTCCCACCCCCATTTGGTCCCAAATAGAAACAGTGACTTCATTTCAACAGTATTCCGTACAGCACCACCTTGAGCTGCATCAAACCAGTATGGGGATAGCCCAGTAATCTTCATCCCCTCACCTCTATGTAGCATTCCTCCATCCTGCATGCACCCCATGATTATATGGAGACTCAAATAGTTTTCTTATCAGGTTGTATACAAAACGGTACACCTAATAATTGGTCTTTCATCATTAACAAAACATTATATGTCATTTTTTTCCAAAAAATGGGAACCAATTGGCAGTATAGGGAAATGGGTAAAGTATAATATCACTTTTGGTCCCTAAAGTTTACCTTTCGCAGTTTTGGTTCCCCTCTTTCATTCACTATCAAGTTCCACTTTTACTCCCACATTTGGCGCTAAAAGTAGCACTTAGCACCCCAAATAGTTGATTTCGTCAGTCAACGGACAATCAACCAATGGTGGGGCCAAATGCGAGTAGAAGTGTACGTCCAGGATGAAATTTGTTAGTGAGTGAAAGAGGATGATAAAAGTTGAAAAAGGTAAACTTTAGGGATATAAAATGATATTAACCCAAAAGGTATAATTGCAAAATATGAGATCCATCTAAGCAAAGCATAACCATAAGCTCATGATTGTAAGACGCAAAAATTTAGAAATAAGACTAATCCTGATATGATGAAAACAAATTTTTCTTCTTTACATATGAACAAATATCAGTAAATTATATTTATTGTGGAAGGCAAAATCATGAACGCTCATAAGCAACAGCACCACCGGTTTAATTGAAGATAACATGGAGTGACATATTCAAAATTAGCACATAATAATAGTCTTCCTCTATAAATCTGATGTGGGACAACTCACATGTCATATTCAACAATGTTAACTAAGTTTTGATGATTTCATGCAATTAGACCTACACAACGTTAACACAGTTGATTAAACCTAAACAGGAAATAAACTAAACAATGTAAATAGTTAGGTATAAGTGAAACTCAATTCAGTAGCACAATTGTAGACCATTAGCTAATACATTGGTGCTTCAGTGGAATACCTCAGATTTTTGGTGTTGAGCGAGTGTGGGGAAAACCCATTGTCGTCTTCGTCCTTCACTGTATAAAACCAAAGGTTCTGAGTGTATGATTTGAAAATTATATGACTAATTTGAAAAACTATACTCTCTTCGTACCACGATAAGCTTTACAAGTTATTTTGGGTGTCCAAACTTAAGCTTTATGTTTCTTTCTTTGGCAAGTTGTGGCACCACTTTTGTTAACAATTACCCCTATTTTTACTCAAAATTACACCAATTGTCACTCAATTAATATTATAAAACATAGACTTTCTCTTTCTCTCTGTCCACCTTTTTACTTTCTTACACATCCCACCAACCAACAATTCATTTAATACTATATTCCTTAAAACCTGTGTCAATTCCAAATGTAAAGCTTACCGTGGGATGGAGGTAGTATGAGTTATAATATAGAGAGAAAAGAAGGTTCAGAAAAGATGCTTTTAAAAACAGAATAGGTAGTTCACTCTTAATACATCTCCCAAAGAAAGCTTTTCAGAACAAAATGGTAAAACAAAAATAACTCCACAGTTAGTATCATGCCACTAGTGATCATAACAATTTCATTTAGATCAGAAAACAGCTAAAGCTCAAGCGAAGATGTTTATTTTACATAAAAATTATGTAAACTAAATGCCCCAAATAGCTCAACACTCGAGAAAGTATAAAAGGAGAAATATATTAAGATATCCATAATAAAGAACAACAGGAAGTAGTAGTCAGTGGCTAATAAGTAGATATTGCATTCTCCCTAATGACACAAAAAGATAATTTTGAGGATGCAAGCTATTATCCTTGGTATAAGCCATGACAAAAATATATATAAATTTATGCAAACATTCAAATTTGTATTATGCTTTTCCTAATAAGAGCCATCAGTTTAATAACTAAGAAGATGCAATACAGAAAAATCCGAAACTTGATTTTCAATGGCCACAGATGGCAATAAATAACTTGAAGCAACTAGCATAAACTGGTTTTAAACTACAATAATAATCACCAATAGACCTAGAGAAGCAACCCTACGTAATAGCAAACATTTTTAGACATATGACTACACGTTTTCAGGCATTAAGGACATCAATATCACGAACAAAGAACGGCATGACATCTACAACAGAAGAATTCCTAATGAATTGGGGCGTCAGACAAGGATTTAAACACTCGTTAAATATGTGTATCATAATGCAGAAAGAAAGAAAGAGAAATAGTTTGAACTTTGAAGTGCCCTAGATAAAGGTCTATAACCAACCTCACATGGCCAAATAATGATTTTGCAATGACAAGCAACATGGATGCGAACACTAGAATGTTGATATTTTTTTGGAGTTCAGTAGACAATTCCCTCAACAGTTCTAAAACTTTTGCTTTTGCCTTGTTACCTGCTTCATGATACCTGATGCACAGGACGATAAACGTGAAGTAATAATAAAGAAAAATTAAGACTTTATTGCTGCTAAAATCACCACCTTTTTGCAAATTGCAATCTAATCTATGCTTTTGAGTTTTGGCATATAAAAACTTCAAATTTAAAAAAAAAAAAAAAAATTGCAATTTGAACTTTCGGGCAGATTGACTCTTGCCTGTTTCTGATGTATCATCCTACTTGGCAAAATTTTAAATCTCAAAAGACGTCGTTCACCCTAATTACTACCCAAACAATGTCGTTCAGCCTAAAAACCACCCAAACGAGCAAGCGTCAAATCTGCCCAGAAGTTCAAATTGCAAAAAAAATAACTTAATTGAGGTTTTATTTGCCAAAAATCAAAAGTTCGGATTACAATTTGAGAAAAGGTAGCCAATCTTAAATCCCACCATAGAAAATAAAGACTACCTGTCTAATGCCTCTTCCACCTTTGGTGTGGTGAACCATTCTTCACCAACTCTTTTGCCTTTGGAATCAAGGGCGGGTTTAAGGTTTTTTATTTGTTCTTCTCCAGATGTACCAGCCCAAACAGATGGCACAAAACGTTTTCCCTTGAACCATACTGCCTCATGCTCACGTGTGTATAGTATCTCTCCCTTGGGTCCCCCAAGCGGAGCTGTTGTTGCTTTAATTCTTGAAATTATAGGGATGAAATCTTCTTTAATCTAGAAATTTGGGCATCCATTTCAAATATCGCCACACAATTTACAACATCCAAATCATACAGAAATCTATGCTGAAGCAATTCTGGCATCTTCTAATATGAGAAGGTCATGAGTGCACTTTGTATTTTCACATCAGTTTAGCATAAAACTTTAGAGTTAAATAATTACAGTTCCTCTGACAACTTGCATTCTACGATACAATAGGAAAGGTTTTACAGAGGCATGCAACTGTCTCAGCCACATCTTCATTTCCCTTGGCGAGTAGAATTTTCTGTTTATCTTTGACAGAAAACTATTTCCCGACTCTAATTTCTAAAACCCACTAAAAACTACAGGAGATGCTTAGTTCAAAGTTGCAACTGATTTCCAACAGTAAAACATAGTTAACTCAGAAACACTGGAATATTCAAAGATTCAACTACACACTTTATTTGAGGAATCTCTAGCAGGAAACATTCCAGAATAATAAAGCTAAAACTTGAGGTGCCAAAATCCTTTGAAACAAAGTAGATTAATCACACAGACGATGGACATTCTATTATTCTAAGATGTGCTGGACAATTTTAGGACAAATTATGATTAAACCAAAAAGAAAAAGTTTGAAAAAGCAAACTTACAGGTTTACAAAATACTAAAGCCTAGAAGGCAACTTACAAGTCTACAAAATACTAAAACCTATCAACAATTTAAGACTTGAAAAAAAGAACGAAAGGCAGAGTAAGAGAATGATCCAGAGTTTGATGGCCTTATTTTCGTCACTTCTTAGTGCTTTCTTAAATTCAATGCAATTTATTGTGGCCTTCTTTCTTGTTCATTATCCAGTTTCAACAACCATTTAGCATATTCCTGTAATTCCAACTTTTTTTAACATCACATTATCATGTTAAATTATGTTTCTTGAAATAATAAAAAAGGATTCACGTCATCAAGCATGGTGTCTCCTTCTAATTAGAACATTCTTGTAGCTTATCATGTCACGAATATGTAGCAATCAAGAGATATAACGACTAATATAGCTAAGTTCAACAAGCTCAAATAAACTTACAGCATTATATAAGGCCTCAGCAGCTTCATCTACTTCTGCAAATTCTTCCTCTAAATGAAGTCTTTTTACACGACCTTTCCAAGAAGACTCCATGTCCTCAAAAAACTCATTCGGGAAATCAGCAAAGGAGGTAACTTTTTTATCATTTTCACCATCTAAGGAGATAATTTCACCAATTCGATGAGAAACTGATTTACATTCATCCACCTGAAATTAAAGAGAAAAAATATACCAATGAAATTCAACAAAAACATAGCACAGAAATAGACGGAGGCAATACTTTCAAATTTGAGTTGAAACTGGTATAGGCCATTGCTTCTTCCAATCATTAAATAAAGATTTTGCTAGAAGTAATAATTAAAGATGACTTGTAATCAAAGAAATCACTTACTAATGTATCTAGTTCAACTTTCAGTCCAGTTGCCACCCAAGTGGGATCCATTAATAGCTTCAGAATTTCTCTGAGTTTTGAGTTGGTGTACAGTTGTACTATATCATCAAGCAAACTTTTTATTTTACAAAACTCAATGTGATTGGTCTCCCTCGACTCAAGTAACTTCACAAGCTGCAGATAGGCAAGATTCAGATTACACATGCATTTAAAACAAAGCACTAACTGAAATTTCTAAATAACGGGAATAAATTGCAAAATTTGTCACACATCTATTGAGTGTTGGCAATTTAAGTCCCATAGTATTGAGTTAAATATAAAATAAAAAAGTTAAGTTATCAAGTTGGTCCGGCAATGTCAGCACAATTCCAAATTGATGCAGCAGCAATTATTTGCTCCTCTATTTACTCTCTCTTCATTGTATCCATGACCCAACCATGTACCTGTTATCTCAACGGGTACAAATATTGCCAACTAGGATTTTTACCTCCCATTGGAGGTGCCCTGATGGGCTAAAATCGCCAACACCTAATAGATAAGGGACCAATTTTGCAATTTACTCAAATTTGGAGCATGGACCATGTAAAGCATGATTACAAGGAATCACGTATAAGTGTTTATACATGCACATGTTGAATGAAGAGTGTAAAATGACGATGTGCTAATCAATATCAATAAAAATTATGTAAACAAAGACTATGAACAGAGCCTTACTTGTAAAGGTTTTAGACATTCAAAGTTTAACATTTAGCACCCCAGTAGTTACTATTTACTAGGATAACAATCAGCAATTGAAAAATAAACAATACTGTGCAACAGATTTTATGTTTTAGAAGTAAAAAAAGATCAAGGATCCAACCTTGGCTGAAGGAACACAGGTGAATTCAGGAATAGAGCATGTTATGCAGCTCATCAGTTTGCAGGCTTCTGAGAAGGGCAAAAATGCACTGTGAGGATCATAAAACACATAACGCAGATACTAGGAAACGAAAATGTGACAAAATACTCCTGTATTCTTGAATCTTGAGCATATAAGCAAAATAGAGTTCCAGTTTAAGTATAGTGAGGGTGGCAAAATGACCTTTTCTGATTTTATAATAAACTTCCGTACACAGTTCATACTATTGAAAGTAAGAGATCCATTTATTTCAAAGATACGACATTCTTCACCAAACTTTTACAGAAGTCAAATAAGCATTTTAAACCAAACATCTGTTGGTTCAGTTAAACAGGAATGTTTTAGTGGCTAAAATAAATAATTGATCAACTACTAACATAACTTATTATACTCGAGGGGCAAAAAGATAACCATGAAAAATAAAATTAATCATAAATAGGTTAGTAACTTTTGGCTGCAGAAGTAAAATAGTTACACTTAAGCCAAAAAAACCTAATGCATGAAACAATAGAAATAAGATGAAACAACATTTAGGACTCAATTTTGTCTTGTATCAGGACTTACAATGTTAACAAACATTTCTTACCACTAAAGGTACTCATAGAACTGCATACCAGACAATGTCTTAGGAAAATATGAATCACAGAAAGACAATTTCAATTGATGATATTAAAAAACTTCAGGTTAATTTATTTCCTTTTATTATGTTATTGGGCCAAGATAAAAGCACAGGAGTATCACTTACACTACTGAACAGATTTCAGGATCAAATTTTACCCCATGGTGTGGAGTATGACCTATGTAAACTGTGGAATAGAAACAAATAGTGCACAAAATGCTAACAGTATGACTTCCAGCGAGAGTAGTATGAACATGTGTAAATGCAACTTAGAATAAATATTGCATTTACAACTCACCTTGTATTTTTGAAGCAATCTCGTAAGCAGGAGGATTCAAAAGAAGATCTCTAATGTACCTGCGAGGAGAAATGGGAAAGGAGAAAACCAATATGTATTATATATTAATGAAAATAAGGTCAAAATCAGAAGAAAGAATAATATGGAGGCAGAGAAGATACAGTCCCAATCTCTCTTGCAGGTAACTTTTTAAAATCAATAGGAGGAACTAACAGCCAAACCCGCGAAATTCACTAGCTGTGATAAAATTAAGGATGGTTTTCTGGAGAGTGGATGACAGAGATAAAAAGAGGGTTAATTGCATAAAAAATCACGACCTTTTCACATTTTTCAATTACAATATATGTTGTTAAAATTCACAATTTGATACAGACTTCTTGAATTTTGCAATCATACCATTTGATTATTTTCCGGCAACTTATGCTGACGTGGCAGCCGAAAAATCTTTGAAAATTTTGCATACCTGTTCACGACCTTTTTTGTTATTGTTTTAATTTAATCACAGCCTTTCTTTTTTGCAGTATCAAACATTGTCACGTCACTTGTCAGCAAGACATGCCGTCACATGCCGGACAATAGTCATGTAGGATTACAACAATTTGAAAGGTCTTGTATCAATTGTGATTTTTTAAAATATATGTTGTAATTGAAAAGCATGTAAAGGTCGTGACTTATTTTGCAATTAACCCTAAAAGGTGTGGTGCATGTTATGCGAATTTCATCCATATTCAATCTCTCACTTACATGACAGGTAGGCCGACACAATTTGATGGAAGGAGAACCTTGAGTATACATGGAATTCCTTCAGTTGGAAGAGCGCCTGTAGTGACAAAAATGCACTATTTCAATATAAATCAATCTATATAAACTCCATTTTCCATTCAGAAACTAAAACCATCGAGGTTGGTGTCTATCATAGTTTTCAACAACGAAGCCATATTGATGCAAAATCTTTATTCAGGTTACCACCTTTAATTGAAAGAATTTTCTGCTTTTCGAATATTTTTCTAGACGGCTAGCAAGATTCTATTTGGACTTCACTAAATTGTCAAATGAGAAAAGTACTCAATAGCATCGAATAAGATAAAGATATAGGGCAACTACAGTCATTCAAATTCAAATTGTATGTATTTGGGAATACCAATTTGTGTGGCCGTCCCTAGGTGTAAAGGACTAGGCCTATTTTCTGGGGCTACTGTAACGTTTCTGAACGTGATATCGTCTTCAAGGCCGTAAAGCTCTTTTACCTGTATTAGAACAAGTTAATTCCCCATACAAAAGAAAAAATATAAACACACAGGATATATAACATTAAACAATGACCTTGTACAAAAGCTCGTCAATTGGATTTCCATCAAACCATTCGAATTGTCTAGCACTGCATTCTCCCCATAAAAGACCGCCTTCACCAAATTCTCCCCAGCGACAAGTTCCTGCACAGCAGCTTTCGTTATTATACCATCAAAAGACACAAATTATACAACATTTGTTCCTAACTATCTGCCTGATTCTATCCTGGTGTTCCTAATTATTCGTCACTTTGCTAATACCAAATTTTTTTTTTTACCTTTTTTATCCACCAATACCCCTAATAAATACTTCTACTAACCATCTTCGTGAAATTATAAGCTTATTGATATCAAGTAGTAATAAATAAGGGTGCAATAGTCTTTGATATCCTAATTAATGAAGAATTGGTTTGTGAATGTGGATAAAATTAGACAGATAATTAGGAACGATGGTAGTATAAAGAAACAGCTGTAGAACTTCATCTCTAAAAAAATTATTATCAGGTCGAGTATAAAGCACCAAGTTATTTTCACAAATCGTCTGTATCTTTGTCAGAGTCCAAAAAAAAAAATCAATCCAATTTTAGTCCTTTTTTCTTCATCAATTTTGGCACTTTTGGTGATTTTGGACTTTTCGCTGGAAAATTCAATTTTCCCCAAATGAATTTGGGTATTTTTGTCTTCCGGCCAAATTGAACAGTGATTCTTCCCCCCAAAACAATTTTCCGGAGTTGTGGTAATCGGATTGAAAAATTGGTGGTAGCAATAGAATGGGTTGAATGAGACGAAGAGTTTGGTATAGGACACAACCTTCAACTCACCAGAAAGTTGCCGGAAATCGGCCAAGAATTACAAATTCGGGAATCGATAGTGATTCGTCCACCAAAACAAAATTTCGTGTATTGAGAAATTGGAAGTAGCAATAGAACAGGCTGGACAAGACGAAGATTTTGAAATGAGACACAACCTTCAACTCGCCGAAAAATCAATTTTCCGGCCAAAATTTGAATAATTGATACCAAAAGGACCTAAAAATTGATAAAATAAAAAGAAAAAAAACACAAATATTGGATTCAGGCAAAGATAAAAGACGATTTGTGAAATTAACTCATAGCTAAGAGTATAATAGTCCAATATTTCAGTTAACAAAATAACAGACAATAATCAAGTACAAGGCTATGATGCAAAATGTACTATGAACCTGAGGAATTATGCCTCAATGATGTATGCAGGAACAAATGATGGCACCGACAAGTACGAAGTTTGGTGACCAAGGCTTCTTCTGTCAGATTATCCTCTGCACAATAAGTCTTCATTGTCTCCAGCACCGAAATCATGCAGTAACCCTTGGCTGAACGAGATATTCCTTGAAACGAAAACAAAGAGGAAGACTAATTGTTGTCAATAATCATAAATGAGAGCATGATAATTTTTTTAGTGAGAAACCAAAAGATTTTTAATAGATTAAGAGTACATGGTGAGGACAAGATGTCCACACGCAAACAATGCAATCAAGGATCTAAACTAGAGTAGAAAATTCTGGTCTCTAACAGTGAGACTTGCAAGAAATTGTTGACTTCTCCCAATTGTGGAAATCCACAATGCTACTCTAATCTTCAGTCTCTACCAAGACTACCATAGATCGTCTATAGATCCTCGAAGCAACCTTTGCATAAAACGCACCGATTAGGGGAAATACAATTTGAATTCGTATCACATATGGCCAGCTTTCCTAATTCCTAATACCGACATCCATGAGAAAAGTTGAACCTTTCAAGGTATGAGAATTTTTCCAATCAGTTTCAGAAAGGTAATAGTAGAACAATCAGATTCGAAAAAAAAAAAAGTACCACTTGGGTGCACCAGTTACACAGTGCAACTAAACGAAAACAGCTAATATTGTTCAGCTTAAAACAGCTAATACTTGACAAACTAATAATTTTTTAGAAACAACTAATATTATCTAAAAATGCATGAGTTACACCGTGCAACTGGTGCATAGAAGTATTTGCCAAAAAGAATCAAAATATGGATTAACAAGAAAAGCACCAGAAGACTTTAAATCCCACCTTAATGTCGACCATGGTCCACCCTTCCCCTCATCCTTATTTTGATACTTGTTTGGTTAAATTGAATTATATAGAATCATTTAGAAAATCTGGGAACTACATTTAACAGAATATGAATATTGAACCTCTAGTAGCAAGTCCAAATAGAATTATTCACCGTGTTTCAACAGAAAAAAAATAATTCACAAGGAGTCTTGGAGCATACCAACTACAGGCATCGGGTCAGGAAACTCTAGATCATGATCATCTCCAACAAGCCCAAACACGTAAGGACTGCCAGGATGTGCATGCCTGAAAAGTAATGTGCAGTTAGGACTGGCCACGTCCAATGAATATTCCAAGAATTGTCGATAAATATGAGCAATAAATATGTTTCCCTGATATTTAGGCTTGTATATATTGAATGAATTATGAAATGTTATGTGTGTAATAAAGAACAGATAAACTGAACTTGTCTTATATTATTGGCTTATGAATTGATAAATTTAACCAATTTCAAAGGGCATCTTTAAATGCTAAATTGATTATGAATTAAGTTGTCTCTAAATTAAACATTATTCGACATGGAATTGCAAGCTAGACAATAATTTAGAGGAAGTTTGCCTATCACATGCTTGAAGATGGGATAGCTCATCAATCAAAAGACATAACTTGACAAATTTCATATCCCTGCAGATAAAGAACACGCATGAATAATTCTCTAGTCTAATTCAATTTCCAAAAATTAGCTCTTATGAGAAGAAACAGTTTTAATTCTAGTCATTTTACTAAGGGCATGATATGGCAACCAAACAAAGCAAACTCAATTTAAAGATATGTCAAAATACAAAATTACCCTGATATAAAACGACTTTTACGTGTGCGAGCTTGAGTTGGACCCTGAACTTCCTCAACTATGCACTGCAAATTTAAAAAAAAAGAGCAAAGGTTCTCAAATTATCTATCCATGTAGGACATACTGGACTGCAGAATATCAAAAGTACAGTTTATTATATTAAAAATAACAACAAATTCAAGGAAAAAGAAAATCTCAAGGGTTGATACTCACAACAGAGAAACCATTACGTGTTAGGTCATCCAATGTCTGTCGTAGATTCTGCAAGGATAAGAACGTGAAAGATTGACAAGTGTAAACCAAAAGAAGATAAACAAGTGGAAATCAAAAGAAGATTTTCAAGATTGTCGCAAAGAATATCTATTATTAATTTTTTAAGACGGCATAGGAGACAAGAAAAGCATTCAAATAAAAAAACTACAACAGTAGCATATTGCCTTTACTTTCTTCACCACAAGTCAGACAAAGAATTTATTCATTCTCCATTGAGATGTAGAATTCTATCTATCATGCCTTCCGTAGGATAAAGGTGGCTAAAATCATAGGAGGTTTGGTGTCAGTTGATCACCAGGTCAAGAAACAAACAATTTAGAACCGAGTAAGTCTCTTGTACAACAGTTGGATGACGCTTTTATACACAACCAATACTTTTCAGCGAAAACAAGTAATATTGACCAACTAATATTTTAGTAAAACAACTAATACCATTTAAAAGTGAACTTGAGTTGCACAGTGCACCTAGGGCATACAAGATTTTGTTTTTAGAACCATTATCATGCTAGAAATGTTTGTATGTCTTAAGCTATTAATACTCAAAAATATATCGCAAACTCAAAATGTCCTTTTACAAGAGGCCTTCCCAATACGATGATAATCTCATAACATAAAAGTTAAGCATATAAAAATTTGTCAAACAAGTTTCAATACGATGAAAATCAAAAGGCATTGTAATCTAACTGTAGGAAATAAGTACCACCACAGGGCAACCAGCCCTTGGGATGCTATCTGTACGTAAACCGCCAAAAGGATTTAAGCCAGCATATTCCACAAGAATGCAGGCATCAATACCTATGGCCTCATAAAAATCTCCAACCTTGAAGAGAGAGAAAAGTAATAAGATTGATTGGAATTGGGCTATTGTAAAATGAATTACTAAAGTTTTAGATTGTGTGTGTTTGTGAGAATTAACGAAATCCGACTTCGAAAGTAAAGAAGTAAAAAAAATAAAAAGGTAGGAATAAACCATATAAACATACTCTGCATAGCAAAACTTCGTGCGGAAATTTTGACTTGAATTGCAAGATTTCCCAATTAAGATTTCCTTCTTTGAGGCTACAATTTGATCAAGAAAGAAATTACCGTGTCACTATTCTTGTATTAGATTTTCTAGCATGTGACATGTTCATTCCCCATATAAAATTGCAACTATAAATGCAGATAGAATAATTTATTTATCGAGCCACCTTATCAAAAAAAAATAAAAAAAATTGAGCCATCAAAAAATATTAAACCAAGTAATTCACTATTTATTTACATCAACAAATATGGGGAGTATATGCAGAATCTAAGGAATAATACACACTATAATTCATTTCAATTATGACTGTAAGAATCATATGTAGACGTGAAAGAAAGTATTGCCATTCAAATGAAATCACACATCCTCATACAGTTGAAATTTCAACGAGGATAAAAGCTTCCTGATCACAAATACTTGGGAAAACCAAATTACTTCAGGTTTTGTTTAGAGACTCCAATAAACATACTTATAAAGTTTTAAGTTTCTGGTTTCTTCATAGTGCATACATTACACATACCTAAAGTCAATAGAGCTTTTGACTTAGATAATTAAAAGGAAGAAGCATAACAATTTTCTGCTGACAGCAAAGAGAACTTTAGTGCTTACTTTCCATTCTTTAAGCTAGTATCAACCCCCAATAAATTAGAAAATTCCAGCCGCTTGATCAGCAAAACAGAAGAAGATTTTTTGCACATTTGCAATCTCTGGAGGGAGAAAAAAAAAAAAAAAAACCTCCGGTTAGACTTTTACATGAAGATAAGCTTTAACTAAACGGGGATCAAGTTATGTAGTATAAAACAAGAATATGAGATATATCTAACCTCTTTCCACCACATAACATGAGCGTAATCTTTCTCTTCAATAGAAACTTTTGATTGTTTGTGTTTTTTAGTAGCTTTTGTGTAAAACTTTCTCCCCTTGAAGCAAAAGATGCGCTCAGGCTGCCTGATACTGTTAGAAGAGCACAATTGGCACCAAAATTAAGATACACTGAAAGAGATTTATGCAAACAAACCCAGAAAAGTATTGTTCCAAAGGACATGTTAACAACAGGGGGGAGGGAGTAAAACATAAAACATGTGTTGATTCAAAAATATAATATAGCATGTCAACTACAAGTCCAAAATTAAGTCCTCTCTCCATTGAGAACCGAAGAATCACTTCATAAGCAAACTCAATGAGTGATACCCCACCAAATCAAAAGAAGGGGAGTAATGGTGTTATTATTTTCCTTGAAAAAATAAGAGGCCATCTTGTCCAATCATTTATTGCATGTTTGTTTTCCACTGGGGGGATCCGGATGGGGGATGGGCTTCCCCCCATCCCTGCCACTTTTCGGATTTGCACATATACCCTAAAACTATCACATCACTATTTTTCTTACACCAACTCATTCTCTCTCATACTCTTCGTACAACAATTCAGTATCTCTCTTACTTTTCTTACACTTTTCTTTCATATAATCATTATCACACTGACTAACAATAATAAAATAATACATCATCATAACCAAAAATTACTGATTAGACATAAAGCTTCATCCCACCCCTACCACATTCAACACAAAACAAACACAGATTACTATTCATAGAATTTGCCTCATCCAACTTTATTCCCCATCCAAATTTGCCCTATCCACATTTGCCGAAAACAAACATTAGTGTTCGTGAACCCTTTTTACTCTGTTGATTAATTTTTATGCAACTAAATCTGAAAAAGATTTTAGTCTCATTCAGGAAATTACCCACACTGAATTCCAAACTAAGCAATCCAATTAATACATAAAGGAACTTCCCAAAAAGTACTTAGCACCAAATAAATCACATAATACACATTTTCAAGACACAGATTTCACAAAAAAATTCGAAACCCAAAACAGAAAAGTTTCAGCGCCACAATACAATCAGACATTACACTGGAACCCTTAGAGAGGAAGAACAAAAAAACTAATAAATTAACATTTCTAAACACTTGGAAAATAGATAGAAAGAGAGAGAAGGGGGTTTAGTTACAGTTGCGAAGGGGTGGAGTGGGAGAAAGGGCGGTGGAAAGAGTGACTGGTAAGGAATGGGAGAGAGCGCCACTGCTGGATGAAAACGACGGCGTTTCGGGCCGTAAGGCGGTACATGCTTGCTTTGATTACTGTGCCTAATTGACGAGAGGAAAAGAAAATGGTGCAAGGAGAATGACGATTCCCGCCAGAGCTGAACCCAACAGAAGCTAAAACGACACTGCGCTACGGTAACAGGGGTAGAATTCGGACATTTGTAGTATTGGGCAATAATTTATGCTGAGACAACTCTAAGTACTAATTATGTAGTGTCACTATAAATAGTACTCCCTCCGTTCTATTTTGAATTTTTCATTCACTTTTTGGCTCGTATTTTAGTGAGTGAGTTATTTATTATTATCTTCATCCCAGATTCGTCATCACATTTACTTTTTATACGAATTTTTACAAGCAAATTTTGTATTAATAATGAAGTAATTTTTAAGGAGGGTATGATAAATAAGTCTCTCTAAATATAGAGTTTTTGTAAATTTTCTTATGCATTTCATAAGTTTAAATGATAAATATATAAAGTTTTTGCGTGTTTAGTATTAAAAAATCGCGACTGGAAATCGCAAAAATATCGACCGACCGGAGTTGACCTTTTGTTTTGTCAATCAGAGTGGTCGACATTTTCCAAAATCGGCAAGAATTATTGACATTTTAAAAAATTGGGAAAATTGGTCGACCTTTCTAAAATTTGACCAAAGGCTGGATTAGACATTTTATAGGAGGGTAAAATAGATAATTCACAATCCGTGAATTGAGTAAAATGTAAAAATTAAGATGAGTGTGTAAAATAATGGATCATGAATGTGTAGAGCAAAAATTCATGTGTGATTAGCCACGGCCTTTTGTAATATCAAATTTTAATTACGATCAAATTAACTTGATAACACCGTTTTTCGCACATATATAGAAAAAAGTCGATATATTTTAAGTGCACTATACAACTCAATTGTGTTTTTGAGAAGTGCAAGTTATTTTCACTGAAAAGTGCAAATATTCCAATCAAAACAAAATATACTCATATGTTTCAAAAAATACACTTGAAGTGCACAGTGCGCCAAACAAAGAAGAAATTTATTGTTTTACATAATCTTAGCAGATAGAGTAAATTAATTTAGTGAACATGCAACTGTACTATCTGCTCTGTATCATGGTACTAGGGTCACAAGATTGTACACAGAGTGCTTGAAATACTTCCAATGCTAAGTGCAATTTCAAATGCTTTAAGCGCAGCCTTCCATCTGTTCTGAAACAATATGAACAAAGAAACAAAATCATGAACGTAATTAAAAAAAGAAACAAAAACTTAGTTCATGTACAGTTTTGATAAAATACTATGAATTTTTTTAAAAAATATCTCGGATAAGGGTGTGGAAACTCTAGTGGAAGATTAGCAGTGCTTATTTTTTAAAAACATTGAGCACACTAACTTAAAAAATAAGCACTTGTAACCCTATGGGTAGAAGTTGAAAACACCTCCTAAGACGGTTTCATTGAGCACATGATGTCAAACAAAAAGTTTTATTAAACCTGTAAAACAAAAAAAGTTTTATTAATTACAATGAAATGGCTTCTATTTACCAAAAAACTTCTCCGAATTAGTTTGTAAACTGTAGGTTTGGTCATTATTCTTCAAAATTGGGCTTTTATCTGAAAAGTGTGATGATGTTATAAGTGAATCTCTTTTTCACCTGAATTCACTTTGAACTCTATCTATCACTATTATGCATAAAGTGTGTATACATAACAATAATATTATATATACATATCAGTCAATGTTTTCATAACCGAACCGATGATCGAACCGGACAGACCACCGAACAGAGGTTCAACCGGTCGGACCTGTTCAACCGGAGGTTCAACCGTTAAAATGATTTCTTTCTAATTTTTGTCAATATTTCTTATGTTTAGTTAAAAAAATAAAATAAGTATACACCTACAAAAATTTAAACATATATATTATAAATTTTCATATTTAAGAAAATACAACAAAAGTCATAGTCATAATAAAAAAATAACACAATAATATAAGAGAAAGTAATATAAAAGGGGGAAGGTGGACCTTATATTTTTGTCCCACATCGAAAGTATTAGAGAAAAATGTGAGAGGAAATAATATAAAAGGATGGACCTTGATTCATATATTTGTCTCATCTCTCATACATTTATCCCACATTGAAAGTGTTGGAGAAAAATGTGAGAGAAAGTACTATAAATTTTTGCCCCCCTCATACATTGATCCCACATTGAAAGTGTTGGAGAAAAATGTTGGAGGAAGTATTATAAAATTTGTTTCACCTCATACATTTATCCCACATCGAAAGTGTTGGAGAAAAATGTGAGATGGAGTATTATAAAAATTTTCACACCTCATACATTTATCCCACATCGAAAGTGTTGGGGAAAAATGTGAGTAGAAGTATTATAAAAAATTTCCCACCTCATACATTTATCCCACATCGAAAGTGTTGGAGAAAAATGTGAGGGGAAGTATTATAAAATTTGCCCACCTCATACATTTATCCCACATCGAAAGTGTTGGAGAAAAATGTGAGAGAAAGTATTATAAAATTTGTCTCACCTCAAACATTTATTCCATATCGAAAGTGTTGGAAAAAAAATGTTAGAGGAAGTATTATAAAAATTTTCTCACCTCACACATTTATCCCACATCGAAAATGTTGGAGAAAAATGTGAGAGGAAGTATTATTAAATTTGTCTCACCTCGTACATTTATCCCACATTGAAAAGTGTTGGAGAAAAATGTGAGAGGAAGATATAAAAAAGGATGAAGATGGACCTTGATACATATAGTTAAAAGTTTTTTTTTTTTTTAATTAGAACCGGTTAAACCGGTTTGACCGGTTTTGGTCCGGTTTTGGTCCGATTTTGACCGGTTCTTCCGGTTTTGACCGGTTCAACCGCAAAAGCGATTTTTAGGGGGTCTCCGGACCGGTGTCGGGACCGGTTCCCGGTTAAACCGGTTGAACCGGCCGGTCCGGTCCGGTTATAAAATCATTGATATCAGTAATATTTAAGAAAATAGAGTTCACTACCATGGACTTAGGTTCACACATATTTTTTGTCTTGTGATATTTAAAAAAAAAAAATCTCAAGACATATTACAAATGTAAAAATATTTTATGTGTATATATAAATCAAACTTTAAGAGTAATTTAATGGAAGATTTACTAATAAATACATTTTAGGATTGCAATTTACTAATATGTACAAAAACAAATAGAGTATATCTTGTACATTGCACTTTTAAGTGCAACTTTAGCTATATATGCAATGTCGCTCGTGTCTATTAGTACTTTCCTCTAATTTAATTTTTGCAACTTAATTAATCGGAAACAAAGAAATAATATTAGATATATTCTGGAATAATACTCCCTCCAATTTTTAATACATGTCATTTTAGATTTTACATTAATTTTTTAATAGATGTCATTTTGATTATATTTCCTCATGTATCTCAATTTTACCCCTATGAATTTTTAACTCATAAAATTAGTCTCCCATAAATCTTTCCATTTATCTTTCCTCTAATTTAGGGATATCTATTTGTGGTGTAACTAATTGAGGATAATATTAATAAAAAAATATTATTTTAATTTGTAGTTTAATTTTAGAATGACATGTATTAAAAAATGAAGGGAGTATATACTAACCGCATTCGACGCTGGAACGATTGCGCTTGGATGATTAGGGGCTTGATTGGGATGATGAATTACACAAGTATTGGGATAAGCATAATGTATGTACATACTATTATTATTTTGTATTCTAGGAACAATTGCCTTTGATGTGGAAGTAGTCCATGCCTGCCATAAAGGAGAGATCAGTTGCATCAAGGTCTAACATATATAAATATGTATATACACTCAATTAATTTGAATATTTAGAGGTAAAAATATTATAAAATGGCATAATAGAAACACATTTTGTTAAAAGAGACAAACTAAATAGTTTGCTAAGGGAAAATAGTGGAAAAAGGTTGCATAAAATAACTTTATTTTTGCTGAAAACTATTGCATATATTGACTTTGAAACTGTAACCCCTATGAAAAAAATATTTAAACATGACAAAGTCTAGGATACAAATTTGTATACATACAAATTTTAATTGAGACCCAATTTCACTTTACCCAATTCATCATTAACCCGCTTTGACCCATTTTTGACCACTTAACACGCTGACCCTTCCTAAATTGATTGATTTATATCTATACAAATTTGTACAGGAAACCTACTCTTTAAACATATTGAAAATATATTAGAAAAATAATATAAACAAATTAATTTTATAATTTTTTATAAATTCTGACTTTTAAATGAGATGCAATTCTTTCATAATGTGACGTTATAAATATAACACTTTTATATAAATTACTTTATGCAACACATTCACACTTTCAAAATTATGATATATATGCAACACATTTCTAACACTTTATTAATATCTAATATTTATATATAACATTTTCTTTTTACTATATATTGTAACACAAGATGGTAACACTTTAACTAAGTTAGACGTTTATATTTAATATGAAGAATGTTACCATAGTTATAAAAAGTGTTATGTTAGACTTTAAATTGCACATGCAATTTTAATGCCCCTAAAAGTGTATCCATTTGCCTGATAACAATTTGCAACACTTAATAATTATTTAATTAAAAGAATTACCTGATTAATTACCGGTCGATTCGAGTTTAGGCCCGACGGTTGTGCGAGAACCGGGTCTCTTGTAGTTTGCAACAAAGTGTAGTTGTCCAAAAATTGAGCACGACCATTATGGTTATGACCACATTTGCCAGATCGATAACAGACGTAGCATAAATGGAACGAATTTCTAGGGCTTTTAAAGCACTCAACACACGAGAAATATATCCCTGGAATAAAATTCCCACAATAACTGCAAAAGGGGCGTCCACTCTTGATTATGTAATAGAGTGTCATAACCTCGTGGAAATCGAGAGTACCATTGCAATCATGATCGAGCTCTTTAAAGAAATAAGGATTCGATATTTGTGTATAGCCTTCTTCTCTTGTGAATGTTATGAACTCGGAAAGTTTGATCCTCCAATTTCCATCCGGGTCCATGGATTGGTAGAACTGATTGGCCAGGTCCTGCACTCGTGGAGACCCGGCCCGGTAATGGGCTTTCGCGATTTCGTGCAATTCTTCCATTTCTTTCTGTTAGAATCATATAAATAAATCAATAATGTTAATAATGTTTTTTTGTATCCTTTTTTTAAATTGCTAAATGCACTACCCAATTGAATGATATCTCCTATGTCATTTTTTGTGTTCTCACTGTATATTCTACCGTCCGAATGCATGACATTTGAATATAGAAAAATAATTAACGGATTTAGACGTTTACCATATCATCATGTGTTAATAATACATAAATTAAGTGAAACATAATATACGAAAAGTGATACAAAGAAAAATTACAAAAATTAAAGTGCTCCGGTAATGCTCTGTAAAGATTAATTAATTTTTTATCTTTGCAAATGATAGTATTATTTATTAATTCAATTTCACAATTAAAAATTAGAAGATTTTTTTTAAAAAAAATATAAAATCATTTTAGAGATGAGTAGAAAATGGTGTTTTTAGTAATTTCATCTGGAATGCAAATGGTCCGACCTATAGCGTTTTTTATGGATCGACAAAAGAAATAAATGGCTAGAAAAGGACTACTAAATAGAAAAGGACTCTACACATGCATGATAACTCGATATTTATATACTTTTATATATTTACATAACTATTAAAGTTGAAAAATAAAACATCTTCTAGATGCAAATGATAACCAAGTATGAATCAATATCAAAATAATTAATTTGGAATACCTTCGTAGTTTGGAAATACAGTTACGTAATTTAAAAATTGCACGAAACTTTATTGTATTTTACAAAATTAAGTGAATTCTCTTTCTTTCTTTTTTTTTTTAAATACGAGTTACTAATTTTATGTGTTTTTTATATTTTCTGTTATGTCATTCATAATATAATATAGTCCAAATACTTTAAAAACAAGAAGTACAGGAAATAGATCAAAGCTTTAGCTAATTTTTTATATCTTAAATTGAAGAATTTGCTTAATTTTATAAAGCATAAGGGTAGTTACATATCAGTTCTAAACTTATTCTCTAGAATTTCACGCAGATTTACAAATTACGAGAAATTTCGTACGATTGATCCTAAAATTTAACAGTGGGGATAATAAATTTACCTCCTTTTTGGGTTTTCTGACGGGCCCTTAAAACCATGATCAATGAATGATGATCCAACATGTTATCAAAAGAGTGCTCATGGGACAAGTCCCGGTTGCGGTAACAACAGCAGCAAAGATCGTACGCGGCTCGTTTTTCGAAACATAGAATGCAAGAAAAATACGGCCCGACTAACAAATCCGCGCACGCGCTGCATCTCGCGACGCTCTTCTTCTCCTCCATGTAATAAAGGCAGAGGACGTCATCCTTATCGAGCGCCCCGTCCCCGTCTTTGTCGAGCTTTTGGAAGGTGGCTTCCGAAGATAAGGAGGAGGAGGAGCTCATAGAGATTTTGAATTGAGGGAACCTTATTTTTCCATCTCTATTTATGTCTAGTTTTGTGAGGAATTCTTTTAAGGAATTATTTTCATCTTGGTTTGCTCTCTCGTAGTAGGATTTTGCAATTTCTCTAATCCCTTCCATGATTTCTCTCTCAATATTGTGTGATGAAGAACATTTTGTGTGTTTTGGATGGTGTACTAATGTGCACTTGAGATATTTTCTTGATTTTTAAATGACATAATAAATAGAGAAGAAAGATGACTTCAACTAGTTAGCTGATTCAACGTCTTGCAAGTTTGCAACTAGGGGCTACGATGACTTTGTCAAATACTATAATTAATTCGGGCTTGGATCGTGTGCAGTGCAGTAGATCTGTATGGGTGTATAAATTGAATAATATGATGCATTTTGAGATCCAGTACATCATATTACTGTGTTATTCAGCTTAAAAATATACACTAATAAATTCATATATGTCTACTGCATAATGCGATGTTGTACCATATATAACACAGATTTTAATAATTCTATGTGTTATGGTCTCATAAGTTTTGGGGACCACATTCTGTCCAATGATGGTTGTGGGAGAAGTAACAAGTAATTCATTAAATTGAATTTTGGAACAAATTGAAATGTTACAATTTTAAGAGGATGTAAATGAGTCTAATTATTAATGAACTATCCCCATTTTCCATTTTAATAAATACTCAATTACCGGCAAGAGAGACCATTTGAATAAGAGTAACGCACCTTTGAATCAGATGGCTAGGACTTGTATCCCCCGGTGCAAGTCCGCCAAGATTCAGTCAGATTTAAAGCGTCTGATTTGTTATGTTAAAAAGTCATGACTTAATTACACGTAAAAAAGTGAATTGTTAATATGAAAATATAATTGCATGCTTCATTTTTGAAATAGTTGCATGTTTCTATTTTTTTATAGTTCAGACGCTTCTAAATGCATTATGAGTGCACTGCATAATCGAATGCATACGACTCACTCATATCTAATTGTTTGTATGAGGAAGTTGTTGGGGAATAAGTTGCACGACTATTCTATTTGAATATTTAAATAAAAATTTAATTCTTATAATTATTACTAGCATGAATTAATCCTATATTAATTCAAATAATAATCCAACAACATATCAATGCATATAATAATTCACGAAAACCTACGATGCGAATTCTACGAGTTTACGTGAACGTCATTCTCTTGGGATGGCAACGGTGTGGTCAATAGACTAACCGAAAGGAAGAACCAAGTATTCCCTTAGCCCTCGCTTCGACTATCCGGTGAAAGGACTCTTTGTGAACGATTTAACAAAAGGAAAATAAATTATGTTGCACCACCTTTGTGGATTTACTAATTTTTCCAGCACATGGAATTATACTTGGGAATTAAAGAATCATCCCCTATTTATAGAGCATGAGGTGGTCGAATTTTTAGGTTAAAATAATGTGGGAAAATCTTTTCTTGATCTCCAAAAAATCTTGAATATATCTTCTATATTCTTTCTCCCATAATTATAATATTCCACAAAATCCCACCTTCTCTATTGCTATGGTAATTTTCGAAAATATGGGGTTTCAAGAATCCAAGATTTGGATCTTCTTGAATTTATGAGATATTTTTATACTTCAAGAAATACATATCTTCCATAATATCTTTTCAAGAAAATCAAGAAAATCTTTCTTGCCCTCAATTTTCAAAAAATTTCAAAAATCTCCTTATAGATAATCAAGTGGGAGATTTCTTGAATTTAATGAGATAATCTTGTATTCCAAGAATGCATATCTTCATTCCATAACAAAATTCAAAGAAAATATTTCTCCCAACATATCTATAATTTTCGAAAATTTAGTAGGAAAGATAAGCAACAATATTTATTTTATTTTAATCACCTTTTTCAGTTAATGGACTATGTGTTGGGCTACTCAGGGGGCCTTTAGGAGAATTAAGATTGGACATTCTAATGGACCTTGAATATCTAATATTGAGCCACAATATTATTCAAGCCCATAAATATTAATTAATCCCACTACATAATTAATATTGCACTATCCATCTTAACCCATATTACAGTCAATATGGCTCCCGGTCATTATTTCCCGTGTTTAAGATTATCTAGCCCATTAATTAATTCAAGCCAATTTGAAATAGCTTTCCATTAATTAATATCTTTTATCCTTGGTCAAGGAACGGTTCAACATTATTATCCATACCTAAACTAATTCCACTTGCAAGATTTGGTATGATAAAGCTTATGAACCTCCCAAGCCGGCAAATCGAACAAAGCGTTTCTTTAACGAGACATCAGTATTAAATCTTAGCAATCACATGTGATTAATAATATTGCCCAAGATAAAAAAGTATTGAATCTCATTGATTCGCTACCCATGATAAGTCGAGCAATAGTTACCAATCCCACGTGATCCTATTTAAGAAATCGAAGATTAAGAAATAACGAACCACCGAGGTCTAATTCTTCCTTGTTCGGTTCAAGAACTTATCCTCCTCAGAGGTCTTATTCAAAGGCATCACCATGCACTAGGGTAATCTCTTGGTCAAGACAAGCCAATCTGAGCCTCACACTTCAACCTTTCACGATGGATTGTTCATTTCCATCTAGGTCGTGAATGGCGTACTTTTAGTTACAAGGGACTGTTAATTTAATCTTCTGTGATCTGGTATCACTAAATTAACTACAATGTAACACATACGACTTATTTGAACAGTTATGCAGTAAATATATGTAACATTCGATAATATTTAAAGCATCAGTGATAAACAATTTATTTCAGTAAATAAGTCAGAAATTCAGCTTCGATTATACAAAAGTAAAAGCATACTTTCTAGTATAATCCCAACAGAAGTATGAGGGTTTGGAGGCGGAGAAGGGAGAGACGGTCTATACAGTGGAAGAGAGGAGAATGAAAGAGGCGGTCCAAATGATTTATATCTGACCCGCTTTGTAGTATATGGATCAAATTTGACCTGGGTTCAGAGCATGAACCAAGTCTACACAAGTTTTTGTCTAAAATTAGGTCGTGTCTCTTTGTTAATGTCATTCTATCAATCATAGATTAAGTTTCAATTTTTGTTGATCACACTATGGTTTCTTTATTCTTTCAGATTTCAATTTTTGTTGATCACATACCTTTATTTTTTTTTCTTTTTCTTGTACAAATTATTTGGGCTACATATGGAAAGGTCCTTTCTTTAATTATAAATCACGTTGAGGTCATTTTTGGACACGTATTGTTGGAATTATAATTATTAATAATTTAATTTGACATTTCTTATGAATAATTTTTATTAAATTCATTTTTTTATTTGATTATTCAATTTATATACATATTTTTTTTTTTAGAAAACAAGATCAGTATTTCGAATACTAAGATACAATTAATTATGTTAATTAATGAATTTTAATGTAATAAAATTAATTTTTAAACTATATACTATAATATAAAAATATTTTTAATTTTTTTTTGTCAAGTTGGACCTCTCCCCTAGTTAAATTTGCCCGACTCCACCACTGTGCACATTACACTATTTATTTTATTATTTGCGAAATTAATACTATTATTATTTGTGGTGTACACTGAATAAAGTGTACGTAATACTCCCTCCGTCCCAATCTTTAAGGTTTTCTTTCCATTTTTTTTGTCCCAATCTTTAAGGTTTCTTTCCTAAAATGGAAATACACTTTATCACTTTATCACACCACTTTATCACTTTATCACATAAAATACTAATAAACAACTCTTTTTACCCCCAACTACCCATCACTTTATCACTTTATCACATAAAATACTAATAAACAACTCTTTCTAATCACTATTCCCATAAATCCTTATGAACAGTAAAACAGCCCTAAAGAATGGGACGGAGGTAGTATCTTCTAGTTAGTGGCTCAGATGACTTGGATAAATACTAGTACTAAAATGGGCAGGGGTTTCTCATGGTTTGGGGAACCACATTTTCTGTTCAGCAAAATCGGCTTGAGAAAGTACCAAGTAATTCAATCATAAGTTGAACTTTAGAAAAAATTTAAATTGGAAGTAGTGGATCTTGTTTTTTAAATTAGCTTCCTAGAATCCAAGATTAAATAATACACTCAATATTCCAAATTTATTTGTACAATTTTTATTTTGGTCTATTCTAAATTCTTTTGTATATTTTTTTAAATGACAAAACTCATTTAAATTCAAAACCTTCAAACACAATTTATTTACCGTTTATGTCACTCACTTATACCCTCAATACTTTATCATCTCTAATAAATATTATTCTATTTTACAATAAAGTAAAATTGTATACCATGAACGTTTTATCACCTCAAGTACTAATAAACAACTCTACATTAAATATTAAATATTGCACACATAATAGTTGTATAAACGAGTTTGGGACGGAGTAAGTAATCGGATTCTACATATATTGGGAACATCTACAGTAATGATAAAACAGCGACGTTTACAGTGAATTTTTTTGTCCAATATTGCCTCTGAATTTTACGCCATGCAACCAGAAGAAATTGTGCTTTACATAATTGTACAGCCGGCAGCAGCAGCAGCGGGCCAGACTACACTACCAATTGTGAGTGCAACTTCAAATGCTTCAAGTGCAACCTTGGATTTGCTCTGCAATTAATCGCTAATTAATTATACAAAGTGAATTGAATTTCGATCTATATATATTTAAAGGTCTCGCAATTGTGATAATTATCATTGTTATATTTTTTAACTTTGATAATATAGAAGGATTGATTGCATTAATTTACAGGATTCCACTGCTTGTATATTTTGTTTTGGAGTTAGTAAGATGTCAATATTTAGTTTGTGTGGGTGATTGAAATTATTGTATCCTGAATTTTTAATCACCCTTAAAGCTGTGTTTATTTTGCTTGATAACATATCTCTAGTTGAAACCTTATTTGATATAATATAGATCCTGTAAACCCGAGTTCATGTCAACTCTTCTTTTCGAGTGTCAACGTTGTACACAAATACTATGATCATGACTGTTATGTATGCATTTGCATTATTAGTGTTTGAAAAATACTTAGTTTTTTTTTAATAGCGACTAAAGATTTCACCCAAGATGATAATCGGGTCTCATTTATAATATTATGTAATAAATTATTAATTTATAGAGCTTCAACTTAACCTAAAAAGTATCTCCATAAGCATTATCCAAGGTTCAAGTGAAGGTTTGTCTCACGTATGCCAGACAAAATTCTTTTTTAATGTGATAATTCGATATATAATTAGTTTTTCCTATTTACGTATGTTGATATTAAATTTGTCAATTCATTAAATATAAGATAAGGTTTAGTGCGTTGAAACTTTAATTATATATTACATCTTCAAAAAATTAATATATGTAATATTTATCAACATCAATAGTATTTTTAATTTTGTAGTAAGACATTTTATGATATAATAAATTAATATATATACATAAGTAAATAAATTGAATATTTGAAGAAGAATAGAAAAAAAAAACTACCTATCTTAAATCTATTTAAACAAAATTCATCTAAAAACCAATTATTTAATGAAATTGATAAAAAACTATCTGACTACTGCTTAAACCGGTGTTATCAAGTATTCGGGTCATTAGTGAAAAAAATAAATTGATGCAGGAATACTAACCCAGAGCGGATTTTCAGCACTTGCGTCCGAATTATTATTATTTTCATCGTCTGTGGAATATTCCTGCATTAATAAAGAGAGGAGTTATCATCATGTTGAACCCATGCTTAGAAAAAAATATAATATATATATATATATATATATATATATATATATATATATATATATATATATATATTTTTAAAAGGTAATCAATTATATTAATTTCCTAAAATTATAAATTATAATAATTTCTTCTATAATTGAATACATGACAACATCATTTTATTTCGTTGTAGATCAATACTCCAACCATTACAAGAGAGGAGATCAATTAAAATCAGAACTCAAAAACTGCATTAATCAAGAATTTTGGCCCACAAGAGGGTGGACCACCAAAAAGTGCGACTCAAAATCGTAACAAAAAATACAATCCCATAAAAGACAGACCTTCACAAAACAATAAATATTCTCTTTTCGCGTCAAGAACACAAGACCTCGAAACCTCAAATAATAAAGCTTTAACAAGTCTCAATTCATTGGAATTTTTTGTTTCATTTGGTTTGCTATTGGATAGGAATGATACCATCGGAGTGAGACCCAATTGAGCTGGGCACATGGGCACAGAGATTAAGACAAATAATAAAATATAAGTGCTAGGAGATAGAAAATCAAACCATTACATTAATTATTTTTTTGACAGTAAAAACCATTAGTTTAGTTAAAAATGAAGTTTAATGAAAATTAAGTGACAATTGATATATGTAAGAAAAAATATTGAATGAACAAGTTTTACATGAATTTTTTTTTAATTAAAATGTATGACTTATATTTTAAAGATTATTAATTATGATAATTGAAATATGTGATTTTTTACTATAAAGGGTATTACTTATAACATTAAAGGGTATAAAATTTTATTTGTATTATTCATAACATTAAAGGATGTGACTTATATTACAACATGAAATATTAATAGTAATAACTGAAGGGTGTGACTTATATTATAAAAGGGTAAATCGTGAAAGTTGAAAGGTCCTGCCTATAAAAAAAATAACTAATTTTACGGTGAACAAGTCTTACATCATACCGGCTTTTGATGTGAATAAGAATGAAGTGTAAGGATATAAATTTTTGGAAGTGTTTTTCAAGAATTGAATGAGAAGCTTATAGAGAGACTGACAAAAAAAAAAAAAAAAGTTTATACTGGGACAGAGGGAGTATATATTTCGTGTTTAGTGTTTATTGGATTAATCACATCCATCTTTTCTAATCCTATCCACTCCATCTATAACGTATAGTTTTGAAAATTTAATTAACATTTAATGCCGCGTTATTGTGTAATCAGAAACCCCAACTGAAAAAACATGTAATATGTCATCTAGTGTACATTACCGAGTTCGAGTTCACAGTGGGCGATTGCGCGGGAGCCGGATCCCTTCTAATTCGCAGCAGTGTGTTGTTGTCCAGAAACTGAACACAGCCATTATGATTATGACTGTAGTTGGAAGATTGATAACAGCCGCGACACAAATCAAATGAGTTGGTTCCAATATCAAAGCACTCGACGCATGAGAAATATATTCCAGGAATAAACTTCCGACAGCTACCACAAAAGGGACGCTCACTCTTGATTATGTAATAGAGTGTCATAACCTCGAAGAAATCGAGAGTGCCATTAGCATCAAGATCTAGCTCATGAAATAATTGAGGATTAGGCATGTGCCTATAACCTCCTTCCTCTCTCATGAATGTAAGAAACCCGTAAAAATTAACACTCCCATCTCTATTTGTGTCCATGGATTGGAAGAATTCATAGGCCCGGTCTTGCACTTCTTGAGACCCGGCGAGATAATGGGCTTTCGCGATTTCGTGCAATTCGTTCATCTCTTTCTGTTTCGGCATATGTGTTCGGCCAATCCTGATGCATGGCTTTCCACATATCCGTATTTAGGGTCAAGCTCCCCACCACCGTGAGGATTTTAGCGTCCTCTTCAACTGGGGCTCCATCATATAAACATTTGTCAAATCTTTCAATATATGTTCGATTTGATTCACCCTTTAGCGGGGAGAAATGTGCCAACCTTTGTTTTGGTGCTGGGCGAGCACATATGGATGAAAAGTGGGATTGAAAATTTTGTCCCAGCTGTGTGAAGGACGTGATGGACGCAGCGGGCAAAGTTGAAAACCACCTGTGTGCCCGGTCATCCAAGGTCATGGGAAAAGACCGGCACTGAGTTGCGTCAGTGGCACCCATCGCGATCATATAATCTGAATATTTACTAAGGTGAACATAAGGATCC
Organism: Stenogyne calaminthoides; assembly: GCA_037126765.1. Taxonomy (NCBI): domain Eukaryota; kingdom Viridiplantae; phylum Streptophyta; class Magnoliopsida; order Lamiales; family Lamiaceae; genus Stenogyne; species Stenogyne calaminthoides. The sequence continues at coordinate 48,226,717 of JBBCBC010000003.1, forward strand.
GACTCCGCATCGAACACTGGTATGGGTGGCCGATTCTTTGCCACCTTTTCTTGTATTTCTGCTGACATGATAGCTGGGGTGAGCGGCGAGCATGGGATTGCGCTCGCTCGAGGGATCCCTTTAGTAGCTGCAAGATCGGCCTGCAAACTCTCTATTGCCTTTTGCATCTCCGCCACTTTATGAAGGCGACCGATCCTAACGAGGCCGATTCCATCTTGAGGACCTGGTCGGTCAGGATGGGACAGTCCCCCTTTCCGTATTGATTCTCGACTACCCATTCGATGATGAATAGACAATCTAGTTCCGATCGACTTTTCGTGATCACGAGGTTTCATGATGTGGACGATCATGATGTTCCACTTGGGAATCTTGAGGTCGTTTATGCGCAAAGACGATCATAATGTTCCACTTTGGGGATCTTGAGGTCGTTAGCATGCGGGACGATCATAATGTTCCACTTGGGTCAATTGTGTTTGCATGATATTTCTTTCCAAGATCTCGACGCCTATGCTCGCCTAATACGCTTCTTTTGCTAATACTCAAACGCTCAAACACCGATTGCACCGAAGCTTGGGGCTCGTTCTCCATCCGATCGACTTCACGCCTTTTTTTCAACTCAAGTTTGTCAATTTTTTTTTTGACTTGATCGCTATCAAAAGTTTTTCGATCGCCGATCATCATCATTTGAGCTTTTAACTTGGCCAACTTTTATCGGTTCTTTTTTTTCTGCGCTTTTAGCAAAAAAAAAAAAATAATGGCTTTTGTTGTTGTTGTTGGATCAATCGACAATTTCTTCCAAATGATGGTTTCCAATCGCCTCATTTTCTTGAGGTTGTGCTTGAATTTCTTTTTAAAATTGTGAAATCGGTCAGGTCCCAATTTTTCCGTTTGAGTATTCCTAGATTGAGGCATTATATTTCTTTTTTTTCGCCTAGGCTATCTACCCTCCTTCTAAATACCAATTGTTTAAAGTCGTTTTTTTAATGAGAATACTATGTGACTAATTTTAAAACAACTCACAAACAAAATAAGTACGTGTACAATATTACAAAGAAATAACAAGAAATTGTTGACCCAGTTCATCAATAAATGACTACTCCGGGGCATTCCAAGCCGGGGATGTTATATTATGAGGTTCAAGTATACAAATCACAATACTACTCGTGGTGAAAACTTCCTTCTATGAAAGATGGTGATTTGGAGAATATGTGAAGTACTTGGGAATTTTTCCTAACCCTTTTTGCTTTTTTTTGATTCTACTTATAGTACTTTGACAAGCATGTGTTGGTTTGGGCAAGCATGAGCTGGAGATTTTGTGTCTTACGAGAACTCATGTGATGCTGCCACGTTTTCAACTTCGTCTCCCTGGTTGACCTTTGGATTTACCTGCTTATAAAGCATTCTCCTTGTCGTCCAGATGGTTCAGTTAATGACTTGGTTTTTATGTCATATGCCCTTTGTAACAACTTTTGCCCGATCGATTTCTCTGCTCGCCCCTTTGACCATGTCGTTGGTATTGAACATTGTCCTTAACGAGCATACAAGAATGAATATAATGCTCGCCAGACTTAGCGAAAGACGCTTTGTAGACCTACCGCAAAAGCGAGCATACTTGTATGGTTAGCGGTGGCGAGCATACTTGTATGGTTGACAATCATTATCAAGGCTTAACACCTCTCCATCGGACGTGGTTATTTTAATAATTTATCGATACACGTGTCCCTCTGACGTGTACAAATAAATCGAGGTAAAAACATCGATTCCAACAATTTATTAAACCTCCTATCGTTAAAACTGTAACTCCACTCCAAATTTTCTTAACTATTTATATATAAAATCACCCCTTACATCTTTCCTCTAACTTTGTCATCCTACGTGACTCACACTACAAATCCTCCGATTCAATTTTTCTAATTTTTTTCTTAATTTTACATTATTTATTAAACTTCCCATCATTAAAACCGCACTTTTGCTCCTAATTTTTCTAAAATACTTATATTTCTAATCTTTCATTACATCTATTTCTCAATCTTGGTCATCATATGTTGCTCATTATAATTTTCCTTTTTTAATTTTCTAATTTTTTAAATTTTACATTATTTAATAAACTTCCTTCCCTACACTGGGGACAGAGAGACTCTTCCCTATACTGGGGACTTGGGAAACGAGATCGACTGCACCTTTTGAGGAGCATGGCCCTCGAGGGGTCACGAGCTACCTCCTCAAGATACACAGATAGTGGAAAAAGAGAAGGAACGAGAACACACCCAAGACTCGGAGAATTGGGAGATGGTTAGATGGGGAAGGCATCTTAGCCACACGCCATGTGTTTCACAGACTTCACCCTACTGCTACTTAATAGCTTTGTCATTCCTCGATTTGGACGGAAATACAAAATCGAGTCGTAGAGGGAGTGTAGATTATCCGAATGACCTTTGGGGACCAAAAAGAAGCAAAATCAATAACCAAAGACGGTTAGTTAATACAAGACCCCTGTAGTAACAAAGTTAGGTTTATTGCTCTAGTCCCGAGTTATAATACTCGTGCACGAGCAACCACTATCCCTTCGATCTCGGAGGCGGTGGCCATTGCTAAAGCCCATTCACATGCTGCCTTCAACATCGATGATGAACCCCTACGTAAGATGCACCTGTTAGAATCTTTGGCTAAAAGTTGTCCTTAGCTAATTTTACATGTTTTTTGTTGCTATCATGGTCACTTTTAGGCCATAAACTCCTTTTTTCTTGTACGAGTCACTTTTGGGCCCACCTTTTTCTTTTTCTTTTTATATATTGCCTATTTGTCCTATCATTAAAACCACAACTTCTTTTCTAATTTTTCAAAACTACTTCTATTTCAAATTTAAAATTATCTCTTTTGCCCACTACAAATACTCAATAGATTTTCTAATTTTCTCTTAATTTTACATTATTTATTAAACTTCCTATCATTAAAACCACAACTTATCTCTTAATTTTTCTAAACTACTTCTATTTCAAATTAATCGAAGATTAAATAGTACCCCCTATATCCCAAATTTTATTTTTTACAATTTTCATTTTGGTACGTTTCATATTCTTTTGTACATTTTCTTAAATGATAAAACTCATTTAAACTCAAACCTTTCAAACACAGTTTATTTAACATATGTCGCTCATTTAAACCCTCAATAATCTATCATCTCTAATAAATATTATTCTACTTTACAATAAAGTAGAATTATATTTCCTCAACGCTTCATCACCTAAAATACTAATAAACAACTCTACATTAAATACCACACACAATAATTATAAAAAAGAGTTTGGGACTGATGGAGTATCGGAATCTGCATATATTTGGAACATCTACAGTACTGATAAAACAGCGACGTTACAGTGATTTTTTTAATTATTTTTTTCCAATGCCTCTGAATTAATTTTACGTAATGGAACTGGAAGGAAATGTGCTTTACATAATTGTACAGGCTGCAGCAGGCGCGACTACTCTACCAATTGTGAGTGCAACTTCAAATGCGTTAAGTGCAACCTTCCATTTGCTCTGCAATTAATCAACAAACAAACAATATGTATATTTAATTATACAAACTAAATTGAATTTTGATCTATATTTAAACGCCTCGTAATTATGATGATTATCATTGTACTTCCTCGTCCCCAAAAAATATGCTGAAAGGGTTAAAACGGGTTTTACATAAACGTAAATTAAATTCATTTATGAATTACATATTTGAACGTGAGTAAAGTATAATGATAATTTGAGTAATTAAGTGATTGTTGAATAATAAAGATAAAAAAAATTGTGCCAGACATACTTGATCTATTTTTCCGTAAAATCAATTTCAACCCCCTGAAGGGGATGGAGGGAATAATATTTTCAAATTTTGATAATATAGAAGGGTATGTTGATTGCGTTGATTTACGAATTTGGATCCTGTGTTATAGACCAGTATGAGTCTAGAAAGTATTTTGGTTTGGAGTTAAAATGTCAATATTTAGTTTGTGTAGGCGATTGAAATTATTGTATCCTGAATTTTTGATCCCCTTAGAGCTGTGTTTACTTGCTCTTTGCTAATCTATCTCTAGTTGAAACCTTTATTTGATATATATTGAGTAGGTTTTCTGTGAATCGGGTTCATGTGAGCTTTTTTTTTCCGAGTATAATTGTTATATATAAATACTATCATGACTGTTATGCATTTGCACTATTACTGTATAAAAAAAATACTTTGACTTTTTTAACAATGAAGTTCATAGTACATAAATAGTGATAGTGTTTATACGCAACAATAATAATACGTATACATAATAGTGATACTCGAAAAAAAATAGTTCACATAAACTCGAGTTCAAAGAATTTTTTGTCGTTGATAATATTACTTTTGAAGAGGTATTTGCGATATATACATGAGCAGGTCTCTAGTGCACCTGATGCATATAATACTATGTCTATATAAATATCGAGTGATAATTTATACTCCCTTCGTCCTGATTTTTTTTGCCTATTTCATTGTTCATCTCGTGTTTTAGCGAGCAAATTGTTTATTAGTATTTGAAATGATAAAGAGATTTTTAAGCTGGTGGGGTATGATAGTCCTATCCCTCATCTATCTTACATCTCATTAAAAGTCACTTTATCATTTTAAATACTAATAAACAACTCGCTCGTTAAAACATGAGTCAAACATGAAATGGGCAAACAAAATTAGGACGGATGAAATTATAAGCAAAATGAAATTGAAGTACAACCAGTAGAAGTAGAGACACACTTGTATGAGACGGTATCACAATGTGACGTAGTATATTTGGGCATTGACACTTTAACACTTTGGGAGAAAATGAGTGTTAATTTGAGCTAACTCGTTCCCCATCTCATATATAAAACCGTCCCATATGAGTTTATCATAAAATTTATATATAAATTAAAAACATTAGAGGAATGAGTTGAATAAATAGTACTAACCCGATTTGGTCCATGATCAATTGCATTTGGATGACCAACATACAACGGATATTGGTTTGTGGGATAATTGGAATTATACATGCCACGTTGCACAGAAACCATTGCATTTGAGGAACTACTCCATGCCTGTACATAGGAAACGAATCATGACAAAAAAAAGAAAGAAATATATATATATATATATATATATTATTAATTAATGTGTTTACTAATTTAGATATTATGTTTTACATCTTGTTACAGTAGTAACAGTAACAGTGATAGTGTTACTATAAAGGGTGGGGGCTATTCGCACCCCTAATTTTCTCCACAGTCTCTGAAGCTTTGTACTAATAAAAATGTAAAGTATTAGTTAATAAGTGTAATAGTATAATTATTGTATTAATATATAAAGATAATAGTATCAATTTAATACCATGAGCAAGTTAATTCCATCATAGACTGATTTCCTAAATTGAGTCATAATTAATTAATTGAATTTAGTTAATTTATTTGTGGTTAGTCCGGCATGAAAATGTTACGTTGTTAATTATGTTAGGGCGAGATAGTGAGGCTATTCGCATCTCAATTTCCTCAACACACATCTTAAAATAATACTACTATATAAAATTTAGTTAAACATGCTATAAAGGCAAATATTACCTTCAATAACTTTATATCCTCAAAGATATGATTATGCTTTATGAATATAATATCTTTTAATTTAATCTCCTTTTTCCTTTAATTTTTTTATTTGAAAATGGTATCAAAGATTAGATGTCATTTCTAGGTAAAAATGTTAGAGGAAAAACGAGTCAACACTAAAAATATAATATTTATAAAGCATGTGGTATTTTTTTTTTTGGAGAATTTAAAGCAATATCATAGCATTTATGTGTGTAATAGGTCAAGAAACAAAATGTTATGGCATTTGTATGAGACTAGTTTCATACGATAAACAAGTTTCATATATATGAGTTCAAACTTACGTTGTTCGAAAGTTAAACCCCGGGCGAGGACCTTGCAAGACCCGGATCTCTCCTAACTTGACAAAGAACGTAGTTATCCAAAACCGAGCACGCCCATTGTGACTATGATTACACTTTGCGATCGATAATAAATATGGCATAAATGGTACGATGTTTCAGAATGCATGAAACACTCGACACACGAGAAAAACATGCCCGGTATGAACCTAGAACAATATCCACAGAAGGGGCGTCCACTCTTGATTATGTAAAAGAGTGTCATTACCTGTTAGGAAAAATAATACAAACGAATTAGTTTAACATCTCTATAAGTTGGGTTTTAGATGAGATGAAACATTTTTCATGGCATCAAATTCTCCCCTCGTTAGTTTCACACATCTCTACAAATTTACACTTTTGGATGAGATGAAATTCTTTCATTACCTCAAAAAAATCGAGGGTTCCATTGCCATCCCTGTCGAGCTCGTTGAAGAAATAAGGGTTATGCATGTGGGAATAGCCTGGTTCTTGTCTCATGAATGATAAGAACTCGGAGAGATTGATCCATCCGTCCCCGTCCGTATCCATTGATTGGTAGAACTGATATGCTATGCCCTGGACTTGTGGGGATGCTGCCTGATAATGGGCTTTCGCGATTTCGCGTAGTTCTTCTATCTCTCTCTGTCAGAAAAAATGCGAAATTAGATATTCAGCCAATACGTTTCAATAGAAATAAGTAATATACTTTATTAAAAATATTTAATACGGTTAAATAAAAATACTATTTACACGAATTGAAATATGTATAAGAATTTGTGTTTCTATATGTGCATGGAGCTACATAGTTCCAATTTAAAGTGCCACGACTTAATTATTTGAATCATCGCCAAAGATAATGGCATGGCGTCATAAAATTATGAGACTTTATGAGTACTGATGGATTGTACAACTTTGTCGGTTGGTGAAGTTGATTGACTTAAGATGATTGACTTTTGTGAAAGAAAATGTTATTAATATATTCTCATCGTAGATTTTCGAGTTACTTTCTTTTACGAATGTATTAAATTATTATACCTTAATTTCCTTTATGGTTTAATAACTTTGAACCTTTATTTAAATAAAAAAAGTCACATAACTTTGCACCTTTATTAAAAATGTCTCACATATATCACTTATTTCAATTTAGTCTCGTATATATTCAATTTGTGCCGATTTAATCTTAAATCGCCGGAGACCAGTCAAACCAGCCAAAAATAACGTCGTTTTTTGAGCGTGTGATACATGCGCCCCTAATTTTGATCGGGACTCAGCATTTTTCGGCGAAAATTAGGGGCGCGTGGCAGCCACGCTTTTAAAATGACGTCGTTTTGGATGATATTGGTCGACTTCCGCAGTATGGGACTAATTCGGCACAAATTAAATACATGCGGCCACGGGTTTAAATTGAAACAAGTGATATATATGAGATATTTTCAATAAAGATGAAAAATTATTGGACCTTTTTTATTTAAATCCCATTAATAATAACTTATATGCAAATTTTAGAATAAAATGACCAAAATTATAAAAGTAAAATATACATGATCAAAATTAACACAAAAAAGAATTAAAATTGACACCAAAAGGTTCCAAAAGATAAAAACGCCTAGACTAAAAGTATAAAACGTCTAAATTATCGGACTATTCTTGATATTAAATTAAGTAACAAAGAAAAATCATATATTACCTTCCTCTGACTTTCTTCTTCAGCCGCAGTCCGTTCCCTTAGAAGCCTGATCAAGGAATGATGATCCAACAAATTTTCCGACGAATGCTCGTGCGACGACGAGCTTCCTCCCCGATAACACGAGCAGCAAAGATCGTAAGTATCGGGGCCTTTTCCGAGACAAAGCATGCAAGAAAAGTAAGCTCCAAGCAACACATCAAAGCACACACTGCACCTAACAATGTTCATCTTCTTTTCCATGTAATAAAGGCACAAAACCTCGTCAAAATCGAGCGTCCCGTTGCCATCGACGTCGAGCTCTTTGAACACATCTTCGGTGGACAGCCAGGATGTGATTGACTTCTTGAGTTCTTCCACGCTTATTTTGCCGTCTCCATTGATGTCTAGTTTTTGGAAGAAGTCTTGTATGGTCCTCTTTTCGTCTTCGCTTGCTTTTTGGTAATACGTTTTGGCTATCTCTCTGATACCTTCCATTTTTTGTGTGTGATTAAAGTGTGATCAAGAACATGATTGTCAAAGTGCATGCATTTTTACATGGTTACATGTTAGATGAAGACAATGGCAACTTGAATTAAGGTGGTTGACTCAAGTTTATAGTTTAAAAATTAATTATTGCAACTAGTAGTAAGGATGACTTGGTCAAGTTGACTCTTGATGTAACCAGACTGTATGGCTGGATTGTTTGAAATTCGACTATAAGTTGAGTTTACACTATTATATGAGAAGTGCGAGTTCGTGTTTATCATCATTAGTTCAACGAGTGACTCTCACGTGCATTCAGATGCACCGTGCATTTACAATGTATTTTAAAAATATGAAATTTATTATATTAAATGGTGCAACTTGTTTAGACATACAATTACTTTTTTATATTAATAGTTGTACGATTTAGTATAAATGGATTGTTTTTTTTTTAATATAATAAATTGTATATTTTTAAAATCTTGTTGTCTTGGATGATACATAAATGACTTGGCCTAGTTTAATTAGTTTATACTTAATAGCTTCGTCAAACGAGAAACTTTTTAATGTATTACACGTAGGTACTTGACAGATCGTATTTACAAACATATTATATGGAATGCCAAAACTTTTTGACATTTCATATTAATTAATTTAAAGTTAATACTAATTAAGGAATATAATATATATTCTGAGTTTATTCACGAGTTAATATGGAGTTATTTTGAAATATCTTATTTAAAATATGTGTATGTGATAATTAAAACTATTAATTTATTTCAACCAAGTCTGGCCATTTAATTAATCTCGCACCATTATCACTTCAAATTTGTACTTATTATTAAATTAATTTCAGATTACTCTTATTTTAACCCTCGCATCTATTATTTCAAATTGCACTACGCATAATTTAATTCAACTTATACCATCATTTTAAATTTGATTATAATTTAATTAAGTCCGTCTTTATAATATATTAATAAATGTACCATCATTTAATAAAACACGTGAATAAATCTTTTTGGAGTAATTGATAAATGAAGTTGAAGTGCTATTTCAGAAATTAATAAATCACGGAAGAATAAATGAAAATACATTTTGTTATTTGTTTTTTTTGATATGAGGTGCGAAATAAACTCTAATATCGGTGCCTGAAATCGCTACTTTAGTTGTGACGCTTTCCAATTTCCAAACAAAAGATATATTTCAACTTGAGTGTTTCTTGGATTCTCCAGTCAAAATCTCGGTGAAGATTGAAGAAGATGAGCCGAAAGATAGCTGCTTCTGCAATTGAGCTGATTCGAAGACGAATTGGGACTAAATCATCCCGTGAAATCGGTAATTTTACTCATCCATTCTCTTGGAATTTTCATAATTTGGGTCACAAAAATAGGCGCGGTTCACCCATGCCCAGAATAGATTTCAGCAGTATTAATGATGTAGATGATGGTATTTCCTTGTTTGGGGAAATGATGAGAATGCAGCCGCAACCTTCTATTCTTGTATACACCAGTCTGTTGAGTGTAATTGTGAAGATGAAGCACTACAGGGCTGCCCTCTATGTGTTCGACGAAATGCGTCGAATGGGTACTCCTGTTGACGAGTTCTCCTTCAGTATTGCTATTAATTGCTATTGCCTTCTGAACCGGGTAGACTTTGGGTTTAGTATCTTGGGAATTATCTTCAAGAGCGGGCACGAACCCAATGCCACGACATTTGGTACTCTCATTAAGGGGCTGTTTTCAGATCAAAGGGTCGTCGATGCAGAAAACTTTTCAAAAAGCTTTTGGTCTTGAAAATTTGTGAACCTGATGAAGTAATGATTCTCATCGTCATAAACGGGCTATGTAAAGTTGGGCAAATTGTTACTGCATTTGAATTGCTTCGTGCGTTGGAAAAAACAAGATGGAAACCCAATGTTAAAGCGTATAGCGCGATGATGGATGGGTTATGCAAGGGTGGGATGGTGGATAATGCTCTAGACCTCCTCCCCCAAATGATTGACAAGGGTATTTCACCCAATGTGGTCACGTATAACTCTATTATCCAGGGCTTGTGCGATCTTGATCGATGGGAGGACGTTGAAGACATATTAGATGAAATGACTGATCGTAAAATATCTGAGAATGTGGTCACTTTCAATATATTGATAGATGCATACTGCAAGCAAGGAAGGGTGAAACACGCTGAGTATGTTCTCGAAGATATGATGAAACAAAATGTATGTCCTAATATAATCACGTACAATGCTCTGATAGAAGGGTACTGTTTGGAAGGAAATATGGACAGAGCTAAAGAATTATTTTATTCAATTTCTGAGAAGGGCCTTAAGCCTAGTATCGCCACCTATAATACTTTGATGGATGGATATCACAAGGGGGGAATTTGAAGAAGCTTGGCTTTTTTTTTTTTGATGCCCCAGTAAAGGTTTAAAGCATAATACGTTTATCTATAACACCATGATACATGGATTTTTTTGCCAAGGTAGATTTACTGATGGCTGGAAGCTTTTCAATGAAATGGATGCTCAAAAAGTACATCCCGATTTACATACATATAGCATATTGTTGGATGGCTTGTGCAAGAATAGAGAGACTGATAAAGCCCTTTCATTTCTACACACAATGGAAGAACAAGGCATTATTCCTAATGTAGTTACATATGGTGCTCTCATTAATGGATTATGCAAAGATGGAAAACTTGAAGTTGCAAGAGATCTTTTTAATGACCTACCTTCTAGAGGCTTGCAACCAAATGTACGAATTTATACTTCTATTCTTGGTTCGCTTTGTCAAGAAGGGTCTGTTGAGGAGGCAAAACTTTTGCTTGTAAAAATGGAGGAAAGTGGTTGTGCACCCGATAGTTGCCTATATAATGTCATTGTGCCTAGTTTGTTAAAGAGAAATGAGCTCTCCAAAGCCTTACCATTCATGGAGGAAATGTGTGAAAGGGGCTTCTCTGCCGATACAGGTACCATGCACATGTTAATTAATGAGCTGCAACGAGACCGTGAAAATGATATGCTGATGAAAATAATTAAGAAACTTGTGCCTAAAGATATTTTGTAGATCCATGTTTTTTTGGCATCTAACTTGCGCTGTTGGTTATTTGTAATCTTAAGAGTAGATGTTACATTCAGTTTTCTCAAGAATCTTATTTACTAAACTAAAATTCACATTTATCTATGCCTTATATGGATATTGTAGTTCATGAGATATTTTTCTAATATATATATGTGTAATGTCCATGGCTACCGCGATTCAACCAAGCTTTTAGTTTATGTACTTACAGTTTTCATTACGAGACTAACCGTTCAATCAAGCAATGGAAAATTAGTTAATATCTATTGGTTTTTTGTTGGTTTATATCTCTCCAATATTGGCCCTGTTAAAAACTAGACTAATTCGTTCAATGAAGCAATGGAACATTTGAGATGGAGCTGGGATCGGCCCATTGAACATGTTATCCGAGAGCGCCCAGTGGATCTGTAAGGCTAGAAATGTAAGTAATTAAATCAGTTTTGTTAATGAAGCATATTGGCGATGTTGACAAAGTAATAGAATTTACTGATTAGTGATGAAATGTTTATGCAATTGTTAGCTGAAAGGTCTTCTTAATGCCATACACTAATACTTCACATCCATGTTTTAGCTTATTTTACATCTCCAAATGCACATTAACTAATCGATCTGGATAAAGGTCGACACAATATGCCCCCGACCTTATTGTTTTCCCAGTTTATTTCTACACCGGTTAATATTCGCCCACTCTAACTGAGGCAGCTGGCACTTTTTTGATGTAAGTTCCACTGCTCATCAATTTTGTGAAATTTAAATTTTGGATGTTATGTCCGCCTCTATGATTGCTGCTTTTGGATTGCAAATCAAGTAGAGTTAGGACTAACTATTATTTGATAATGTTTGTTGAACCATCTTTATCTTTTGCTGATCTATATCCTGAATAGAATTTGGTGCACTTGAAGCTTTATAGAATTTGATTGATTTGGGTGAATACTTAATTTGAAAATGGAATGTATATAATCTACTTTTTGATTGTTATTGAAATATTTACTTTATTATGTTGTATTTCCTAATACGTTTGCAATTTTCCTTTGGTGGTCGTTCTCCATATTATCACTTCCTGTAGTTTGGTGATATGCCACGGTTTCTCTAGATCCATGAAGAAATTTAACTATTTTTTCCTTATTTTGCTGTACAACAGGACTCTTTTACTGGATTATTTTTAGGTGTTAGGACTCTAATCTTGAAGTGAAAATACTCATCCAGGGAGTTGAATGTTCAGTTGGAATAATTAGGGAATTTGGAGTACTCTTTTTTCTCGTGGATTCTTGTTATTGCCCTTGGAGGCAGGTTATTAATGATTTTAGTATAACATTGAGTGCATTCTTCCGCCTAAGTATTCGCCAGATTAACAAAGCACTCTTGGGGAAATGGGTGTGGGTGGAAGAGAGGGTGGGGGGGTGTTTGAGAGAGTGGGAGCTGGTTTGTCGAGGGAGTAGTGAAGGAAGTTGGAGTGAGTGATGATTCTTTCTTCTGGGAAGAAAGATGGGCAGGGAATACGGCCTTAAAAGAGTCTTTTCCTAGGTTGTATAGTGTGTGTCATGAAAAACGAGTGAGAGTTAGCGAGATGGGCGAATGGAAGAGAGGGGGAGTGGAGGTGGAGGAGAGGCTTATTTGAGAGAGATCAACTAATGCTTAATAATCTTATTGATGTCATAAACAGGTTTCCTTTAAAGCAGGGAGTGAAGGATTGATGGAAATGGAGATGGGAATCAAACGGTGAATACTCTACGAAAAGTGCTTATGAGAGAGAGTATCATCTTCAGTTCAGGGATGAGGGAGGCGAAAAGGAAGTGTTCAAAATCCTGTGGAACAATCACACCTTTGAAAATTCAGATTCATGCTTGGAGATCCATTTGAGAGCGCATCCCGACAGTATCGAAACTTCAGAGACGCAAAGTAATTCCAGCCAACTCGATGCAAAAATGTGCATTCTGCGACATGGAGATTGAAACCGTATGACATGTTTTGATCGAGTGCTCTTTTTCTTATCTCTTTTGGCCTGGAAACTGCTCTATCTTCTTGCCCGGAAAGTAATTTACTACACTTTAGTGGATTACTCAAAGGTAAGTCAATTTCGATTTGTACGTGGGAATGTGTTGCTTGGCTATTTTGGAAGGAACAGAACTCGATAATCTAAAGGAGTGAGATGAAACAAATCGAAGAACTGCTTGAGGAACTGAAACTCAGAACTTGGAGCTGGCTGAAAACCAAAAATCCAAGGAAATTCTCACTCTCTTTCACAGACTGGGCGTTAAATCCAAATTTGCCCTTGGACATTTTTGATACCTGCTGTATTCTACATTCTTCTAGGTGAGCTATGTTGCTTGAATTTGCTGTCTTTCATTGTTTAAAAGGGGTACCAAACATTGTTTGTATTACTTTCTTGGGGTATCACTCATACTCATTGTTTTTTAAATGATATGTCTATCTTTTCCAACCAAAAAAAAACTTGAAGTCTGAACTTAACAGGAGTCCTCTACACAATTGAAGGAACATTTGTTTATTCAGTCAATTCTACAGAGTGTACTCGCATTACTGGACAGTAGCTTCCATCTCTCTTTGCTTCGAATAAACCTAAATCAAATGAGGATATAGAGATCTTGTTTATATTCATTGTTCTCAAGAACCCTATTTAGTTACTATGCTTAATCTGATCCTAAAATTTACATTTGTTTATGCTGTATATAGTTTATGCTGTTCTAATAGGTTTGGTTACTATGATCCCATTAGCAAGTACGCCAATTCATTCTTGAATTTTATCTTGTTTGATATGCAAACTTTGATTCTTCTTGTTAAATCAATATTGGAATATAAACTGCAGTGTTTATTTCTTCTATTTCTGAAGTTGGATTGGATTTTGGTTAATTTCCTATATGAGCAATCATTTTCGTTTCCTTTAAATTTCTTGCTTGTTTGTTTCCAATGTTGTCTTCTCTTACAAGTGGCTTGGGGTTTAGCTTGTTTGTTTGTTTCCAATAAATAAAAACATTATATACATTTGTTATTATTATTTTTTTGGTCAAAGAAATTTATTGATTCCCCGGGTATAAAATGCCCTCAAGAATATTAGAGTATAAAGAGAAAGATCACAGGACTAACAACTAAGAACTTCTCTAGGTCTATTTACTCAATCCGTTATAAAGTTGTTAAGAGCAGGTGGAGTGGGGCTGAGCAGGCCCAAATCGCAACCCACTAATTATCAGGTTGGACCGTTGCAGGATCAAGTAGGCTAGCCCATTATTATATTTTTAATATTTTTTATATTTTAAAAAATTAGAAGTATGAAATTTGAAAGTTCTAACGCATTAAATTTATCAAAATCAAATGTAATCGAACAATTTATATTGGTTATTATAACTATAAAAATTTAAAAAAAATATTTCTAAAAAATAAAGTTCACTAGCACATAACCCAGCATACTACGGGCGATTAAGAATATTTTTTATATTATTAATTTTAAATTAAATATTTCAAATATTTAATTCAATCATAAACATAACTTTTATTTTTAATGTATTTGTGCAAGAAAGAATTGAAACCCTTAATAAAAAAAACTTTTTAAATGAGAATGAACTAATAATGAAAGTTTTCTCAAAGATTTTTTTTTTATTTTTTTTTAAAACAGGACAGGACTAGGTACAAGAAGTACACCTGTCAGGAAGGTCCGCCACAGAGTTCGGCGGCTCGACCCAACAATGAGGACTCTCGTAGTTACGAGAAGACCTAGCAAAAAAATGTGCCATAGAATTGGCATTTCGACAAACCCAACGAATCTCAAACAATCTAAAATTGCTTATTAATTTAGCCAATCAATAGGTTTTTTCTCTCTTTATACGGGGAAGCGTTTGCTTCCAGAAAGCTAAACATTGTATGCATTCAGGTGCACCGTGCACTCATAATGCACTTTAAAAATATATATGTAACTTATTATACTGAAAGGTGCAATTAGTTTATATTGAACCGTGCAATTATTAATATAGAAAAATAGTTGTACTGTTCAGTATAAATAAATTACTTCTTTTAGTATAATGGATCTTTCCACTATTAAAATCCATTGATGATAATTGGGAAAAGAAAGCTAGTTAGCGTTCATAAATTAATAAATACGTGGATATTTTGTTTGATAACTCGGTATTCAGCCCAAAAATTGACTAATTTTGGGGGATCAGAACCCACCACTAGCGAGAGCTCCATTTCATGTCAGAACAAAGTTATGTATGGACTGACTCATCGCATTTAAAGGGGTTCGAACCTAAGAATTGATGAGGAACATAATATAATTTCAAAAACCATATGCATGCTGTTGCAAAATACATAATATAATTTAAAAAAGAAAATAATGGATCCGGATTGGATCAGTGCTTTGAACCCGACGTGAATCGAACACGCAACCTTCTGATCTGGAGTCAGACGCGCTACCATTGCGCCACGGATCCTGGTGATGTACATTGTTCGTCTATAAGGATTAAAATTGAAGGGCTATTTAAATTAGACGAGCGCTGACCAAAAAAGTATATATAAATTCAAAAGCATCTACTAATCCACTAGGATACTAACTATGTATGGCCTTGTAACATTTGGAATAATAATTTTGCACTTTTTTTATCAAGCAATCAATCAATTGATATTTGTCGGTCTCTTTAATCTTAATAAGAAATTCTACTCGATTCTTTCTTAGGTCGTTATTTACTGGGGACGTCGTATCATCAAAACCAAAGAGAAATATTGTGCTCCCTAGTCCGTCACTCTCTATTTCAATATTTACCAAAAAAAAAAAAAAAAAAAAACTTAATCGAATAAAGATTTTAAAAAATAATAAAAAGTAATTATTGTTAAATTTATTTATATTCTTAAACATCTCAATATTACATCCCACGCTATTATTTTTTCACATGAAAATCAATTTTATTTCATTTAATTTACAAAAATATCATTATTTTATAATTTAATCATATTAAAAAATATTTTTTTTTAATAATAATAAACAACTCTTACATTAAAATTCATGTAAATAGTAAATATTCAATTAAGAAGGGAACGAAGAGAGTACATGTTTTATGTTTATAAGTGTTGGTGTTATGTTTGTTGTTTGAAATTGGAAACAAGACTCTTATTTTAGGCGTTGAGTTGACAAATTTAATATACTGACAGTTAAATAAAAATAAACAATAATTAATGAAAAAAGGAAAAGAAAAGAGGGAGATTAAGAATCCGCATGGAAAAAGGGGTAAACATTCATAGAAACACAAATTAGGATTTAGGTGCGATTCAAGAACACAAACCCCCTCGAAATCCACCAATTTTCATAAATTGTCGATTTAATTGTGAGGTGTAGCCAACCCAGCATCTTAAACATGTGCATCACCAGAATCCTCAATTTAAAATGGTATGTGATGGGAACGCTGATGAAACATCGCCATTTTGAATTATTTTCGGCAACGTGAGACGAAAATTAATCAGCAATTCAAGTAGTTATGAGATTAAATCATTTTCAAAAAAATAGTTATGAAAAAAAAATTTATGGGAGTAAATTGTCTAGCGCAGGAAATTAGCTTCACTCCAAAATGCAGAATATGAAAACAAAATTGGGCGACCAGGTAATACAACAGGTATGCACATAACATCAGGTGGTGTTCGTGAAGACTGATGTTCGATGAATTATGTAATTGTGTTTGTTGTGTAATTTGCTGTGATGACTAATGTGTTTGTCGTGATTGTGTTTGCGGTCATGAATTTTCTTTTCTTTTCTTTTTTTAATTTAGGAATGTAAAGGCTTCAAATATAAAATTACAAAGATACCCTCTATTTTATTCTTAAAATTGCCCAAAGTCCTTTTTTTTTCTGATTTCATAGTTTTATTAAATGCGCTCTTAAAAAAGCCGAAAAGTTCGGTCCTTAAAGTGCAATAAGTGGTAAAGTTAAGTCCTCTTTTTGCAATTTGTCCAATTAATGGAGAAGAAGTATATATAATTGAAGTATTTAATTAATTTTCAACTCACAAATATTCATTTGGTCATGTCCATGCAACTCCCTTTTATAGCAAGAATAATCTCACACAAATAATAGAATAAATTTAATCAAAATACAAGAAAACTCATAACTAAAAAGTATCATCCAAAAAAAACATTGATTAAAATATAAATAAATACTAAACTCAATATTCACATAATTTCAAAAACCCAAAATATATCCCATGATTTCACAAATGAAATTCATGGCTAAAAGACTTACTTAAAATAAAACTTAATACAAAACAAAAGAGATAGATAAAAGGTGTTACTCACCGGGTAATGGTGATTACAACTTGATTGAACTATAAAATATTCAAAATCTACAAGGAAATTGAAAGAAAATAAAGAACTCCTAATACTATATGTAAATATGTGTAAAAAGACTATTGCCCAGTGTGTGTATCTTTCTTGACTATGCCTTAAAATTAATTTGACTTTTAAATAAAATAGATTTTTTTTATGGTATCAATGCTAAAAAAGTGCATGCCACGTTCTGAATTCAATTTCAATTGTAAACAACTCCACCAATATTAAAAAGAGACTTTCTTGTAAAATATTTCACAATGAAATATTTATTAAAATGGGAAGGAGCTGAAAATTTGTGGATTCTGCACGAGTTGAATCGGGTCAAACATATACTTTTAAAAAAAATTACTAATTCAATGGTATAATCTGGTGGTTTGGGTCTTTACTTAAGACAGTTGATTACTGGGTCAGAAGGGTATATAATAAACAAAGAGGAAAGCGGATTAAAATAGATGGAATGTCGTTTTGCCCTTACAATAACACATACATGTACCTATAGTAATACATGTTTACATTTATAGTAACACAAATCTCGGAGAGAATTATGCTGTTTTGCCTTTACGCAGTTTTTATTAAAAAAATTTGTTTGACCCAATTCGACCCGCATAAGATCCCTGATTTTTTCTCTCTTTGTTTACACCTTCTCTTTCTAACCCAAGGATTATGTTTCACAAATCCTTCTTCACAGTAACATATACATATAATCACAGTAACACATATTTACTCTTATAGTAACACAAATATCGGAGCGAGTTCTGTCTTTGAGAGAAATTTTAGAAAATATTGGCTTGAACCAGTTTGACCGACACAAGATTTGCGAATTTTTTGCTCCGTCATAAGCACTTATCATTTGGACATGCGGGCCATATATATTTCACAAATATAAAATTCATGAAATAAAAATTTGTTCATATTAAATTGTCTATTTATCATTTGGACATGCAGGCCATATATATTTCATGAATATAAAATTCATGAAATAAAAATTTGTTCATATTAAATTGTCTACTTATCATTTGGACATGCGGGCCATATATATTTCATGAATATAAAATTTATGAAATAAAAATTTGTTCATATTAAATTGTTAACTTAATAGATTTTCACCCAATAAAATCAAACCGATAAGTAGGGGAGTATTAAAAAAATAATATAAATGAATTAATTACCCTTTTCTCGTCAAGATTGAATTCTTTAATCGCCCCTCTTTACACGTTTCTGAATAGGCAACTTTTGGTTAAAATCCTTGTCAAAAAAAAAAAAAAAAGCTTTTGGTTAAAATCTCTTTGACCAACTACGTTTCTCCCTTTTAATTATAACCGTTCATTTTTGTTTTCATTTCTTGATCAATTTAATGTCAATCCTTGTGGTGGGTGGCTGATGGGGCCCAGCTGACAATTAAAATGCCTATTACCTCTTTACTATTCTCGGTCCACAATCTGCCTCCTTCTCATACGGTCACACGACAACATTTTTGTTTTTTTCAAAGTTATTTGTTAGAAGTTAGTACACCAAGCACTCAAATATTATACGAAATCGTCAATCCACCATATATTTTCCATAACTCTAATTCGTTCTCCCACTTAAATGAGGAGCTCAATGACCAGGTGGGTTAAGTCCCCTGATTGGTCACACGACAACACTAAATTCATATTTTTAAGCATTCCATTAAACAATTACACCAGGAAACAATTTATAAAACTTCAATAATATATAAATCTTAGCTCAAATCAACTCACTTGATTTAAAACAAGATAAGATGAACAAGACCCTCCTCACCCAATTATGTCCGTTTCAACTAGACTCTTATCCATTCTCTCGCATTATAAATCAATCAAGCAAAAAATCGCTAAGTTGCACGGCAGAAATTTAAGAAAAGCGCTTTTAAACGGGATGTCATTAAAAGGCCACAAAAACTCACAATTTCATCGGTATGGCCATGAGAGAAATGGCCTTTTGTACAGTAATGCCGAACTTCTCATCCATGTCTAATTCCTCCGGTTTCATCCCTTGTTCGAGTTTCCACCCAAAGTTGCCCACTAATATTGCAAGCATCAGATGCACCATCCTGTTCGCCAACGGCAATCCAGGACAAATTCTCCGCCCAGCTCCAAACGGAATCAGTTCAAAATCTTTACCTTTGAAATCCGTGTGGTCAAATTTACCTGTCAAGAATCTCTCTGGCAAGAAAATATCCGCATCGGTCCAGATGTCAGAATCTCTGCCGCTCGCCCACACGTTAGTTAGGATTTCGGCATTTTTAGGTATTATGTAGCCATTTATCTCTATGTCGGATTCAACCTTGCGAGGTAGTAAAAGAGGGGCGGGTGGGTGGAGTCTGAATGTTTCTTTCACAACTGCTTGCAAATACGGGAGGCTCGGGATGTCTGATTCTTCAACTTGCCCCTTTTGTCGAATAACATCTTTGATTTCGTCTCTTACTCTTGACATTTTATCCGGGGAACGAAGTAGTTCTGTCATTGCCCATTCTACCGTGCTTGAAGTCGTGTCTGTCCCAGCTACGAACAAATCCTGATTTTAGTATCAAATTCATTAATTACCAAACAAAATCCATGTCAAATTAATTTAACCCAATATATATACATGACTCGACCTCACGCTTCATAAAAAATGGATTGTTAAACATGACTGAAAATGACAAAAAATTATGTTTTCCGTAAAAAAAAAATGAGATCAAAATTGGATTAAATTTATGATCTTACCAGAAGCAGATTCTTGATTTCGTCTCTGCTCAATTCAGCTTCATCTCTTTGGTTAATATCAATCAGGGCATCTAACATATCATTCGTTTGTCCCCTGGATTTCAATTTCTCATCAATTATCTCATCAAAAATCGCAAACAGCTTATCGAAATAAATCTTCAACTGCTTCGAAATCCCCTGCGGATCAACAAATTGCAAAACAGGGAAAAAATCAGCCAAATTAGGCGCCCCACAGTATTTCATCACTCCACACACCACCTCCTTCATCTCCTGCGACGACTCCGAATCCAACTGCGCAAACTCCATCGAAAAAAGGGAGGCCGACAAATTATTCAACGACGTCGTAAACGCAGCCGTTCCTATATCCACGACCCGGCCCGTTTCGGAGCATTCTTTCACATAGTCACAGAGCTTCCGCAGCTTCTCCGACCTCAAACCCTGGCTAGCGTCCAGCTTCTGAGCCGAAAACATTTGCTCTCTGCATATTTTCCGCAGCTTCCGCCACTGAGTCTCGACGGGCAGCGTCGCGATGGAGAATTTATCGTGTCCGGCGTCTTTGACCGCGGTCGGAACGCTTCGGCTGGAGACGTAGATGTCGTGCTTTTTAAGCACGGTTTTTGCGATTTCGGGGGAAGAGATGATTACGGCTGTTTTGCTTCCGAGCTTGAGGGACATTAGCGGCCCGTATTTTTTGGATAATTTTGCGAGTGATCGATGGGGTTTGGCGCCCAGTTCGAGGATGTTGCCGATGATTGGGAATTGATACGGGCCTGGAGGGAGTTTGGGTGATCTTCGGGCCATGAAGTGTAATGTTAGAGCAATTGTGAATATGGAAATGGTAACTAGTATGAATGTTAGGAAATCCATCGTGAGAAAAGTTTATTGATTTTGTTGATTTGAGTTGG